>OX104134.1:97786939-97944478 GCA_944470555.2 Heterobilharzia americana
CTTACCGCATTTGACACTAAAATTAAGATCAGGTGTAACGTCTTATCGTAAATAGATTTTTATATGGCCTTTTGTTGTTTTTACTTGAGCAGAACGACTTTCGATTCTCAAAAATACTGAACTATACTCCTTGACTTGACTTGATAAAAATTGTTTGATAACAGTTCATATACATTAGATTTTTCATCAACCGTCAGTTGACTGTTTAGTTTTCAGCAGTAGCAATATGTTAATGTATAGTATTTGTGAAGTGCAGTTTCCGCCTTTCACCCTATTTGGAACTCGTCACCTGAATGAACCTGCCACTTAGTGGGTGAGGATTGTCCCGCTAAGACTCGATCACTTCAAAAGCCTGAGGGTATTCCTCTACGCCACGGATTCACAATAGCCACTTCGTGTATAACGAGTATAGTTTCCTGTTGTTAGTTGTATTATCCCGTCGTTAACTGGACCATCATTAATATAAAATTGAAACATAGGCAATATCAAGGTATCCGCCCAGTTGCCCGTATGTCAATAGAGACCGATCATCAGTTTGGTCCAATTAACGACAGAATAATACAAATAACATAGTAACAAAGTGTGCCTGATGAAAAGGCTTACTGGTTTACTCCATCCTCATTTGTGTTTCAAGTTATATCTAAAAGTCAATTCCATAAAACGAAGTTGTCATACATCTACTCAGCTTTAGTTTACTGACATTTCTTCTTATTTAAAATTTAGCTTTATTTCTTTCCTTGGACTCATAATTAGTTTTCTTTTCCTTAGAAGTAAAATAAACGTATCAAGATAGAACAAGCTCTTTGTAAATGCAATACTGCTAAAGAATGAACCACAGAAGGAATGCCATCAAACTCCCAGGCTTGACAGGTGCCCTTCTGTTGGTTACAATTCACAGCACCGACTTTTATAGTCTGCAAAATAGCAAATTGGTTTAAGATTTCGTTGTGGAGATTATGATTCAGGCAGAGAAATTAGATACTTATAAAATACTGAATATTTCGTCATACATCTGCGATATCATTATGTATAGCTCATCTCATTCTCACATAAATGTTGATATCAATTTCTTTTTGCTAACTCTTCTAATGATGCGAAATGAGAATTTTATGAAACTATCACATACGTAGACCTTTCTTTTGGGTATTTTAAACATTTATTTCATTGCAGAATGCACAAAAGACTTACAAAAGAAATGTTATTTCACATAAATATAATTCATATCTGATGACTATGTACTAAGGATGCTGGGCTTATGACAATTTTTCGACACTAAACGGAGATCAGCTGTATTTTGACTCCGACCTACTTTTCCGAAGTAGAACAGTATCTGGAAAATGAACAATGAATACATTTCAAGGTAGTTATCGCCATGGAGTGCATTCAGACAGAGAAATACGCTAAATCAGATTGTGACAGGAAAAAACTAAGTGGTGTACCTTGCTATCTTATGTTTCGAGTAACTTTAAAGGCCACCCTAGCAACTACTGAGATAATCAATTACTTTCCTCTATCTATGAAAAAGTGCCTTCCCAGTCGAAATTCTGAACCCGATTAGCAGCTGCCAGAATGGCCGTTAGAGTCATCCTTTGTTTCAACCGGCGGTTCCAAAACAGATAACTTTAACACCGTCTTGTCATTCTGAATTTCTGAACTATTCACTATCTGAATATATGAGCACCTGCCTGTGTCACCCTCCAAGCCAAACGCAAGCCGAGTTATTTTCACCCACTAACTATCAGTTTTCCTTCATCCCATTGGACAAGGCTAACAGATTTCTACCCTTGTTATTCTGTGTGATCTTAACTGCACATACATATAGCTCAATCATACAATCATAGTGAATAATAAAAGAATATATTTTAATATACATTCGTAACAACTATGGTCTGGGTATTTATAATAGTGCACAGTAGTTCCTAAAAATGAAATCACGAAATCTTAGTCTATTTGGCGGCAAGCAGTGAAATCCAGGAGGCGCGTTTCGTCCCATCTCGGACTCGTCAGCCGGATGTGCCTACATCCCTGCAAGTGACATTGTTCCAAAGGTGTGACATATTTTAGCTATCATTTAATGTCATCTATGGACATCAATCTTCAGACTGAACTTAGTTGACCTCCGCAAAGACCCTAGTCCTTTATTGTGAATTTGAGAAATTCGCATCACAGCAAGAGACTAGAAGACACTAAATAGTTGTTCAGCTGGTTGATTTGTAGAGAACAGATTAATGTCAACACATGCAGGATTTGAGATTATTTATACCAGTAAGTTGAGTCATAATAGTGGTCAGCTTTCGTAGGTATTATTGGAAGATGAAGCTACGTAACCAAGGTGTCATGCTACAATTAGTTGGTGATTTACATATATATATATATATATATATATATATATATATATATATATATATATATATATGATGCTTATATTGAGCTTACTAAACTTTGATCTATTTTTAAGAATCATGCCTTTCTATGTCCTATGTCTATCATCACGTGGCTGTTTCAGTTACTCCAATTTGTACAAAATGCGGGTGATCACTGGTCTGAAATATCCAATCAAACATTTATCAAAACAAAGCAATAAACAGTGTTAATTACGATAAATAAAAAGCATCAATTAGTATTTACCAAATACGGGACCAATTTTTACTACTTGAATCATCTCAAAGAGTGATAATCAGTCAAAAACTTAACTCAGCCTACTCACCAATTAATCTAATCACGTGTTACAGCTTTCTAGACTCATACAATAATGTGATCTTGAGATGAAGAGTTTAGCTAAGCATAACAAACTGTACCATTCATGATCAAAATGTACACTGTGAATTAAGAAAAAAATGCAAATTTCGAGTTACTCTTGTACTCTAGTGAGCAGCAGTCATGTTGAGTTTGTCAGGCGAAAAGTGGGTATATGACCACACAAACACTATCTGTTAGCGTGCATTAATTTGCCCTTTGCTCAAGATAGTTTCTTTCTTACCCCCATAAGTAATTGAACAAGAAAGAGTTTATTGAATAGCTGTCAGAGGTATTCTTCTTAAACTACTTAAGGAACAAAATACCAAGCAGATTATTTGTTGAATGTTAAACAAAACGTCTGAGACTCAAAATTACAAGAATCGATTTCAATATTTGGCACTTGCAATTCGCATCCCATTTTCCTTACATTTTATTGAGCTCAAGGGTTTTCTAGCATTTAGTGATGTCATCTGTGATAGGCTGAGAAAAAGAACAGTTATGAAGAGAAGTTCGCGAAACTCACTACCACCTCAGTCAACACAAACTGATAACGATGGTGATGAAACGTATTTTATCAGTGAGTAGTTCATGTTATTTTTTTCTCTAGTGATAATATAAATTCATTCACATCTAGAGTCTAGAACTTTCTCACAGCATTTAATCTCATTCGTGCAGCATGTATCTGTTGTAGGTATACTGCTGCGAGATGCTATATTTCAAATATCTTAAAGAACTTAGCAGCTTTCCTGCTAATTCAGTCAAGAATGGTAGAATGTGAAAACTGTTGTCAGTTTTTCTACTTATGCTTAATTGATTAAAGTCGAAGTATCCTCTTATTAGTGTAATCAGAGGTCATATCAGCCCTTTTTGAATGTTTTTCCTGAAGACTTAAACATCCTGCCAACAATGCCATGATTCCGACTAATATTTCGAGGTGTGCACATTAACTGTCGTTGGCAATTTCTCTGAAAGAAAAGCCTTACCATTCGTTCAATCTTTTCTTGTTTTGCGTCTTTCATTGCATTATAGTTACTGAATAGAGGGACTAGTTACCATGCTTAATGTGTCGACGTTTCTGGGACTCATGGCAAAACACATACGTGACTGATTAAGTCATAAAAGATGTCTGCTTGACACAGGCCATGGTTGAATTCCATCATACAATACGAACTCGTTTCCGCAGCCATATATAGTACAATACGCACATCTTTCATATCTCTGAATTGTTTAGTGACAAGCTGCTTATCACTGACTCCTTGGTTGGTTGGGGTTAGTGTTACCCGCTTAGAAATAAAAGGATTGTGTATCCCAGTATATTAATTGACAGTCTGAATGGTTTGAGCCTTCCACTAGACATGGATTGTCACCGAAGACGTGTGGACTGAAGACTGAAAGTTGGTAAATGGCCCATTAGTCATACGACTTGGAGAGCGGTATCAGTAGACACTAACATTCCGTGAGAACGATTTCTCTTCCCATCACGTAGTCTTCACAAGCAGCTAACCTCTGATTCACTTAGCAAAATAAATTGTCAGGCTGACATTTTGTTTGTCGGTGGTTGGCTGACTTCTACACCAATCATAATTAACCAGGTCAATCGGGCATTTAAATGTTGCTGTCCTTAATTTAAAATTGATGGTCATGCTTTTATGTGGCAGACAGACGATGGACTGCTTAGATTGATCACGTTGCTGTGTAGACAGACAAAGACATGAGCTTAATTTAATTTAGCCAATCAGATTCATATAGTGGGCCGGAAGGGTGTCAGTATATCTACATCTATATGCTAGACACATCATTTCAATGGAAGTATGCATTGCGTTGACGCATTTCATTTAACGTTCTCTGATTTTCTGTAGTAGCGATTTGTGGTAGACTGGTACGCCGCCATTAACCTATCGATGGAGTTATCTTACTTTTCGGAACTGCTACATCTGTCATATAAGCAAATATAACTAAATTATACAACTACTCATTAATATGCAGAGGGCGTACAAATCCCGGTGACTGTCTGGTTCCGGTTTTGCTCAATTTGACTCATTTGAAATGCCGACAGTAAGTATGGCCAATTTTGATGGTGAGGATCTTCTGAGTGCTAGGCTGCTATCGTTTATGGCTAGTAGTGACCAGTCAAATCCGGACGGTCAGTATCACTTGGGTGGAAATACTAATGATTTCAACCAGACAAACTTGTGTTCACTTCTATCGGAATCCGGAAACACAGGTTTCAATATCGGTTCGCCTGGTCATCGAAATGTTCCTACATCACTTTTTTACGACAGAACATCTAGTGGTGTGTCTCTAAGCCCCTCTTCTAATGACAATGGCGTGTATGGTGGCGTGCCTACCAGCCCAATTTCAGGTTCGTGTACCCCTCCCCCGACTGTTATATCAGCAGCTGACCTACCAGATAGTTTCCTGAACATGCGCCACACTCAGATTGGAGCACCTCCTTACTCAGCTCTTACTTCCCCATGTCTCGGTAACAAATTGACTTCCATCCCACAACACTCATTAATGAATTTAAATGGTGGGGCCGGAGCTGGTGATCGTCACAGTTTGCAGAACTCTCCCTTTTACAATCATTATCCTGGGAATTTGCAAACACATTTGCAGCGTCAATTTCCAGGGTTGTCACCGGGTCCTGCAGGCACGTTATTTGCAAGCGGAGCGAACGGTTTTGGTACTGCGTCACAAAATCTCATTTCAAGGAGCGGATTATATCAAGATGCCGCATTTTCACTTCCCGGTTTTCGTCCTACAAATTCGAACTCTACATACTGCCCTCAGCGAGAGCTTTTTCCTTCCGTGAATTCGTCCCATCCAAGTAACAGCTGTCACAACTTTATGGGCCCTGGTCTACTTATGCAAGATCGTTTACACTACTACGCTATTGCTCAGAAACATGGTTTTATAGTTGGTGCTGAACTAGAAAGGATTAAGGAGAATTCACGCCGTTCTACCAGTCAATCGTATGGTCGCATTTCAGCATATTTTCGTAATCGCTACGGTGAGACGGAAGCTAAAACCAAGGCTGCTTATCTACAGTTAGGAGTGCGCGTTCCAAGCAAAGATCATGTTTCTGAAATTGTTGGGAAAGGTGGTAAGTATGATTTCACCGATATTCTCTGGTATTTTCACTGACCCTCATGTGGTATATTTGGTTTATGTTAGAAATCATAAAAGTATACTGGGCTCTAGATTTGTGAGACATCTGTGTAGGATAGGTTTACGTTCACTGTAGGGGCAGCTCAGTTTGCTTACTTATCATATGGCTATTGCTCTAAATGGTCGTTTTTGAATTCTGAATTCAGACTGAATATGATTACCAATGAGAAATCATATTCATGCATGCATCTAAGTAACAGTTAAAGCCATCTCGGTAAGACGATATCAATAGTGTCATTGATTGTCAGTAGTATTTGCTGGAGAGTTCGCCAGTGTTCTCGTTGGGTTCAACATAACCATTCTAGTGTGGAACTGTATAATATCATAGTACTCAATTTCCCATGTGTCAGCCGAATTTCGATAATTAACGCATATTCAGGTTCAGTGACTGCTCTAGATTTCGTTTGAAACATACCTTGATCTACGCAAAATTAGAAGTCTCATTTATATCATGCTTACAATACCGTTCCTCACGTTTCAGAAAAGCCCAGAAGTCATGAATGGGAGAAAAGAAGTTAGAATTGATGAAAAGACCAACCTGCGGAGGGAACTGAAGAGTAGGTGTTCAGCTCATTCTTGAAAAATGCTACCTTACCTTTCTCAGCAAATATATATATATATATATATATTACTGTAACTAAGTCGTCTAAGGTTTTACAATTCATGACTTCATAATCAAATACCATATTGTGATGTAATGAATATTAGCTTTCTGATAAACTGATTTCACTCTCGTCCAGATCAGCAGTAGTTTAAGTTACACACAACACCTTTTTCAACGGTTATGTTCATTACAGATTTTACCTTTGATCATATAGGTTTTAACCACTGAATTGTGTTTCTAGCAAGATATCCGTAAGTTGTATGTCTTTCTGTTTTCGCTAACTGATGTGAAACGTTTTATCTACACGCTGGTCTTCAAGTTATGCGTGGTGTTTTTCCTATAACTGATTGTTGGGATTTTCCACTCGCTTTCCAGTTAACGGAATCATTTGACACGAATCTGCCTTATCAAACAAGTGGGCTAGGTCACGTGAATAAACATATAGGTGCCAAATGTGACCAACCATCTTGTCTGGTTTTCGTTTTTACTTGTTTCAGTGATGATGGTGAAACACCTGGTCAGTTATCGTGATGTGTAGTTTGCTTTCATCTGAGTTTACCAAAATGAGTTGTTTTTTATGGTCCGACATTATCTTCGCCTCCTTACACCATCTATGACATTGGTGACTTGCAGATACTTATGAGTGGTCAAATGTACCCAGTAGCAGAACACTGCACTAGTATATGTCTTTTAAGCATGATCAATAAAGCCGGAATTTATAATTTCTAAGTATTCGACCACTACTACTTTTTTATGAACACTTGCATATAGTGAAACCAGCGCATTAGCAGTGTAGCAGTTACATGTGATCTTAGGTAAATCAACATAGGTCAATTCATGTGAATTGTAAACCATCATCAACTGGGGTAACTGGGCAAGCATAAGCAGGTTTGCGCAATGAGCCACAAATACTGTACACAGGCTATTGATAATACCTGACTGCTCAAACCTTGGCGAGTAAAGTGGTCTTTGAACTCGTAGCCCATTGGTTTGAAGTGATGTGCCTAGATCAATGAACTGCGACTCCACATAACATACTATAGATACCGAGTCATTGTTTACCCCAACTCTGGTCTAGGATTACGTTGGAAAGAAGCTAAAGATTGGTAGACTAAGGTATAAGATTAGAACACAATATTCCCAAGTTTTCAACCTCGTAGAGAAATGTGAACGTTTCAATGGCTCCCACATAACCGAAACATGTTGAGAACTAAGTGTAGTTGAAAATCGATCTCAAGTACGTATATTCATTAATAACTTCCCTTCATCTAAGTTGTGGTATCATGTAATTTTATTTTATAGTATCATGGAAAATACCGCTGAACTCAAATATTTTTAGTTTCTACCAAACTATGTTGAACAATGCTACGAAAAAACTTACCTCGTAGTAGCTGTCCATAGTGTTTCAGGCTTCTTAAATACTTATGGGGTTATTCACTGCAACAACCACATCTGCCTTAACATCGGAAGAACAAGTGCAAGAACAAGTCCTCTTTCATCACCACGTATTCACCGTAATATAACTGTTGTTCTTGAATATTACGGTAATCGAATAAATGTAAAGTAATGCCTCTTATTTCATGGCTAATCACGATGAACTCCTTGCAAAGGAGCAAAACTGAAAGTGATTATTTCTATATTGTGGCTGGCGTCTGAGTTTGAAGATACTTCGTTGATTGGACATGATCATAAGAGTTGTGCTGTCATCATGTGGCCAGCTTTTCTTCGACTGCTTGCCCACCATGGAGAGGAAAAACCATAAAACGATCTGCGAAAGCAACTTTTCACCTCATCGAAGGTAAACCAATGCAGAATAGGTGAGTTATAGAAGCTGAGTTCTCGAAACTCTGATGTTTATGAAGAGCAGATATTACAGGCTTCATTAGTGTCCTTAAATATATACAGAAAATCACTATGAAGTTGTATTGTCGGTTGTGTACGTATAGTTGTGCCTATCGAGCAAGACTATCCACTCGAATTTTATTCAATTTCGTCTCTATCTCGTCCTGTGACCCAGGAGAGAGACTCCTCAGTAGACTTACAGTACGCAAATGATATATTCCTAATGGAGGAAGACGCTAACAAAGTGCAGTCTTCTGGGCATCCCGAGTGGCAATTTACAGATACTGGGAGTGCGTTTCTCACCACCCGAATTCAAACTGTCACTGCACGACTGATCTTTGCTCTTTGGTTCCTCTTGTAACAAACGAGAAGTGGTGAAGTGGTTGAGCGTTCTGACGACTTCACTCACTTGGAAAGTGGGATCATCCCTGATGGATCAGTGACCAACTCAATCTCTGTCCAATCTGAAAAGGTTGTCTTGGTCTTCGACAACTTATTTCACCTACGGTGGTACCGTAGGTGATATCTGATTGGGTAATAAGGTAAGAGTCGAGTGTAGTTGGTTGCAATTCGTTCTGTTCTACCATATGACTGAAGCATGGTCATCAAAGGTGGAATATAAGAAAAGGTTTCAGATGTTCCATCCAGCACTGTTGTCTTCGTAGCAGTCGACCGTGTGTTGTGATGTTACCACATGCATAGTAGTAGGGTTTCATGGAGAATAGGAATGTCAGCTGATGATGGTCATGGTCTGTACCGTTTCGCGATGTTTGATGCTTAGAACCGCACATGATATCAGTCTATGAAATCTTTGACTATTGGTGTGAGCTGGGTAAGGAGAAGAGATGTGAACTTCCAGGTTGAGATCTGCGTGCTGACCGAAACTGGTGGTTGGAGACTAGTTGATGTGTCTGAGAGTGGACATCAGTGGTACAGATGTATCCGTGTCTACATTATCTTCATCGTAATTGTCGATCCAAACTTCATTGTTATCGCACTTTTTCTTTGTTGTCTTTTCATGCCTTTCTACGAGTTTCGATTTCTTATTTCGCTGCTCCTAACATCTTTCACTTGACACATTCTTTCATGATGTAGTAGTACGAGTTGTGGCAACTTGAAACATTGCGAAGCAATGCTGTTTCTTGAGTTAACTTTAAGTAACTGACTTTTATTTCCAAGTACTTCAAAAGGCGTTGTCATCCATAGATGAGATACCTGTAAGTTAGCAATACTGTGCAAAATAACACCAGAGAAACCTGTATAACTTCGGAGGATATCATATATCATATAGTAGTGCATTGTGTTCTGTGGAACTGTGGTCTATCAGTCCAGGTGTTCACTGGTTCTGAGCCGTGTAGAGTACCATAGATTGTTTAGTTTGGGTTCTGCAGATAATAGTAAGCAATATTTGCAGACTTCCCACTAAAAGTGGTTATAATGATTCCTTGTAAATTTTGAAGATTTTCATTTACCCTCATTTGTATATTCTTTCTCTTCCCGTACCTTTTTGTTTACTTTAATATCACTCTTTTTCTACTCACTTCTTCGCATGACACCGTGAAGTGTGGCCACTTAGATTGATGAACTTCTGCGCGAGTTTCTACCTTGGATTTTTTTCAGCTGTTAACCAGTCGATCATGAGTTGTAACTCCCCAGTTGCTTCATCCTGGCTTATCTAGCAATATGATAAATATTCACACAGTGAGTGTGGCTCCATGCAACTGCAACTCAATCCATTATAAGCTTTTTGCTTATTCGGCTATACGCCAAGCTTATTGTACGACTGCTTATGATATTAGTTGCTCACTCAGCTCGAATTGTTCTGAGTGTTTTTTTTTAACCCATTGGTCGCAAATTCAGTGCTTCAACCAGTGGGCCACACTTTAATTGTCTTTGACTTTCACCGTGTTAGATTCTATACTTCAGTGTCTTCCACCGTCTGGTTTTCAGATGTCATGAAGAATATTTGTAGTGTTTAGAAATATCCGATTATCATTATTATAACAATCCTCACACATGGGCGATGAAATTAGCCGATAAGGATATAAACCATCATTTCTGAAGGTGATGGAAATTTGTCTAGGCAGCTTGGCTGAAGTAAGGATTTAGGTGGGAAAACCACCAGGGTAGTCAGACTATGAAGTTCCTAACTTGTTGAGTATTTATTTGTCTTCAATAGGAACTCATTGCAACTACTAGCACAGAGAAATGAGCCACCATTAACCATAACGTAGGCTGATGACATGAGAGTGAAAAGAGTATGACCTCAAATCGGTGTGGTTCAGATGCTACTGTTTCTTTCCATTCATCAACTTTCATCTCATTGATTCATCTGATATTCAGTGTGACACCGCAAATTGGTGATCAGTTATCATTGTAAGTATTTGTGTTCCCAGTTCATGTAGACTAGTTTAATCTAAAAGTATGGAAATGTGGCTCTTTGGCTAAAGCGTTCAACTTTAAAGCACTAGGTTCAGAGTTCGAAACGCGTCCCACTTCTTCTTGCTTGGATTAACCCTTACGCATGCATGAATCATAGCTTAAATGAAACACATCTGTAGATGACTGACATCAAATAATCATTGATTTGATAATATTTTTTTGATCAATAGACCCTCTCTTGTTGACCATAGTGCTGTTCCTACGCCTACAAATCCACTGAAACTGCATCAAATCCTATTAATTCTCAGGATAAGGTCAAGCTAGTAGGGACAAATTGTGTCTCTCATAATGTAATTTGGCCACTGTACTCAGAGACAATCTTCTGTGTTATGATACGTGTCATATGAAAATTGCTCATGGTTTGAGGACTGATAGCTTCCAGATAATTTTCGGTATACCTACTCTGTGCTGGGAATTTTTCAACCAATCAAGCTTTTCTGAATACAGCTGTTTGATATCTAAACCTTAAAGCATTCTATCTTGTCAAAGGAATCTTTCGATATTTATTATTATTGTTACTATTCAATTTCCAAGCATAGTAGTCAAGCTCGTAGATATTTTTTGGTGTGATGTTACGGTTCGCTTACAAAACAAACAACCCCACGATTTGGGATTACAACTTTACTTTGTTTATTTATTTATTTGTCTATTAATTTGATCATACACATGTAATATTCAACTTTTTGTATACATTTTGATTTCGGAATATGTTCTTGTACGTGGACACTAAAGCTAATGTATAAGAATTGTAACTGCTAATAGACTTATCGGAATTAATAAAAAGTTATGATTTAATCTCCTGTACTGTTTTAATGCAGTATATTCAAAGTGAACCATCAATAAGAGCAAACTTGGCTGTGGCACGAAATCTCTCTGAATGTGGTCATTTGTGTGTAAACTTTCTTGATAGCATTCGTAGGTCAAAATTATAATGCACTAAGCACCTGATGATAGATTCATCCTGTCCACGAAATAATCACTTTTGTTACTTTTACATCTTGATACTGTTCTAGATTTAGTCTTGTTTACTTTATTTTTCTTCCGTTTATTGCATAGACTACATGTTTTACATAACGTAACTACAAAATCATTGTTATGAATTGGCCGTATCACGTGGTCACATTTCTAAAGTAAGAGAAGTGATTGTTTTATTAAGGTCTGTTATCAACCAAAGAGTAGCCGAACAGACATGTATTGTGCGGTATAAACTACAATACATATATACATTTTCTACTGTATTACAACCAAACCACTGTAAACTTCTTGAATATGATCTGATTAAAGTGAAGTCGATACTTGAAGGTTTAACTCAACATCTTATTTGCTGAAATACATCCATTCTTTATCTCTTTCTCTAAGTACGGTACATTTCTTCCTGACTTCTGTCGATGTTATTTTTATTTCTAAGCTTTTCTTTCTGTTAGTTTCTCCTGACTATGCTAGTGAGAAAGAGAGTGGTTTAAATTATAATACTTGTATGAAGTCCTATTTCGTTTGTATCTGGAATTCATTTTTCACTGGCAAGAGCAAAGGGGAATCGAGAATAGTAACAAACATAGTTATTGATTTCTTTATACTGCCATATCTTTACTTATTTTAATGCCTTCCGTTAATTTTTCTGGTTGATGTTTCACTTTTGTGGTAGGTTATCAATTATTTTGTTTAATAATTCCCAACTAAAGATTTTTAGCACAAGAATCCTGATATCAAGCCTACTCTTCAACTCAGTTCTTGGTATACTGTTGTTTTTTTACTCAGGCTTATTACAAACGTTTTTGCAAAGAAAATAGTCTAAGAATATCTATTAAAGCAAAGTTAGCTACCTTTGTAGCTTGTCTTCCTTTGAACCCTATACCCACTGAACCTCTATACTTGTTATCTCTCAAACTTTGGGAGTTGCAGTGGTCAGTCGCCGTCGTCTAGTTTAACGTGTGGACCACTATTACAACTGAGTTTCCATGAATCATATGTATTCCTCATAAATCCTCTTGGTGGAGAATATCATCACCACCTGACAAGTGTGTTACTTTCACATCCTAGGTGCACTACTGCAGAAACGAAGACATGAGATGATTATTGTCGCAGGGACTGTAAGCTATTTTAATAAGATCATTATTTCTACTGTTGCCGTGAAGGATTTTCTCGTTTTCTTAGGTATCAAGTGATTATCAACGAAAACCTGTCTAGTGCAACTGGTGTTTCACACTTTTGCAGAACTTTATTTCCTCACTGCACGAAACAAGTGAAAAATTCTTTTTTCAATCTGTTGTCATCTGTTAAAATGTTGGGAGAGTAGAATTCTGTGGGCGAATTTGTGTTTCGACACCTGTTCTTTACATTTCATTCACCATTGGTGATACTTTTTTGAACTTGTAATTTGCTTTGGGGTTTGTGTAATAATGTAGTTTATCCACGGAGTAGTGTCATTACACAGTCACCTTGCAATCCATTGGAATTATTGTGGTGTCTGAGCCCGAAGTAGTTTCATTCATTAAAAATTCACCATAGTGGTTCGTTAGCATGGCAATTATTCATCTTTGCACTATCATATGTCCATCCAGTTACTCAAAATCATAGTCGTTGAGTTTTATTTCCTACATTGTTAATATGCGCTACTGACTAGTCCCGAGTTAAGATGAAATAGCTGTTTAGTGCTCCTAGGTTTTCATTACTTATCTAGCTACAGTCAGTCCATGGTGGAAACTACTTTACAAACGATCCCAACTAACCATCGTTGTTTATTCATGAATTTGCTCCAGTTTCCTTGGTCAGTCAAAATATCTATCTACTGTTATTTATTACGGCATGCTTTTCCATGTCTAACATTCTGTCCACTGCTGCTCTTAGTTACCGAGTAAATTTCTTGTCAATCTCTATTTGATTTGCTTCCGCCCTTCATTGTGCTCAGAACCTGCGGATTACGGTCATGCGCTTGCATTAATTGAGGTGCTGTGTGGCTTATTCAGCTAATTTGCGTTCTGTGGCAACCACATCGGAACATTTGGCTTCCAATTGAGACTAGACAGTTTTCGACAGAAATTGTCTTCAACTTTGTCCGAACTGCACTCGGTGTTGCGTAAAAGTAATGAAGAAATAACGAATTTCACCATTCTTTTAAGTCGAATGGTTTACTGGTATCCATTTACTTCCGGCCAAGCAGTTCACATTTTGTCTTGGGATTTAGTTCCCTGTCTACATCTGCAAGACCTCGATAACTAGTCACTCAGAAATTCAAAGGATAAACTTTGGAAGTTCACTATCTTGATAGAGTTAGGTCAAGTGAATAACCATACGTGGATCCTGTTTGTGTCTCACACTCAACGCACGGTTATGACCCGAGTTATATCCGGCGAAGCTTGTTGTATTATTCTACGGAGATTGTGGTTGTCCAAACCTCCTATATGTAGTTTGGAGCGTGATTTCAAGTGATCAGAGAGAGATGCACTTGTCTTTTGACATTGGTCCTTGCGGTTTAGTTTCAAACTATATTCCAGTGTGTGAATAAGTTTTCATAACTATATTGCGCTTTATGAAGCAATCTGTTGTCATGGTTTCGTTACGGAAAGAAATAATTATATACTGGTTGATATCTCTCCTCTGTTTGTTAAGTTGCTGAAAATTCTGTTGATAAAATGTCGTTACCAGTATCAAAACTTTATTGTCCAGTAAGAATTTTCGACACGATCTACTAATCTAATTTATTGGATTGGTGCTGTAAACTTTCTGTATTAACTACAGTCGATCGTAAAATTTTGTTTTTCTCAATTTCCCTAACCTAATGAAGAACAGAGCTTCACCCATACACAGTTGCGTATTTCTGTGGGTGTAAAAGGTGTTCATTTTCTGATAGTTATTCTCCTTTTTTTTTGACATTCGGAATTGTTTATTCTATACTAACTTAGTAGTGCGCATGTAAATTCATGTATATTGTAGCAAAACTGTGTTACCTTCTCATACGATTAGACTATAACTGCAATGGTTGGTTGTACAGTCACATGCCTGTTTATAGTTTTATTTGATATCTAAATCGTCAGTGATTGAACTTGACAACTTGTTAGTATAGCTGTTTATCGTTTATTTTGGTTGCTGTGTACTGTAACTACTTTTTATGCAACCAATCAAAAACTAATCTATAGCATTTTGTAGGCTATTGTTTTTCACTGACTAGTTCTTAAGAAACCGACTGCACTACTACTCAGACTAGAACACCTGGATCTGTTTTATTCCCACTACTCCCCCCCCCCCAGTTGTGTTTACCGAACAATTTTACCGTAAGTATTGCTTTTTTGTTGAGGTAATTATTTTGTGTTCAAGTGTCTTGTTTGTCGTGTGTTGCTAAACGGGAATTGTTTAGCATGCTGTTGATAATACTCTTATATTAAGTCTGTATATCTGTTCTAATCAAAATATCGTTTAATTCCCCTAAACTCGTTTATAAACACTCAACCCTCGGTCTATCCTGTTATTTTCTTTTACAAACTTTTAAGTCTGACATGGTTATTCGATAAAATTTGAACTATATTTTTTGTCAGCTTTCATTGAATTGATACTGTATTAATATTTGTCTTAACGCAGAATATTACTGTTATTTATTTGAAAGAGGACATGGGACCAACACCAAATATTTTGCTGTTGATCTGATCCGTATAGAAAAGCGTGTAGGCTACCTGACTAGTTTCCTTGACATACCAAGAATCAATAATGACATTCCTCAAAGCTAATCGTGACAATACATAGGTATTCTCTCGTGATTTTCAAAATTCTAAGTACTTCAATTCTTTATCCGCCTTATTTATTTTAATATAGTTTTGTCTATGTTTATTTCATTTTTCGATCCTATCGCAAAGTGTCAAGTTAAACTGTTTCACTGTTTTGCAAGCTCTATGTTGATGATTATCTATTTCCATCAGAAAGAATGTGTACGGGAAAGTGTCTTTAAAGACATTTAACAGCACAAGTAATAAAAGTGGGTTGATATGCATTGGTGGGTGGCAAATAATCTTATGAAACTCCCCCATGCAATCATAATACATACAAGTTCAGAACTGAAAAATTTGTAGGTAATTCGTGCATGTTAAAGAGAAAACTCGTCGCTGTTACTAAAACGCATGTTTGGTAAACTCCTTACCGAGACCCTTTATGTAAATAAATTCGATTTCATACTTAGGCTTTTGGTTCTGTTGTGCGAAATTCAGAGTGCATTTCCCTTTATCTTAGTTACTAACTAGAATCCTCCTTAACTGAAACTTAAAGTTGTTATCACGTATTTGTAAGCAGATATTCTTGCACTATAACTATATTGCATTTACTTTATTTTTCTATAGATTTTCACTGTTCAGTTATCTGATTATAGTTATATTAGTTGACGAACAATTATCATCTGCGTCGTAAATGCAATATACAGTTTTTGGTGTTTTGTCGTTTCTTTTCCAAGGCCAAAAAATTAAATTGATTCGTGAGGAAACCGGAGCCTTAATTACAACTCCTGGTGAACAAGAAGAACATGTGTTTATTATTGAAGCACCTCCGGAAATTGCTATGCGTGTTGCTCATCATTTAGCTACCAGAGCTCAAGAGATAACGCAAAGTAAGATTGTCGCTGGGGAAAGGAGACGTGGTTCCACAAGTTCTCAACCATGTGGTACTGAAAATGGAATGAGTATGGCGAATGGATCTAATGGAAACTCCGGTCCAAATCTAACTCCTGGCGGTTCAAACAATTTTGTTATTCCTAATCCATGTTCCTCGGTATCTGGGCTGTTGTCACTCAACAATAGTGTGAACAATTCTCCACTTCATCCATCTACAACTATAAATGCACCATTCAATGGTGTGACAATTTCTTCAAATGGTTCTTCGCTTCGTAGTCCAAATGCAAGTATATATACTCCTTCATTCTCAAGTTTACCAGTTAGTCCTGGAAACTCTAATACTTTGAGTAGTCAAATGCAAACAAATACAATTACGAACACTGGTTTGTTTTCAAATACAAACACACCTGGTAGTCGAGTACTTTTGGCGCGTGGTCGAATATCTGTCCCGCAGGAAATGGTAGGTAAAATAATTGGCACCCAAGGTTCAATCATTACCACAATACAAAAGGATACTGGTACGGAGATAAAAGTCCTCCTAAAGAGGCTGCACGTGGTCCTAATGCAACTTCTGAGTTTGAGATATCCGCGTATCAAGGTTTAGGCTTGAGTTCTAATCAGGCTGCTGAGTGCAGAGTTCAACAAGCTAAGCAATTGATTGGTCACTTAGTCATGAGACAACTAGAACGGCGTGCTAGTGAAGAAGTAGAGGAGGCTTCTGGATCATCTAATATGAGTTCTGAAGAGCAACGAGTAAATGGTTCAAGTGCTTCTACAATGCCAAATGTTTGCAACAGTACTTCAAAAACAAATGGGAATGTTGCTGGCTGGATGTGGCCTGACGTTGCTCAGATGGATTCTCAAGAGGCTCGTGAAGTACTAGACCGCATCTTGGCTGAATCTAAAATAAGACACGTCGAGCAAAAGAGCTTGCTGTAGTTTCTACGGGGCCATCATCAACCTCTAGTTGCTCAATTAACGTACTAAATACACCAGGTTCTTTACTTAATCCTAATAGCTGCAATGGTTCTCAAGGTTTAACTGGAGATAATCAACACTCGAATCATTTCCAATCTCATGTACCGAATGGGACGTATTTTGACAGTATTCAGGCGAATGGCTGTGAGGATGGGATTTCTGGTGATGCTACTGTTTCAAATGGCAATCCCAACAATCAGTGTTCACTAAATGAGTCAAGATTGTTATCAGCTCCGTTTAGTCCAAATAATGGTCACTTTAATCATCGTGTTTCAACTACGTCTAGTGATGGTATATCTAATGGATTTCAAGTTTGTATTCCGCGTACCGTGCAAAGTAAGTTAACTAAGTTACCCTGTTTGGATGCGTTATTGATTAATAAATAATTCCTTTTGAGGTCAATGTGGATTTTATTTGAAGATAGTATTCATCGTGGACTGACATTAGTTGGAGAACTATTTAGAACCTGAGGGCGCTGGACTGCTGTTTCGTCATGGTATGGGACTCAGCAGTACGCACCCACAGCCTGGCTAGGGCTCGAACCCAGGTTTCGCGGTGAACGCGTTAATCATTCAGCCACTGGGTTGGAATTCATTAGTTCTCTAACTAATATGGCAGTTCGTAATGAATACTACCTTAATAAAAAGTGATTATTCTTGAATCTAGTCCATAATGATGTTAAGGAACTGTTTTCACTGTATGGCAATAAACGTGTCTTTGGATATAGTATCCAAAGCTGAAACCGACAGCATACTTATATTGTAATTTATTGTTAATATTTAGTTTTAGTTTGAGTAAGTTGGAATGAGAGTAGTTGCCAGATTTTAAATATATAACTTCTGTAATTTCTATTTTTGGTCTAATATTCTTTTTAGTCTTACTTTTCTGAATAATAGCCACCCTGTCAAACCTAAGTTTTAGCCGTTAAGTGTATTGACTACTTCACTCAATTGAAAAGTTGAAATAGCTCTGGTGGGTTAGTAACGAAAGGAATCTGAGTACGGATACTAAAGACTCGACTAACTTTTGCTAACGTTTGATGCCGACCAGATATCCGGTTACCGACTAATGTTGGATGTACTACGCAACAGTTTACTCAGTATTTCTTTATAGCTGTAAAACATGGGCTTTAAAGATGGAGATCCTATGGTTTCAACCACCGTTGCTTTCATAGCATAGGCAGTGTGTCGTGAAACTACGACGTCAGTAACGTAAGATTATGGCGTAGCGTTCCAGGCGAAAGCAGTAAGTCAATTGATGACGTTGTCGGTCTTCAGGGACTCAGTTTCGTGGGGCATATGTTACTCACAGACTTCCAGGAAGTATTTACTAGGCTACGTAATGCTTCTGAGAGTTGATCGTAGTGATATAATTGCATTCGCATATGTTTATCTAAATCAAATGGAATTCCTTCTGCTTCCTCTTTTACGACTTCCTGCTGCGTTTGATTACGGACAAAAAGTATATGGTCTTTAGTGGAAATCGGAATATTCTGCTGAAGAGGTTGTGGCCTACATAGCAAAACGTTTTGCATGATCTTGTGATGGTTTTCTTAACACACTGGAGCTATGTCATATTTGTTGAATATTCAGGCAGTATCGAAGTATCCACAAAGGGAGCCTACCTGCCTACTAGGATTTAGCCAATCGATCGAGTATAACAACGGGAAACTAGAAATATCAATAAATATAAATAACTGTGATTATATTGATATTTATTTTTGAAATAATTTTTGATTACGTTTTTTTCTTTCTTGTTTCTGTTTATCTCGATATACTGATGTGAGGTGTGACAATTTAGACCGTTTCAAAATAATGCCAAATCCCATATTGACATCGGTGTACTGTCTGATAATATTATTCAAGCGCGTTCATTCTCTCAATTGATTCAGTATACGTTACGCTTTCTACCGTATCTGATTCGAAATCCACTCGGTAACCTCATGCACATTCATTCGGTAGACAGTGAGCCACACCTATTGTGTGATGGCCAATTATACTTACTGTCTGGCCGCCCAAACCTCCGTAGGTGGACCGAGGTTCTAGCCTGTGACCCCACCGGTTGACAGATAATTTCCCAGACCAGTAAGCCACAGCTCCACTGTTGTGTCCTAATTGTCATCAACAAACTGATAGGATTTTACCCTATTACTGTCACTTCCAATTATTATTAAACCTTTATACCATACTACTAAGAATGAAATCCCATATCCCAGTAAGGCAACTTGGCTACTTGAGCAGTTTCACTAGGTCTGTCATAAGGTTCAGTAACCATGGATGAATTTACATACTTAGTTCTAAAGAACACTTCTGCATATCTAATTTTATTACCTAGCCATCTAGACTTATATAGTCAAAATGATATTTAAGCTCATAGTCTAGATCATGAAAGCTAACTATCGTAATCAATCAACCATAATTCTACATTGTTCGGAAATCACATCTAGAAGCATATTTCAGTATGGATACTGTACACTTTTCGTTAGCAGTAAATAGGTTGGTCTATTTATTTTGATCAAAGTAAACAGTACTTTCGGTTCAGTAAGTTTGTTGTTGCAAGAAAGCTATAAGTAACGTAATAAACGTACTTTATTTACTTCTAAATTAATTGTTCAGAGATCTTACAATTGGGTCGCCATCCATTTCTCTTAGTTCAATCTAACAAGTTCAGGAGCATTGTCAACACAATAAGTTTGGCTAACAGTTTAGTACATGTGACTTAAAAAGGTTTTTTATGCACATTTATTTCCATGTAGGTTTGTTATTTGCTATAGTTTACACCATGTCTCTGGACCATAGCAGCTAGTAATTTACATGTCTTAACATGAAGAATGTAAATGTTAAAACAACGAGTTTAAGCATGCTTAGCCACAAAACGTATGTTATAGAACATGTTCTGAGTGATACTATCTTCATATGGTTTTAACTACTTTAACACATACATTAGAGATATTACAAATACCTACAAAGCTGGGGAACCTGCTTGTACAAAAGAACTATTACTTCGTCCTAGTATTAGGTTTTGACTAAACAATTTAAACTGCACTCTATAAATGAGTATCACTTATTTGTAGTTCTATACCTTCAGAGTGGAACCTTTACGCAATTACTCAGTTTCATTTTCACTACTCGAGTTTTATGAAATATCTCCCACCTAGAAAGAAACTTTAAGGAAAACAGTGATTTAGATGTTGTTTACCCAGTTTCCAAGATGGATGCCAAATCACTAATTCGGTAATAATACTACTGAGTTACATAGTAAACGGTTGTGTAGTAGGGCTTTAAATACAATTAGTATGTAATATCTCTTGGTGACACCTGGTTGGAGAATGTGGGCGGCTTTCAAAATCGTGATCTGATTGTTCGATATATAGGTCACGTCTTTGTATACCGACATCGTATACAATCAGTTTCGCCTTAATTTTCTCTTTAGTCCTTTGTTAGCGTATCTGTGACCAAATAAAGTAGACGGATTTGCGGCGATTGGATCGGGAAGGAAGCGGAATCCAAATATTTGTGGTGACCACTACATTTTATCTAAATCGATTAGTTTGTATACGATCAATAACCTCGGAAAAATACACTATTGAATCAAGTAACGTAAAGTTATATATATATATATATATATATATATATATATATATATATATATATATATATATATATATATATTACCAATGCGAAACGTATTCGGACCTGGCTTTATCTCCCAGCATGCTCTCGTACGATACCCGTAGTATCTAGTTTTTCAAAAGGAAGTACATGTAGTGCCTCAGATGCATTCGTTTATTTAACTCTTTGGAAGGTTTTCTGGCACTGGCTTCTGAAATATTCATCATCAACTGAATGATTATGTGATGTACTCACATTTTTTGGATGAAGTCTCACTGGTTAAGGAATAATACAGATTAATAGCCAGAAGGGCAATCTCAACGATGGGGAAAATTCTGCGGAATTGTTCAGCTGCATTTCGACCGTTCTTTAGTTTCCCACTGTCATCACAGGTTGGATTTGGATTGATCATTGGGTCTTCATGTCTTGCCAAAATTCAGAAGGCTGTAAGTAATCCGAAATGATGATTTTTAGTTTTATTATTATCCCATTAAAAGAGATGTCCAGCAAGTTATATCACCTTACTAAAAGCTCTTTATATTCATACATTTGTGGTCGTTTTAGAACGTAGAATGAGGTGTCCTATGATGTGTATTCACCGAGTAGTTATCCTTTGAGAACGTTCACTTTTTTTCATATAAGTTTATCATAGATCTAGTTATAAAGGTCATACATCCTGCTTTCGACTTCATAAGAATTGGCATTATAGGATAGTCTTTACCCCACTTACAGACGACAATCTTTCTCAGTAAATACACTGAGAAGAATAGAAGCCTTATGGCATTACGAGTGAAAACGTAAGAATCGTTATTATTTTGTTATACTATATGTCATTGGTCTGTCTTTACCTTATGATGCTTATATGAAGTGTGATGACTAGACCAAAATGCCAGCATCTTGGGTTGCATTTCGTTTATTTCTGCTTGTCAGTTTTCAAGATTAATAAATCCGTAAGGGTTACAGATAGCTTCCAAATTCCAATATCAAATATTTTTGTAAGTGTAACCATTATTAAAGAGTAAAGCTGACTTTGCTTCCATTAATATTGGTATTAACTGAAATTTGCGTATCTGCCATTCGTAGATTTCGATCTATCTGCATCAAACGATTTTCTAACCAATCTAAATCGAGCTTCTGGTCCTAATTTAGTTTCTGATATATGGAATTCAGCGGCCCCACCTTTCACTTCTGGACAAACGGAATCTCCTTCACGTATGCATGGTTATGTTGGTTCTAGTTCCACCTTGAATAATTTGATGAATCCATCATCACCTGGTCATAACAGCAATGTCTTCACTTCCAATTCAAATCGCATTCTAGGTAGTCGAGCATTAGATAATACTTTCGATACTGGTATATTCAATTTTAATGAATCCAGACAAGAAACCGATGGCAATCTCAGTCCAAATATCTTACTTCATAACCGTCTGCAGCAGCAGCAGCATCAACACGAACAAGATATGCATCAACCATTAGTTCGTCGACATAGTGATTGGCTGGTGCCTTCATCTCATTTACTCACCGAACTAACATCTGATTCAGGAGATACTACGTCACCATGTGCTCATCTTGTAGCTAATGATGGTGAATCAGGTACACACCCGTATTCTGTCAGTAATTTTAATTTTATCCATGCTTTGGACCAGTTGTGTTTGAATTCTTCCTGTGATAAAGATCTAATTGTTGGCTCTGGTGTTTCACTTGGTACTACAATTAATAACAGTATGACTGCTTGTCCTCCTGGTTTTGAATCCCATGATCCTAATGATAATGAATCAGTTTTCACTCTGAAGTCTAAGGAGTCATTAATCAATTCCACCAAACTTTGGTCGTCTTCGAATTCAAGTAAGGCTCATAGTGGAAGTGCTGTTAATAACCATTTACTTGCAAACAAAAATGCCAATCTCATGCATAATCTCCCATCATCATGTACAGAATCATTGGTTGGGTCAAGAATGGTTTCAAATACATCTGTACTGCAACGCTTGTTTAGTAATCCAGGGGCTCACCTGTCCAGTATGGTTTCTGTCAATGCTGACGATCTTAGTATATCTGATCGAATTAATAGTTCAATTTGGTCTCAGGCCAACAATGACCACATTCCGAATTGTTGTTCATCAAACAGTATTGATGATTCTTTCGGATTTTCTTACTTAGAAAATAGACTCAACGAAAATCATTTTCAAAATGATGCTTCTCAAAGTTCAGTATTTTTTTCTGAAAACCTGAGTGATTATTCTCCAAATAATAATAGTAATAATAATAACGATGGAATAGAAAAAAACGCGATAAATGGCAGTAGTCATCAGTCTGCACGTTGTGGAGCTATTGGTGAAGGTCGCAGACGTAGACGTCCTAGTCCAAATCTTTTATCAGCTGATAATGATACGATGGCTTTGTCTGTTTCATCAGCACTAGCGTCCATTACAGAAGTGGCATAGATGTGATCTTACGTTGTTGAGTTACTGATTTGTGTAATTGTTTAGCTCAGTGATCTTTATCTAGCCCGAGACATGCAATAGATCACCAATATGTATTCTATTTTATCGGTTATTTTGCACGCCCCTACTATCATTTATGCGTTAACTTGAATTACCTTTGTATGTCAATTTGAAGTGGAAGACCTGGTTATCGCATTTTGATTTGTTATGACTACTATTATTATTCCATCGTTTATAACTGCTACTACTGCTGTTTAAGCGGTATTATTTTTCAGATAATCTCTTTTGGGCTTCATAAATGCCTTCCATCCTGTACTAAATCGCTTTACTTTCCTTTATTTCTCTTCTATGTTTATTGCAGAAGTATCTTGCATATTTCATAATGAACATATATTCAATCAGCCTACAAAGTAGTTTTCATATGTGCATACATATTTCACACTTACTATTCTTCCCTTCCTTGTTTTAGTTGATTTTCTAACCCATAACAACGACTTGTGTCTTCTTTAGTAATAACCCTATTACTCTCTCTTTTCATTCCCTCCTTTTTTTCGCATCCTTAAGTTTTCCGTTCATCAGTTGTCGTGTCTCAGGGTTCTTTATTGTTTTGAACGGCGTACATCTATCTTCTACTCGTGATGTATGCTCTGATATATGTTTGTGTTGCATCAGAATTCCACCCGGTTATTCTCATTTATAGAGAAGTCAATCTTATTCCCGGGTTAGGGTCTCCATATAAACAAAGAATATATAGAAGAAATTTTCATCTATAACAACAAGAAAAACAGAGAATTATCAGTTTTGATTTTTTTTTCAAAGTAGAAGTTTTTTTTCTAGGATTTGATCCATTTTTGTTCCCGGTTCTGAACGACCGCAAAATAATAATAATTCAAAAAAATCAATAGAGATTGTGTATCGCTATCGTAATCACTTCTATGTGAGATAAAATGTCTCTCTTAGTATGCATATTTCGATCGAAAATTTACATTCAGGAAATAAATAGTTCACTCGCTACAGACGATTTGTTAGTTAGTATATTTGGCCTTTATTTTTATACTACCATCTGTTTGTGTTACTAATAGAGAGGAGTCCATCCTGTGTTTGTTCTACACTTGCTCTCCTACTCTCATCATAATATGTGGTTAGTATTTCTGCGAATATTAAAATGGATAGAGAAATGTGTAGATGTGTAGCATTTCGTTTAAATCATGATATGCACTGTTGTCATCTCCACTAGATCGTGCATATCTTCTTATTTTCTCAATACGCTGTGTGCTGATCACTTATACTATTATTACTATTATTATTTTGTGTTCATGAAATTTCATCTGTCAATCATCAATCTACATGTCTACCTATATTGTTGTTTCTGTGGCTATGGTGAACTTCATATTATAAGTAGTTTTTAAAGCGGAAAACACTTCACATTATGTTTTCTTTTATCTTTACTGATATGCATATTTATACTTCCTTCGTACTGTGTAATCCAGTAACGTTTTGTACCATCATCTATGTTGTTTGTTACACTTTTAACACGATCACGTTCTGAGAGAGTAGTAATGATTGTATTAATAACAATATATGTTAAATGGCCTGATCTTTCTGAGGTTAAAGATCAATAAACAAAAACCTTAGCTGTAAACCATTATCTATATGCGAGTTGAGGTTTTTCTTCATTATTCAGTATTATTGATGGATGCTCGTTACTACAAACAACTATTTCCCTTTTGACTTTCTTCGCAATCGTACTTCACACTTATTTAAAGCATTACTGTTTGTCCTCTCTATTTAGTAATTAATCCACTTATTGTCATTATTTTATTCATATTCGTATTACTACTGTGAGTGTTATTGTTTCTATCGTTATTTTATTAATGATATTGAATGTTATTCCCACTCCCTGTGTCAGATTTAACCATACTCACTGTCAGGTCTCCCTTTTCCTCTAATATCTGAATGAAACATTGGATTTTTCAGAATTTCTCTTCCTACCACCGGTTCATTTTTTTGACGTGTATCTTCTGTCTCTTATTTACTAATAAAATCAGGTGATTTTTCTCTATCTTACACTTTCCTGCCTTTCACAGGTTCATTGTTTTACTCTGTTCGTGAACTTACCTACCTATTTGATTATTATTTTTTGAGGATGAAATGACATTCATATTTGATGATAATGATTCATGAGTGAAAAATGAAGAAAAAACGAAAAATATTGAGATGTAATTTATTCAAGATAACAGACAGCTTATCCTTTTTGTAGAACATTTAATATTTATTAAACATTATTACTACTTAACATCATGCATATTCTGCTTTGAAGAATCACACTCATTCTATCATTTGGCCTTGTTCACCTTTCTACAGTTCATCTGGTGGCCATTAACCCTATTTTTGTAAATTCCATTAGATGTTCCCTGATTTTCCAACAGCATTAAAATATGTCCGTGTCTGTGCATTAATGCTCTGTATGTCATCTACTTATCCTTTTGTTTCCACTTCATCTGTACTCAGTTGGCTAATCTTTGAACTGAAGGCAGGTATTTTCGTATTAATCAGTCCTTAATATATAGTTACCATTATGTTTACTGTTTCTTTTCTCATTGTCTAAAAACCAGGTGTTTCTCAACAGAAGGTTCATTTTGTTACCTGCACACTCTTTGATGTTTTACTCTATATACACACTGTTCTTTACAGCAACTATTATTATGGAACAAGTCCATATATACAGAGACATGTTTTTTTTCTTCTTAGTTCTTTACTGTCTGCTATATAGTAAATTAGTAATATCTGATATATTCTAATCCTTCAACTTGTTACCACTCCTAATCGACATTTATTATTGCTATTCATATTATGTAACTTATTCTATACTGTTTATGTATACCCCTATCTGAATCTATTCATAATTTATATCTATGTTGAGCATCGGATTCTAAAAAGTTACGATATATATGCCTATAAGTGGTTGAGTTTTAGTTAAACTGAAATAAAATTATATTATACTTTTCTATTGCTTACATTTTTCTACATATATATTTTTTGTATTGCTCTTTGTTGATGATGTCTTCATTTATTCCATGTGTGTGTGAATGTTGAGTGATTTGGAGTTCTTTTTCTAGGTGGGTTTTTGGAGTAGGGCAATAATAATAGTTCACATTTATTAACTGTTTTTTTCTTGAGGCTTTACTCTCTTTACATATTCACAAAATAATGCGCATACTATACGCACTCATCATGAGACATTAACCGATTACAACAGATAAAATGATATAAAGAATCGAAGATCCAGATCGTATATTGGAAATATTTTACCAATTTGAATGTAGTCGATGGAGTTTAGTTTGTATTAGTTATGAGTTTGTATTTCGCTTTCTCAATACCATATGATATTTTTGAATACAAAAAAAGATATTCATGTTCCTGTTGGACTTTGTTGTCTACCCGGTTGAAAGAAGAGTGCTTATATATGAAACATTGCTATTATTGTTATTAATACCTATTATGCACAGCTGTAGCATTTTGTCTATCTGTATATGTGTGTGCATTTGTGTATGTGCATGGATGACTGGTTACAATCTACTATTAGTTCCTACTGTGTGTTTTCTAGCCTTAACTGCACTGTTCTAAAAAAAACAATAATCAAGTTCTTGTTTTAATTCGTCTTTTACCAATCTCTTAGATTAAATCTCCGTGGGATAAAGTTATTCTGGTCGTTCCCGTCAATGTTTTATGCTAGTGGGGTTGCCTCCTGTAACCATCTAGATACTCGATTAACTTCCGTAATGTAATAGATTTGTCTCTCTGTATGAACAACCACTTGGTATCTTTCGTATTCATTTCGTGCATAACCGGCTACAGGAAATATTTATTGGTAGGTTATTTCAATTCACCTGTGTTCATATATTCACTAGGTGAATTATGAAAGCTCAGCAGTGATAAAAAAAATTCATCGATCGAACTTTTTGAGGAAAATTGGTAACCTACCTACTACTAAATTGTTAATTTAGCATCCGAATTCATGATACAGTGGACGAACCAAGTATTTTTACAGTTCTTTCGTCAGAGTCCCAATTTGTGAATGATTCACAGTAATTTTACCATGTACTTGAGTTTGTATTGCTTCTGAAAATATTAGGTATCTTTTAGTCTAAATGTAGAGTCCTCTATGGACTACTAGGACAACTACGTTTCACGATTGACGTACACTCCTAAGTCAGTTTAGGCTTTCTATTAACTACTACACATTGTTCTTGGCTTATAGCTGATATCTATGTCGACGTTTTCTTTAAGCTAAATCATAGTAGGTGGAAACGTGTGTATAGTTTCAAGATAGTGATATGAAGGTAAGGTGTATGCGCAACAGTTGGTTTTAAATTTTATCTGTGATCTCTTCCGCTAAATGATCTTGAAAGCTGCACTCTTACTGTATGAGAACAAAGTAAGCTGATTTATTGAATATGTATGCCATAACGTTTCACTACTTAATCTTCAAATGAAGGTAAATTTTGTGACAATAAGCGGAAGTGCAGCTCTCTTGCAGCTGTTTTGCTACCTAAAGGAATTGGGACTTGATATTTACTTATAAATTTCGTATCGCATGATTTTCTCTCTTGCTGAAGACTGTTTTAACGCGCAACTGATTCCATATTCTAACCTTGCTAACTACTGAAATAACCACTTTAGGTTCTTTTATATTAAAGACTACTTTTCTAGATGAAACATGGATTCGTTATTCATTGTTTCAGCGGTTGCTAGGGTGATTTTGAAGTCAACTTGTATGCCTAACTAACACAAGATTTCCCCGACCTCTATTCAGTGAAAAATTACGGATGGTATTCACTCTCTTCGTTTGTGACCTTAGGAATCATGCATATATACATCTGAAATATATCCTGGCAAAGTGCCATAATGAAATAAGTCACTTTATGCACAGAAAAACGTGAGTAAAATACTTGGTTTGCTTTGGGTCATACCGTACAGGAATAGGTCAGGGATCTGTGCAACTGCATACAGTAATGCTATGAAATTCCGAGGTACATTACCTTTTGAAGGGAAATCCGATAAATCACACTATTCTGGAGTTCAAACTTCCCTCTTGTCAGAGTTTATAATAAATCGTGTGAGCAACATGCCAATTATGATAATCATCGGTTACTAAAATGGTTTTTTTAATAGTGAAAGATAAAAAGGTGCTTTCATTAACTTCAATTAGTGTTTCCCTGTACAATTGAAAGCCTGCTTTGTTTAAATTAGACCGAAATCGAATCTAAAAGGACTTCATCGGGTCGAGTTTTATGGTGAACTAAGCCACTGTTTCATAAAGTAATCTTGAAATAATTTTATGCGTAAACCCATTTGGTAAATATCACTGCATATGGTTTATTTTACCTAAGACACCAAAGTACTGCTAGGTTTAAAATAAATAAATAAAAATTTGAAATATATAGATACTAGTTACATAATCTAAGGCATCGACGCGCGACTTTAGTTCTTTAAGTTGGTTTTAGCGTGCAGGCTTTCGGCCGTCAACACGCGCCCTCATCGTTCTGATCAGCAGGTAGATGTTGTGAAACAGTACTTAGGATTACTTCAGTTAAATCAAATTTTAGGAAATTCATTTTCGCATATCCGCCTTATGGAGGGGTTAATGATACGGTTGAGAGAAAATCTGATTCGAACTAGGATTTCCGCCAGCTAAGCTTGCTTTATTGGTTAGACATACTCAGGGCTAAGCAATCCCTTCAAAAATGGATTTTTCAAATCAGCAATCCAATTCTTCAGTAGTAAGCAAAACATAGATCTTCAGTTGACTGGTAATATCTTGCTTTGGTCAATCGAAAGAACATGGAATTCATACTATACGTCGCGTTGACAGAAGCTGCTTTACATTGTCTAAGATATATATATATATATATACTCTCCGATGAATCATTTCCAGAAGCTGAACTGTTCTCTATTAATTTTCCATGATCTAATTCAGCACACATGCGAGCTACTTTTTTCATCCCTATGGCTCTAATGTGTAGTTACAAGCAAACTCTCAAGGTCGCTTTGTCCTAGTGGTGTGTATTTATTTATACGTCGACAGCCTTAAGGACCTACTTCTTATCGACTGTTAATGCATCCAGTTGTATTCCTATTCAATGGGAGGACAGATGAACTACCTCAGACGTTGTTGGCTTTTACGTGACCACAGTATAATGTAACTTGGGGGTTTGTTAGATTAGATGACGGACCAAGTGACGCATTTAGTACGGTTAGTACTTAGATTTGAGCTAATGCCTAACAGAATACTTCATCGTCAGACAACGCCGCTACCAATAGCTGTCACCTTGGTGTATTCTTCGGGCTCGTATAACAATGATGCAATACTCTATGCTGGTGGGGCAATTGTTACCTTGAGGCCCTAATATTCGAGAAATGTTTGCGGGGTAGTGATATGTAAAAAAGCAGTTACTGTTCATACAATTATCCTGAAAGAAGATGAAAGCCGAGTCAGGTTTATTCATTATATGCATAGGTTTTTTCAATTATATTAAACTAATACAGTGAGTTACTACTATGCATCGTATAAGGTGTCTTTATACTTGTGTAACTCCGGCGTAGTATATTAGAACAAAATAAGCAATTTTTTTGTATTATTCCTCAACTTTTCGATCTTGCTAGCAAGATCCTTTTCAAAAGTATGAATCTCACATTAAACTTGAATATTAACCGGAAACCCAATGTCAGATTCATACTCTTGAAAAGGATCATCCGAGCAAGATCGAAAAGTTGAGGAATAATGGAAAATATTTCTTTATTTTGTTATTTGTTCTAATGTACTATACCTGGATTAGACAAGTAAAAATACACCTTATACGATGAATCATACTAACTCCGGGGCCCAAGTTTTTTCAAACCATACAGTCCATCGTTGGTCAGGATACCTTTGAAGTTACTATTATAGTTTTAATTATCAATCTACAACGGGCCTGAACTATTCCACACAACCCCAACTGCGTTCGTAACACGCATTTAAACCTGAAATTACCAAGCAAAAAGGTTGTGACTGACCTGAAGCAGATGTCCTTTGAGTTCTGCAGACATACACCATCATTACTAACCTAACTTTTTCAGGTATTTCACGAAGAGATAATCTTGCAATCCGTGGGAAACCAAGAAGTGTCGACCACCCTCACAACTCTGTCAGCATTCAAGTCGCCTCATATCACCTCCTACATCCTTCTAATCTTCCTTCACGTTTCTCAGTCAACATTCTTACATCATCTTTAGTCTGTTGCAACTGTTGATAATGATTCCGTTTCACCGAACAGCGTCCCTGGTCTCTTGAAACCACACTCAAAACTACTAATGATTATTAGCTGTTAGACGCATTATTGAAACTCGCGAGGATGAAATACGGTCAGATATTCGCTCATCTTACAGGTTCTGCAACACAATTACACTAATGTCCGATAATAGTCATATTTCTCCATGTGAAGCGTGTATTCAACTCTGTCAATCGATAGGACTCATGATAGTCTGTTACTGAAAGCCTTGACAGGTAAGCGTATTCCCCTCTCGGTGGCACTGTATTTGAATGATGGTGGCGTGCTTGAGTTCATGATGACTGGCAAGATCAATGTGGAACCTTGAACCCAAGTCCATCTGCTCAAATTGCAACACTTCACGGTAGAAAACAAAGCACAGGTGGATAGAAATAGAGTGATATCAAAGTTGTGCGAGAGAATAAACAATCTGAAGACAAAGGTTGGCCCAAATACTCAAGCTTTAGAAGATGTCAAGGACTGAATACATCTGCGCTATCGTAACTAATTTTCAACCATATCACCAAAAGTCCCCAACCACTGATTCCTACCGTCTGGGGGATACCAACCAGCCAGTCTACATCTCCCTGCATTACTCAGACCAACAGTTAGGGACTTCATGGACTGGTTCCTCATCTTAGTCTGGCCACCCTGAACACTTACAACTTAATCCAATACCCCACAACATGACATGTCGAAATAAGCGTTGGCTGAGTGTGCGCAGCACATGTTCAAGCTACCTCAGTTAACTAAGCTTCACGACCTCATCAATCGACTGACTTGTCTTGCTTACCTAGTATTCTTCGTCTAGCCTCAACATTGCTCACACGGTGATTCCACCAAACACGAGCAATGCTGAGATAATCCCGTCACCGCTTCATATCTTCTACCTTCAATAGCCATGTCTCACAGCCGCTCAACAGGACGGAACAAACTGCATCCATCCTTTGACAGATGATTGAATATCTCTCCAATCAGTGCCAGAGATGCTGCAGGTTGGCAAATGCCAAATCGGACTTCTGTATCCGAGCTGAGATTTCGTCAGCAACCACCCCGTTGGGCCGGCTGATTCAACTCCTCAAGTAAGTGAAGTGGTCAACACATTCCACCACTTCATTCTCAATCATTAAAGAGTACTTTCAGCAGACGAATCCTTGAGCATCATCTTACGTTCGACAAACTCGGGACGTATGCCAAGCATATTCAGATTTTTGTTAAACACATTCAGAAGACCCTACAGTTTCTCAAAGTTTTCACCCAGTGAGACACTGTAGTCTGGATCCTCCATGTCAGTGAGATGACTTTGAAGGAGTAGGTCAGTCTCTGTGAAGTCAGAGGTACCTAGAATTATGTCTATTAGTATGCTTATAACAAAATTACATATATATATATATCGTCATAAACATACTAATAGACATAATTCTAGCTACCTCTGACTTCACACTACATTGAACAATGTTACAAAACAAGTTACCTAGTAGTAGCTGTCCATAGTATCTCAGGCTTCGTAAATACTTATGGGGTTATTCACTGCAACAACCACATCTGCCTTAACATCGGAAGAACAAGTGCAAGAACAAGTCCTCTTTCATCACCACGTATTCACCGTAATATAACTGTTGTTCTTGAATATTACGGTAATCGAATAAATGTAAAGTAATGCCTCTTATTTCATGGCTAATCACGATGAACTCCTTGCAAAGGAGCAAAACTGAAAGTGATTATTTCTATATTGTGGCTGGCGTCTGAGTTTGAAGATACTTCGTTGATTGGACATGATCATAAGAGTTGTGCTGTCATCATGTGGCCAGCTTTTCTTCGACTGCTTGCCCACCATGGAGAGGAAAAACCATAAAACGATCTGCGAAAGCAACTTTTCACCTCATCGAAGGTAAACCAATGCAGAATAGGTGAGTTATAGAAGCTGAGTTCTCGAAACTCTGATGTTTATGAAGAGCAGATATTACAGGCTTCATTAGTGTCCTTAAATATATACAGAAAATCACTATGAAGTTGTATTGTCGGTTGTGTACGTATAGTTGTGCCTATCGAGCAAGACTATCCACTCGAATTTTATTCAATTTCGTCTCTATCTCGTCCTGTGACCCAGGAGAGAGACTCCTCAGTAGACTTACAGTACGCAAATGATATATTCCTAATGGAGGAAGACGCTAACAAAGTGCAGTCTTCTGGGCATCCCGAGTGGCAATTTACAGATACTGGGAGTGCGTTTCTCACCACCCGAATTCAAACTGTCACTGCACGACTGATCTTTGCTCTTTGGTTCCTCTTGTAACAAACGAGAAGTGGTGAAGTGGTTGAGCGTTCTGACGACTTCACTCACTTGGAAAGTGGGATCATCCCTGATGGATCAGTGACCAACTCAATCTCTGTCCAATCTGAAAAGGTTGTCTTGGTCTTCGACAACTTACTCCACCTACGGTGGTACCGTAGGTGATATCTGATTGGGTAATAAGGTAAGAGTCGAGTGTAGTTGGTTGCAATTCGTTCTGTTCTACCATATGACTGAAGCATGGTCATCAAAGGTGGAGTATAAGAAAAGGTTTCAGATGTTCCATCCAGCACTGTTGTCTTCGTAGCAGTCGACCATGTGTTGTGATGTTACCACATGCATAGTAGTAGGGTTTCATGGAGAATAGGAATGTCAGCTGATGATGGTCATGGTCTGTACCGTTTCGCGATGTTTGATGCTTAGAACCGCACATGATATCAGTCTATGAAATCTTTGACTATTGGTGTGAGTTGGGTAAGGAGAAGAGATGTGAACTTCCAGGTTGAGATCTGCGTGCTGACCGAAACTGGTGGTTGGAGACTAGTTGATGTGTCTGAGAGTGGACATCAGTGGTACAGATGTATCCGTGTCTACATTATCTTCATCGTAATTGTCGATCCAAACTTCATTGTTATCGCACTTTTTCTTTGTTGTCTTTTCATGCCTTTCTACGAGTTTCGATTTCTTATTTCGCTGCTCCTAACATCTTTCACTTGACACATTCTTTCATGATGTAGTAGTACGAGTTGTGGCAACTTGAACCATTATACATTTATAACAGGCCCCTGTATTTTTATTCTCACTTTCTCTAGACAAGTGGTAGTGATTTTTTTTGCTTTCCTGTGTCATATATACTTCATTCTTTCTAGTTTTTGTATTGCCCATTTGTTGAAATACATACCTGAAGGTTTATTTTTAATTAACTGTGGATTTATTGAACATGATCTGCATTAAAATCTATATGACTATTAAATGGTATGTCTTGCATTATAAAACCTGAATATCTACATGGATGAGAATGCATCTAAATAAACAAGTACAAATATCATAGGCGAAATCTCAGTGTTAGTTGGTCAGAGTATTTCACAAACCTTTGTAACTTGTGTTATTTTGTGGTTTGGCCTGTGGATTTCTGCTCAGGTTCCTCTGAAAACCCGGTATTTTGTCAGATCTTCACCCAATGGGATAGTGTTATCCGCTTACTCCAAGTCAGGGAGTAGGTCAATCCCTGTGAATTCAGGCGTACCTAAGGTTATGTGTATTAGCGAAGTTGAACATGAACGGTGACATTAGACATCCCTGGTGGACACTACTAGTCGTCGTCACTTAGTGTGACAACTCTCCATGAGTCCTTACGTGGCTGCGTGAGTTCGAGTAAATAGCCTTAATTAGTGATGCAAACTTGCTCGGTACTCTCTTCATTGTCAGATCCTGTAATAACACATCGCGCTCTACCTGGTGACCATAGTTACCCGACACATGTCTGGAACTCGAGAAAGCTAGGCAGTTTTCAGACCTGGGTGGAGGTGCATCGATCCAATTTTCAGAAAAAAGTGAATATCCTTGGCGGAAATCAGTGGTTGTCTCTACATCAACTCATAATAGACATTTACCTGGCTACATGAGTTCAAGTAAAAACTTCGATACTCATAATATACTTGCTTGGTCCTCTCTATACAGTTAGACACTGCTACAACACTTCTCGGTCCACAATGTCGAATTTAGCTTCCGGTCAGAAAATATGGCAGGTGTCTGGTATTGGTAAGTATGTTTGTGCCCCAGAAGCTATCGAAAAGTGAAGGTTTGATCGATGCACCTTTGTAAGGGTCTGAGACCTATTTGTTTTTCTCAATCTCCAGTTAGACGCTGTATAACTGTGGCCCTGAGGATTTTAGATATAATGATCCTCCTATATTGTCAGGAGGTCTTTTCTCCTGAAGTAATTAGCGACTTATGACAGTCTACTTCCAATTCCCGTACATTACCTACTACCTCCGTTACTCTATGCAATAATTTTCTACTTCCATCCTTAAAAGCTTTCTATGGTAAGTCGTTAGGTCCTGTTGTCTATCGTCCTTTCAAGTTCGAAACAGCTTTCTCAACCTCGAGGTGAATTAGAATATCGACATCAACATCTCATTCAGGTTCTGGTAAGTGAAGCATGCCTGTAAGCCAGTTGAACTGTGCTACAAGGTGTTTTATCCAATGTTCTCGTCACCTGTCCTAGAGATTATCATGCATCAATCCTATTTAGGGATAGTCTCATTAACCATTGTCTTTTTCCTCCCATTATCTCTCTCTCATTGCTCTACAGTATCAATGGGTAACGTGGCTATCAGATTTCATAGGTTGTATGGAGACAAAGAAGAAGTTCGTGTTAAACTGACAGGTCGGAATCAAAATTTCAGATTTATATTTTCTACTAGTTGTCGGTACATTGTCGTCATTATTCGACACATTCGTCAGTGATCACATTCATTATCTCATATTACAGTCTAGAGAATATTTATTTATTGGAACAGATCAGGGATAATCCTTTGGTTTGCAATCAAAAATAACGATTTTGAATTTTTGATAACTAACCTTGACGTGATAGTCAGGCTTGGATATCAGAATGACCCAACAAGTTATGATCGTCGAACGCATGTTCACTCTACGTCCTACCATTCCAGAAGGGTCTGTTAGATAGTGGTAAGGCGAAAAGTAGCTACAATTACAGCATGAATTTTTATTCAGTGATGGGGGGTCTGAGGACGAGTTAATACTGCTGGCTTGATAGGTTTGACAGCAGTGCCACACTGATACTGCCTTACCTGTAGCTAGGAGGAGTTAGGAAAGGTCGGTTCCGAAGATAGCCCACTTCTCACTATCCTGTAGCATGCCGGTGCCGGGGACTTGAGTTCATAGTTTGCCTCAAAACTGCCAAGGCGAGTCTCAAACTTGTGAAGAGCCCGTGTGTGATCGGCCTCAAGTAGATATCCCTTGGGTTCTGCAGACATACACCATCATTACTAACCTAACTTTTTCAGGTATTTCACGAAGAGATAATCTTGCAATCCGTGGGAAACCAAGAAGTGTCGACCATCCTCACAACTCTGTCAGCATTCAAGTCGCCTCATATCACCTCCTACATCCTTCTAATCTTCCTTCACGTTTCTCAGTCAACATTCTTACATCATCTTTAGTCTGTTGCAACTGTTGATAATGATTCCGTTTCACCGAACAGCGTCCCTGGTCTCTTGAAACCACACTCAAAACTACATATTGGAGCTTCCAATGTCCACAACCTCCCTCAAATAGGCAGACAAGCTTCGTTAGCCGCTACTTAGGCTATGGGTACGTGGTGTGTTTGTGGGACACACATTTAGGACCCAAGTGTGGTTATTCACTTAACCTCACTCGACCGATGTGGTGAATGTGAAGAGAGAGTCCACTCTTCAAGTTTCTACAGATTCAATAGCTAGTCCTCATGTCCTGACTGGGGTCTACATGTATGTTTGGGATTAAGTGCTAGGGTGGAAAGTGTACTGTTCCACTGGATCCCAGTTGACAGTCACCTGTACGCTGTTTGTCTGAATGGTACAGTGAGGACTAGAAAGAACAGTGAAACTTGCTGTCATAACTCTGTAATCTCTACTTACGCATTTTACTGGTTGCAGTTCGGACTGAGCGAAGGTTGGTTTCTACGAAGAACTGTCTGGGCTGTTGCTGAAGAACGATTGTTTAGATTTGGTTTTCGTAGCAGGTGACTCCAATGCCCAGGTGGGTAGGTTAAGTCAGGCAGAAAAGCACTTAGGTGTGTTGGTGATCTTGGGATCCCGGCCAAACGAGCGGATAACGGTAACCGCCTGCTGGAAGTGTGCATAGACAACCACCTGTTTCTGGCCAACACGAACTTCAGACATAAACAGAGACATTTTCTGACCTGGTTCAACTCAGCAATGGATACTGATAAACCGCTGGAGATGGCCGGTGGAAGACTATTGCTCCGTGTGAAGCGCATGTTTGGAAAATGACCACATGTTGGTTGGGTTTAGGCATATGTTTGGGCTTAAATGAAGTTAAGGAAGCTATTTCAAGTTGGTATTCATCGTAGACTGACATGAGTTGGAGGAACAAGTGAAACCAGGGAGGACCGAACAGCTGTTACATCCTAGTATTTGACTCTTCAGCAGTGCTCACCCGCGACGTTCAGGTTCCGTGGCCAGCACGTTACCATTGAGCCGCTGGGTCGGGATCCAATGGTCCATATTTCCAACTTCTGTCAGTTCACGATAAATCGCGACCGCCAACCAATATCATCGTTGAGTATTTTTCCTCACGGCCACCATCTGTAAATCCCTATGAACCCCCAAAATTCAATTAGGAAAGCTATGCTTATATGATCATTCCAAGCGTATCCCGATAATGAGAAAATTAAGGTTACTTTGGAAGATGAACTAACTGAATATTTAACAGAACGTATTAATCAATGCCACTTATGCTGAAGAGGTCTGGGACCATTTCCAGTCTGCTTTGGAAGCAGCGTTGTGCCATAAGTGAATCTTAACATAAGGTTGCGAACAGCCAGTAAGCCTTATCAGCCTGTTCTGAAGGCAATAAGTGCTCATGAACGAATTCATTCAGGCTTCGAGCAGTAGCAACTCAAATGTAGGTTAACGAGAAGTTTGTGAAATGGCCGTGGACACCGAAGGCTAAACTGATGGAATACGATTCATCAACAGGTGACTATAGACTCTTGTTCTTACCTGTTGAAGAAAGTTGTGGACAAATGTCAGTGATTAGTGATACTGTGGCTTTGAAGACTGTGCCCAAGTCTCATATAATTGTTATAAGCGAACAGTGAATCTCCGTAGCTTCTCCTGAACCAGTAGGTTCTGATAAATGCATCGTTGCAGGCTCTAAATGTAGTGAGGAACAGAAGCAAATCAAGTGTAGTCTGATGAGAGTTTACGCAATGACGACGAACAGTGGTATTTAGAGAGGGCCAGCAAGATGGAAAGGACAGCAGCGATGAGTAACTGTTTACAATTATTCGGAATTATTAACAAACCTGGGGTGGAAAATTCAGTGGTTGTTAAAGCTATGGTAGATAAGGATGGGTTTGTTACTCAATTGGAGGAGGGACGACTTGAACGATGTGTGGAACACTATCAGGAACAGTTCATCTGTCCTCCAGCTGCTATCCCGATGCCGAGTATCCACTCGGGTCCTGAGTGAGATGTCGTTGTAGGACCCCAACAATTTCAGAAGTCGAGAAAGCTGTAAATAACCTGAAGCGATGAAGGTCAGCTGGGCCAGATGAACTAGTACTAAAATTATTTGAGGACGGTTGTAGAGGATTTTTGGTCAAGTTCACTGAACTGTTAACTAGTGTACAAGAATCAGATATGATCTACTCTGATTATTCTGAATTACTGATTGTCTCAGTCTTCAAGAAAGGTGAGAAGTCGTTTTGTGATAACCACAAGGGAATCAGTCTAACCAACATAGCGTCCAAGTTTCTAGGTTCTATAATCACTTGACCTCTCGGGAACAGCAAACCCAAGAAACTTAGGCAAGCTTCAGACCTGACCGTGGGTATATCGATCAAAATCGACACTGCACCAGCTTCTGGAAAACAGACACTTGCTGACGCTTATCACTAGCTGTATTTCTCGACGTTATGGCTGCATTCATCTTCGTCGATCGAGGGTTCTTATGAAGGTGTCTGGAAGAGTGTCCGGTATGTACACCATCCGGTTGAAAAACCTGTACTGGAACGACAGTGGGCTTGTTAGAGCCTATGCTGAGTTGTCAGGTGAGCTGTGTACCTCGAGCGGTGTCCATTAACCATGGTCACTGTCCATTCCCATTCAATTTCGCCATAGACATACTTATGAATGTCTCTGTCCCGTCTGAAAAAAAGTGGGTCGATCTTGTCGCAGGCGAATCCTTGGTAGATCTAGAGTACGCAGATGACATAGTTTTGTTATTTGAAGACACTGAAAAAATGCAGTCTTCTGGACACATTGAGTGGCAGTTTGAGGATGTTTAAAATGCGTTTCTCGCCACCCAAATGCAAACTGTTGCTCCAGGACTGGTTCTCAGTGGTTCTCTGGTTAACAGAAGGATGAATCGGTGGAGCGTATTAGAAACTTTACTTGCTTGGAAACTAGGATAAGCTGTGATGGATCAGTGGCGGACAAATTCTCTGCACGGATACGATAGGGTGGACTGGCTTTTGCCAAACTACACCATTTGTAGCACTGCCACAATATACGACTGCCTATTAAAGGTCAAGTGCATGACTCTGAAGTCCATTCTGTTATACTTTATGGGTGTGAAACATAGCCATAAAAGGTGGAGAACATGAGAAAGCTTCAGGTGTTTGGTCACAGCTGCCTTTGTAGCATAGGGCTTGCATCGTGGTGTCACCACGTGAGTGACGCAGAAGTCAGGTGTAGACTATCAGGGGGAGTTGATGCGGTTGTGAACCCTCATCAACTGAGATAGCTGGAATATCTGTAATGTATGTCTAGTTACTGTTTACTTCGCCATGCAATTTTGGGTGAAGTAGGTTTAGGCTGAAAAAGGTCAGGAACGCCCAGACTACATTGATGCATGAAGTCTTCGACTGTTGGTTTGGTCCGTGTAGAGAAATGTAGACTTGCAGGTTGGAGCCCACGTGACAGCCGAGACCGGTGGTTGCAGACTCTAGGTTGTATGATCCAGAATCAGTGTCGATGACACAGATATATCTTCATCTTAATCGTTATCCTGAATTCAGCACTTTTTCATTCCTCCTTTTTCTCTTTTACTAATTTCTACTGCTTTCAACCGACTCTTCTTTATCTCTTATCTCATTGCTTTATGGTTTGATACTAACACGATAGAGGTGTGGTATCTTGGACAGTTATGCAGTAATGCTTGGTTCTATGTTGATGATGATGATTGTTCCAGCTGAACAGTGGAATCAGGCTACGATTCACCATTTTTCTTGAGCTTTACTACCGATAACATTTTCATTATCCCTCTGAAAGTTCATTGAGGGCATGCTACCAGGAGGAAAACTATTTGACAGTAAGTTTCTGCATGATACCGTCTTGTAAAATAGCATACTTCATCAGTTGGTGATCAGTATTCATAAGCATGTCAGCTGTTCTGCACCAGTGAGTGTCAAAATACTGTTTCAGATTTTGACAAAATCTACGCAATTACCCTTGAAATTGTACCATTACAAGTAACTGGAAAGTTCATATGTCTGGCAGGTACCTAAATGCTGAAACGTTTATGACAATTGCAGTAGATCTTATTGTAGCAAAGGACAAAGTGATATGAGTCAATTTCGGTTACATTTGATGCCCTTGCTACGTCAGTCCGACTGTAGTGAATTGGTTTTATATCACTTCGGTATACACATTTCTTCTGTAATAAAGATGTTCTAACACTGTCCGTATAGGGTTATTGGTGTGCAGTTGATAACATCATGTACCTAAGATGTGTTTGTTTACACTGAATATCATTATGGAACACCAGTTTACTTGACTTCTGTGCCATTTCATTTCCCTGGTTTTAGGATTATTCGGAAAAAAGCCGGTAAAACTAGGGCATGGTATTAATAGATGAAAAGTAGATGTGTTGATCTAGAGTTTCTGGTCGCATTCTAACTTCCTAGTTTATTTCTGATGAATAATGCGATACTGTGACTAAAGACATTATCGGATATTCCTCAGACTGAAAACCATTTGCGATTATGCTACATTTTATGAATATTTCCCATTTTTCACACAGTTAAAAAGCAATAGACTGTTCTGGGATTCATTTTATATGACTGCTTATCATTTCGCAATGATCCTGTAATCCCTTTTCGATTTTTCCTGCAGTGCATCACCTTCATAATTTAATGGTATTATTTATTTTGCTCATTTTTAAGATGTTTACAGTGTACCATGTTTGCGTCAAACTAAGTTAATGCCGTAATCCATGCAGAATTATGTCTGATTGTTAGGAAATCTTCATATTTGCCGTAACAGCCTATTTTAATTCTCATAATTTTGAGTCAACCTTTTTCATACTGTTTTTACTTCATAGCCAGTTGTTTATTCTTCTTACGCTTTTCAACCTTGCTATTTGTTGGTTAACATAACTTTCAATGTGCCAATACACTCATGTTTAGACAACGTTGAAGTCCACTTAAATATATACAAGTAATATGACTTGTTATGTTCAATTGTTCTCGATTCGGACCTGTGTTCTTATCATCTCTGCGTTTGTATGGGTTGTAATCGAAAAATTGAGTTACATTTTTATGTACCGATTTTAAAAGGGAACGTTATGAATTAAACTACCTGTATACTGATGCTCAAATACGATTTACAGAATCACGCATACGTCACATAGACGCATGCTACTGTCAACACTTAACGCACGAGTTTAGTGCAATACTAAGTATTTGAAATAGTGAGTAACATCATAACTACATATGATTTCTTGCTTGACAAGTTGAACAAATTTGCACAAGATGATCGAATCGTAGTGAATATGCGAAATCCCTCCCTAATTCAGAAATGAAATCACCGCCTATACTGAGGCATTTACACAGCAGCGCATATGTCAACTGAAGTCGATCAATTCGGTTCAAACCTATCAACAATGGGAAATGAAAAATCCTAGTATCAAAGCATACTACGATATCATATAATTGAGATTAATGGTCACAGTTCACCATTTGTGAATACACCTGAGTTACCATTAAATGTTTGCTCTATGATATTTGTCCTTCAAGGTTCTCTTAAATGGACAAAGCAGCTACTTAGTATTCGTAATATCTAGTGATTATCGAACAAACACTTCAGTCAACCCTAAAATTCGTTGTAACTAGGTGTGATCTAGGTTTGAAATAATTAATTCAGTAAGTAATAAAAAAACACTTGCTCTATACAAACGATTTCTCCCAAGACCCAGTAACCTAGTGGATAGATCTTTTGGATTTAATACGATCGGTGGTAAATTATTTGGCTTTCAGTGGATAAAACATTACCCGAAGAAAAAGAAGTACAGTAACGCCAGTGAGTGAGTCTCGAATAGGCTGGAACACATATTGAATTCTGTCTCTGACCATCACTAAACGAATGAATTAGAAAGGATTGTTTCACCATATTGTAAAGAGTAAAAAAATTAGCTAGGCGAAAATACACTTTAGAATTTTAATACACGAGTAAGTCAATTATCATATGCAAACTCAGAGTGATTCAGTGCATAAATATCCTGCTAAGCCGTTTAAAGAATATTACTTCAATGGATAAGTTTCGTTATACGCAAAAACTGGGAAGCGTTAGCTTTACAAAACAAACTTACCAAGGCATAGTTTAACAGTTAATGCCTATGAATTTGACTGGAACACAATAAACAAATGCAAACTAAGCCTACAAGTAGGACATTAAAACTGATATATTGCACAGTGAATTATCTCTACATATATCCATCTAGTTCTTAGCCTTCATACAACTATATTAGTAAATAATAATCTGTCTTGAGAACACGGTGATTTTTCAGACATCACCTTCCGATGATTATTATTTTATTATTATTATTGGTCCCTTGGGTTCCTAGTGGAACATAGGGCTTCAGTAGCACGCCTCCAGTGACCTCTGTTCTCTGAGATCTTTTGAACCTGGTCCCATGACATCCCAGAAGCTCTCATTTCCTCTTCGCACGACCTCCTCCATGTCACCCTTGGACGTCCAACTCGTCGCTTCCCATGGGGATTCCACTCGAGCAACTGGCCTGACGTGTGATGTCCTCAGTCGGCCTTCTCAGTGCATGGCCAATCCATCTCCACTTCTTCCTGCATATTTGTTGCGTGATAGGTTCTTAGTTGGTTCGTTCCCAGAGTTCCTTGTTGCTTATTTTTTCTGGCCATCTGATCTTCAGTAACGAGCCAGCGTAAGCAGTTGTTGATGAATGTCTGTAGTTTATTGGAAATGCCTTTCGTAACACGCCAAGTCTCTGAGTCATACAGGAGCACTGACTTGACGTTGGTGTTGAAAATCCGTATCTTGTTCCGCATGCTGAGTGCAGAAGATCTCCACACTGGTTTCAGGCTAATGAACGCCTGTCTTGCTTTTCCGATTCTGACTTTGACGTCCTCGTCCGTCCCGCCTGCAGTTGAAACAGTGCTTCCTAGATAAGTGAAGGAGGTTACTTCCTTCAAGTTTCTCCCGTTGACGGTGATTGGAGTTTGTTGTTGTTGTTGATGGTGGTGGTGCGGTATCTTCATCACTTCTGTCTTCTCTATATTCACCTGAAGTCCCGTCTTCGCTGCCTCTTCTATCAACTTGTTAGTTTTTGCCTGCAGATCTTCAAGTTTATGTGACATTAGGCACAAGTCATCGACAAAATCCAAGTCTTCTAGGTTCTCTTCCGCAGTCCAGTGTATCCCCCTCTTATCGCTGCCTACTGTTTGCTGCATGATCCAGTCCACCACAATCAGGAATATCATGGGGGATAGTAGGCAACCTTGTTTCACTCCTGTCTTCACTTCAAAAGCATCGCTGAGCTTTCCATTGTGGATTACTTGGCATGTGGCATCTTCATATAGTTGTTGAATGAGGCGGATAAAGGTTTGCGGTACTCCGTAGTATTGAAGCAGTTTCCAAATTACTTCTCGGTCGACGCTGTCAAAGGCCTTCTCAAAGTCGATGAAGTTGAGGTGTAGAGTTGACTGCCATTCTATGCTCTGTTCTATGATGATGCGAAGTGTTGCAATTTGGTCTGCACATGATTTGTACTTCCTGAAGCCTGCCTGTTCCGATCGCAGTTTTGAATCCAGTGCGTCTTTAAGCCTCTCTAGGATGATGCGGCTTAATATTTTGCTTGCTCTGGGTGGACAGGAGAGTGATTCGGCGCCAGTTCTTGCAAGCACTGAGGTCTCCCTTCTTCGGCAGTTTGACAAGGTAACCCTTCTTCCAATCAATGGCCAGGTACCTTCTCTTCCTTCCACACCTTCTGCAATAGTGGTGTGGTGTGAGCATGTCCGCTGTTGTCTCTGCATCTGTTCTCAGTGCTTCTGGCGGTATTCCATCTGGTCCTGCTGCTTTCCCGCATTTCAGTAGTTTTATGGCGTTCAGTACTTCCATTTTCGTTGGGGGATTAATGTTCACTTGTAATTCAGCGGCTGCAGGTGGTATTTCTGGACGAAGTGCAGGTGGTGGTCGATTCAAGAGCTTCTTGAAGTGGTCGGCCCATCGTTTTCTCTGTTTCTCTTCTTTGGCAATTAAATTTCCTTCTTCATCTTTTATTGGTTTCATCTGTGTTGGTCTCTTCCCTGATAGCAACATGGTTATTTGATACAATGTCGTCAGGTCTCTATCTCTCCTACCTGCAGCCTGTTCTGCTTCACTTGCCAGTGTTTCGTAGAAGTGTCTTTTGTCTTTCCGTGCACTCTTCTTCACTTCTTGGTCCAGTGTTGTGTTTTATACATTGTGCTCAGTTCCTCTTGTCGTTGAGCATCCTTGCCACTGGTTTATCTTCTGCTTCACCATCCTCCTCTCCTCTATCAGCTTCCAGGTATCCGTCGAGATCCATTCCTTGTCTTCCACCTTCTTTCTTCCTAATACTGTTGTGCAGGTTTCTTTCCACATAGCTTTCAAAGGCTTCCAGTGTTCTTCCACACAGGTTTCTTCAGGGATGTCCCTCGATGTCTCCCATTTTGTCTTGATGGCTGACTGCTGTGAAGATCTCCTTTGTAGTTTCATCCTTCAGTTTCTGAGTCTTGTACTTGAATTGAGGTCTATCACCAGCTTCCTTGAAGGCTTTTAACTTGATTTCGAAGGTTCCTTGCACTAGATAGTGGTCTGAGCCTACATCTGCTCCTCTTCTTGACCTTGTGTCAAGTAAGCTGACTGCGTCTCCATTTTCTTGAGATTGAGATAAAGTCGATTTGGTTTTTAGTGTGTCCATCTGGTGAAATCCATGTCGCTTTGTGGATATCCTTGTGCTTGAACACACTGCCTCCAATCACCGAATCGTTGAATGCGCAGAATTCTGCAAACAATTCTCCATTCTCGTTCATCACCTCACCGAGCGCTTCTTGACCCATGGTTAGTTCTCTTCCTGTGTTGTCGCTGCCTCCCAGTTTGGCATTCATGTCGCCCATTAGAATTTTGATATCGCCAACTGACGTCTTGTCCAGTGTTGATTGAAGTTGTCTGTAGAAATCCTCCTTTTTCTCTTGCTCTGCATTATTTGTAGGTGCATAGTGTAGCATTGTATGATTGTGACCTTTCTTCCTTTTGAGTTGAATCTTGCTGTCATGATCCTGATCCTGGAGGAGATTGGTTCCCACTGCATGAGAGCCTTCGATGCTCTTGAGGACATCATGATAGCCACCCCATAACTCAGTGTGCTCGTGGTTGGCGTCTGGGTGACAATATCGGAGTAGATTATTGATTCTCCAGTTGACAGTTTGGAGAGTCCACTCCCATTCCATCTGCTTTCGCAAATTCCAAGGACTTCGATGTGATACCTTCTCATCTCTTTTGCAATCTGGGCTGCCCTACGCTGGGTTCAAACATGGTGCGGACATTCCATGTCCCCACGTTTACTTTTGTTTTCATCGAGGGTGAGAAGACACATCGGCCAATTGGCTTCCCGAAGGCTTTCACCAATTGGCGTCATTTCGCCTCTCCGATTCCAGTGAGGAATAATTTTGTTTTCATTTTTTATATTTTGTTTGTGCATTGAAGTTTCTTTAGCGGTTAGATTTGTTTTCTGGGGTAGGGTTGCTAGCCCTATGCCCAACCTTCCCTCTTTGTCGGGGCTTAGGACCGGCTAGTAACTAGTAAACTAGTTAACCAGGCGAGGTTAACGATGATTAACGATACATTACTGTTCAAAATTCGTAATCTGGAAAATAAATTTTTATTGTCATGCAGTGACAGAAACGAACAGTTAGATTTAAAGATTCTAATTATGTGAATACCGCTTCTTACAAATATGAAATAATGCATTGGTTTAATATATTAACCCGTTGAGAAAAGTGTGAAGAGTAGATCAGCGTTTTGTTGACAATTTCCCAGTGTATTTTTAAAGAATCTACTTAAATTTTGAGGGGGTTGTGGAGATTTGGAAATATTTCAAGTTGTTATTCATCGAAGACTGACATCAGTTGGAGGAACAAAGGAAACCTGGGAGCACTGGACAGCTGTTTCGTCCTAGTATGGGACTCCTCAGCAGTGCGCACCCACGACCCCACCAGCAGGGATCGAACCTACGACCTTCAGGTTCCGCGACCAGCGCGTTACCATTGAGCCACTGGGTCAGAATCCAATGCTCCATATTTCCAACTTCTGTTAGCTCACGATATAGCGCAAACCGCCACCCAATGTCATCGTTGAGTATTTGTCCTCACGGCCATCAGGCTTGACTCCACCGACCCTTGACCCAGTGGCTCAATGGTAACGCGCTGGTCGCGGAACCTGAAGGTCGTAGGTTCGATCCCTGCTGGTGGGGTCGTGGGTGCGCACTGCTGAGGAGTCCCATACTAGGACGAAACAGCTGTCCAGTGCTCCCAGGTTTCCTTTGTTCCTCCAACTGATGTCAGTCTTCGATGAATAACAACTTGAATCTACTTAAAGCCTATTCACCATCAATACGGTTTCTACGAAGTGTAACATTTATTGAACACAGTTTCTATTTTTGCAATATTAAAACAATAAGACTCTCATGTGGGAAAACGTCATAATCTGAGGTGTTCTTCTTTACATTCCAACTAAAGCAGCATGCACCATGCATGTGCATTCCGAATAAATCTCGTTTATCATGCATTTAAATTTTTGTTGAACTAAAGACAATCAGTCATTAAAGATATATTAACGCCAACTTTCGATATTCATTTAAATTTTCTATAACTTTTAATTGAGTGGATTTTTGCAAGTGTTACTAATAGTTTTCACGACGTTAGGAACTAATCAGTGATGAAGACAATGAACGCAGTATGCGCTAGGGCAAGTTATAAACTTACTGTATCTCTTCTAATCACTACCATAAAGTTTTGTTAGTTTTGCATCGTGATATGATTGATATGTAGACGAGAGGTTAGGTGTTTAACTTTACACCAAAATCAAATTTATTGTCTGAAATAGTGGTTTTTTGATACTTGAAATTCCCCGTTTCTATTCTGGATAGAAATGATAGATTCCTGTTGGCAACTGGTCTCCTATGAGGATGGTTCGATATTACCGGAATATTCATCATATTGTAGTTTACTCAGTGGTGGCTGTCAGTGGAATCCAGGACGGACGTTTCGTCCTATTTGAGACTCATCAACTGAATGTACCTGCACCCCAGTAAGTGTTGGTGTTCTCGTGAAGATTTGAGGTGGTTCTCATATCGCAGTGGCCTAGTAGATAATACTTTGGCCTTTGAATTAATGGTTACTGGATTCTAGTCCCATTGGTAATACCACTGCTTACTGAGGTCCAGACACGTTCAATTTACGCGTTCCAAATACATACTTCCTGGATTCCCCTACTAGCCACCTCTGAATAAATATGATCATTGCACTCACTGTCTACCACAATAGACTGAGGACTGTTACGAATTTGGAAGAAGTTCATGGAAACCTAGTGTCAATGAGAGGGGCATTCTTCACAGTCATAGGCAGTTTCAGCTCCGTTTTCCTGGGGTTTCATAAGTGCAGCCAACGCTCATTTATGCCTTCTGGAGGTTTGACAGCTTGTCTTGAATCTAGCTCGACTTTGTATTTGTTTACAATACTAGATGCAACCAAATTACTTGGATAGATACCTTTTGAGCGAAGATTGTAATGACCACCAAAACGCAATATGAATCTAGAGCACACTATAGTGTAATCAGAGTCCAAACAGGTGCTGCAGAATGAACGGCGCTCCTTAATTGGTTCACGTATTTGATAGCTGATCGCAGTATGATCTATTTTTATTTAGGCTTCAGTGGCAGAAGAAAAACACCAGGCAACCCAACGGTGAAGGCTGTGCCGGAAACCGTTATGGGCTAGAACCACGTGATTTGAATAAAATTGCAAAAGAAATTCCCCGTTATCTAACCTGCGATCAACCAATCCCCACTGACCATCTTTCAACGACACTCCTCTGAGCCTAGAAACCCTACATGTGCATTCAGATTCCCGGCTAGCAGTACGATATCTGTTGAGCGAGCGTGACTGGTCACTCAGCTGATGCTAAAACGAATTCTTAGTTGCGTCCAGGTTGCAGTTATGCACAGCATAGGCATATATGGAGAAATAATTTCCCTCCGTAGATGCGTTTTATTTTAGTCGAACTCAACAGCACGCAGATGACTGTTGATAGGGATTTAATCAGCTAACTCAGCTTAGACAGTAACACCAAGCCAACCACGGTTGGCTCCTGATACCAGTAAGTACCAGGATAAGTGCATTTCAAAGATATCTCTTAAGCTGACAGATGAGGAAGTTATTCAATCACTTCACTGGGATATTGTATGTGGATTTCTACAACAGAGCAAACATCAGTAATGAGGCTTCTTAGAGTCCTAGTCAAATTTATCTATTGTCTGATCTGCATCAACGTCTGAACACCGAAAGTGACTAACTTAAGCGGTGTACACGTTTTCAGACTAGGTAAGTGAGGAATCCCACTGGAAGAAGGTTTTCTGAAAGCAGATATTCAGCGACTCAGAACAATACTGACAGAGCAGAATTTTAGTCAGTAACAAGCAGATAAGGGAAACAAAGATGCACATAAAAATGAATGTGGAAATGGTACCATAAAGACAACATAGTTCATAAGTAAGAATGATAGCGACATAAGGGAAAACGGAATGATTAAGCATACAGTTTATTACACCATGACCTCTGATTTCTGCAGTAAACTTCGATGAACTCATAATAGTCTTCATTATTCAGGTCGATTAGTAAATTGTATATGGCTTGTGATGCTGCCTGGATGCCCAGACCGAAGCAGGTTGTTGCGTTAAGGGACCACTTGTCCACCCTTTGACTTGACTTCTGATCTACAAGACAGCGAAGCAACTTGAGGAGCTGCATTCCCAAAGTTTCCGGGGATCAAGGCAGGTTCCTACCCCACTCCTTCGTCCCGTTTGATGGGGATCTTCTGCATCCCTATTTTAGAATTAAGCTTTTCCGTCTCTCTCGTTAGCACTTTGTAGGGAGACAAAGTCAAATCTACATGGATATCATCATACTGAACAAACTCTTGAGGAAAGTAAAACAGCCTCTAAAGTTGTGTCACTATGTGAATCTTTCCATGTTTTTGTACTGAAAAGTCACTAGTTTTATTCATCCAGGTACCAGATTTCCTTTCTTCAGCCATTCTGCTCTCATATTGACTGTTTACGAAACATATTTCTTTTTTTTTTTTGAATGATTGGTCAAACAAGGTTAGTAAGTGAAATCATGCGGTTAGATGATAAGTACCCTGTACACCCTAACCTTGACAATAGTAGTAGCCAGAGAAAAAATTGATACAAAGAAAGAACAATTCAAACCACTGTTTTTGACGTTGTTATAATTGTTTTGGTAGTTATTAAGTAACTACTTGATCATATTAAAACTGATAATGACCAATAACTACTTGAGTAAATCAATATTCGTCCATGCATTCCAGTTAAATACACGTGACTGCACCTGATAACCTTGCCATGATAGTAGTTGAAAATCTTAGCACCACCCAAATGGTTGTTTTTTAAATACACTACAACTAGCATTACATGAGGTGAGTTGATTCCAATCAGGTCAAATTTACTTACATCTGAGAGAGTCCATTTTTATCAGATAAGTGTTATTTGAAATTGATATTACACTTACTCATATTTCCATTTGGTTGTTATTTCTAGAATTATATGAGTCGGATTTATTTTAACAGAAATGGTGTAACGGTTAGGGTGCTCTTGAGGGCCTTCAAGACTGTTCTTCGTGTGGTGCCGGTTACATTAAGCTGCTACCGGAAATCCATCAACAAACTCGTGTTTTAGGTAAGTAGGTAGAGAGATTGTTTATTGTAGGTCAACAGTTCAGATCAATCACTAAAACTTTTCCTGAAACCATACATTTATCAGTATTTATACTGGGTCAGCAGACTGACCTCGTAGCTCAGTTGGTAGAGCACCGGACGGGTAACCGGGTGGTCACTGGTTCGAGTCCGGTCGCGGTCCAAATTCTCATCTCACCTCGAATCATCACCTAGTATAAATACTAGTCTGCCAAGCTACGGATATCTTAAACAGTTAAATGATAATTTATCAGTATGATTTTACAATTATTGTAGAAATATCAATGCATACGACTAGTTTAGCAAGATGACAAAGCCATTTTGTTCTAAAGCTCATAGATGTGCGAGTGTTGTCAGAAGTTTGAGAACAGACTGGAATATACAATGTAGTGAAGAAAATACCTTTAAAACCACAGAGTCAATACTTGGGAAATGTTCACCAGTCAGAGTAAATGAGTGATGCAGTGTTACACGGAGAAAGCATTTTTCGTTTCCTGGTGTAAATTCACTCAGTATAATATCACGGAATAACTGAGGCAGTCTATAAAATCCGTTTATTACGCTATAAACAATGTGTTGTAAGCTTAGTTTGAGTGTAGACGTCCATTTATTGTAACAGAATGATGTCTTGTTCACTAGACACTAGACTGCTGACAGAATTGATACTTCAGCTCATAACTTTGATACAACTGACTCATTGTAACTGATGAGTGAACATTCTATGTCTATGGAATGAAAGCACTCACTTGTGTACAAAATATTGCTAAGGTGAAATGGTCCTCATTTGATCATCAAATAGCATCTAGTCAGTTAAGGTTAATATAAAGGTTAACAGCAAGTGAATAATTTTCCACTAATAAGTGTAGCGTTTCACTCCGACATAAAGTAATTCCAACCAGAATCGTGCACAAGCTTGCTGATTGATGATTCTGAGTGTCAACAGTTGAGTGAATCGTTAAACAGTGTAAGCAATGTTCGTCTGATTACTAGGTGCCTTACATAATTCCAGTTCTTATGGTCAACTATATCACTCCGGCAAAGATGTGGATTGACCAATGATTATCACTTTTACTGCACACTGTACCGATTCGCCTACACTGAAAACGTTCAACAAATAGTCTTCAAAAAAGGGAGTTAACATTCTTTTTTTGCATAACGGACAGCAGAAAGGGGCTGTGAGTTTGAAGGAGAATTCTGAGCTGTAAGAAGATTCGAACCAGCAGTGTTCAAATTGTTGTCTCAGTTTTCTCCCACCGCTAAACAAAATTGAGTTCAACTGTTATGCTCTTGATTTGGTGACATGGCTAATGTAAGTGATTGTGACTTCAGAGGGTTTCATCAAATGCTATTGCGCTAAACTGTTACTTATAAATTTGACCCTAGTACCACTTACGTCACACCAGATGACTCAGAGAAGTGTGTGCCACTAACTCCCAATGAATAACAATGTATTTGATGGTATACATGGAGAATTTATAAGGCCCAAAAGACATAGACAGCGTGATCACAATGTGAATAAAAGATAATAGTGTTAAGGCTGCTCACTACAGATCACTTGATGTTTTCATTCATATTGTGTAGGAACACGAGATTAATTTCAAACATTCGATTGCTGTGTGTACTGTTCATACCTATTCGAAAAAGCTTTTCATCCATTTTGCTTCCCAGTACAAAACTAGAAGATTTAAATTAGTTGAGCAGGTGACTTTGTAGTCATTTAACTACTATAGCTTTTGTCAATAGGTCGGTCGCTACCAACAAGGGTGATAAGCAGATTAACTTCGATAGTGCTAGTGAATGCTTCATTGTGTTTAGTTAGCTAACTCAATTAACACTGAACTGATGAAGTAAATTAGCTGTTATAAAGTGAATTATTACCACCTAGATTCTCTAAAGAAGCCCAGAATTCCCTGAAAACCGTCAGTGCATGCCCAGTATTTGTTCAAAGCTACACGTTGATACCAAATCAATAGGAAATATCTTTCTTGAAAAACTAGAAAAACATAAATGCGTTTGATTTTTTACACCGTTAGACTTGACAATAACCCTTTTATAGTATTACCGCCCCCAGTCGAATTAGTGCTGGTGATTGTCTACGTCGATCGGTTTTAAAGACGATAAACCATGTCACCTTCTAGTTTTTGGTCCCGAAGTTTCTGAGCAGTCCAGCGGCTAGACTGGCCAACATGGTGTTGTGGGTCTATAGTGATAGTTTTACAAACTACATTCGTCTTGTTTTTCTTTGGCAAAAGAGCATTAGCTTGTACAATACACTCTGAAAGAATTTCTTTGATTGGTTTGCCACTTCAAATCGGTAAGGAAAAAGTAATCAGTTGACAATCTCTGAGATATCTTTGATGTAGGGTACAGTAATAGGCTTATTGATTTATGATGATTCTGGTGTTATCCGTTCTGGAGGTGAACGTTTTGGATCAAATCCGGCAGGAAATCATTGACCTTCGCCTTTTCATGGTGTTTTTATTTTGTGATGTATCTTAACTCCTGAGAATAGTGTCTATATACAACATTTTTGTGAATTGTATGATGATCTCTGTTGTAATTAAAAATGTGATGTTTTTGTATGGTTTTGTTGTACACTTGTATTCCAATTTGCAGATACACCAACTTGAAATTGAACAGCACTCATTGTCAGTAAAAGAATTGATACTGGTTCAAATTCTGTCGCGACCTAGACTTCCATTTCACCTTCAATCATTATGCAGTATCAATACAAACGATGCCTGTATCAGACAGACAAACTGAGGAGTCCTATGTCATGACAAAATAGCTGTCCAGTACTCGCAGGTTTTCAGTTGTTCCCAGCTGATATCAGTCCGTGTTGAAAATAACCTTAAAAATCACCATAAACTCCAAACTACATGATAGTGGAAACATAATCCAAAAACTCATATAATCTTCGAACATGCCTCACTGCTTTACCAAGTTAGTGCTACTGATGAAACGTCCACTACAGCTCAGAAAACACCAAACCACCATCATGCCTCATCTTGATGCAAAGATCTCCATTATTTTAATAGATGTTAATGGTGGTAGATTTTCATATTATTTGAATATCTGAGATAGCCGTAGTTTGGCAGACTAGTATTTATACTGGGTGATGATTGAAGTTGAGATGAAAATCTGGATCGCGACCGGATTTTCATGACCTTCAATCATCACCCAGTATAGATTTTCATGTCACGTGTTAAATGATCCTAACAATGAGATTTTTGTTGAATGATGCCTGTTTTTAAAAAGCACTCATTCAGATGCAGTCCAAGCATTACTGACGAACTTGGAGAGTTTATCTACTATCCTTCTTACTGGTGTAACCTCAATAGATTATGGGAAAAGTAATTCACTTGCGTAGGGGAAATATATTTTGAGCTGTTGACGTTATTGTTGTCTTAGTTACTGTAAAATTTAATTGTTACTACTAGGAGAAAAATGACTGTCATTAATATTGTGAAAAATTTCCGTTACCACCTGACTGAGTCATCATGGATGTATAATAGAATGTAAAAATTGCTAAAAGTCTTTTTGATTGCCCAAATAGAGATAACTGCTCTCTCATCTTGGGTTTATGACTCACTTTTTCGGGCTATCGTCCATGTGATGTATAAAAGAAGAGAATATATACAACATATCAACTAGACAATGTGAGTCATCATTTTAGGGAGTGAAATTAGTCATCATTTAATTTGCCTGGCTAAATAAACTTTATTCTGAAAGGGGTTGGCGATTGGATTTTAAGAAAAAAAGGGTTATACTATTAATCATGATGTGACCATTTGAGAACAAACGGAAGCACTCGTCAACATTCTTCTGTGACTCTAACAACAACTTAAACAACCAATCAGAATTCTTTATGTTGTTGTTTGTGTTATCCTATCGTTGATTGGATCGAATTGATCACTCTCTATAGGCATATGGGTGCCTGGACGGACGCCTTGATATTGCCTGTGTTTCAATTGATAGCAATGATGGATAGTGACTAGCAGTGGAATCCCACAGGCGCATTTCATCCTATTTGGGACTCGTCAGCTGGATGTATCTGCCTCCCAGTGACCAATGTTGTTCCCACTAGGACTCGAACTCGGGACCGATTGTTTCAAACACCAGAACGTTATCCACTAGATCACTGAGTCATGATAGACACTCCTTGTGCGACGGCTGTAGATTTTACCTTTGTTGGTCACTGGGAGGCAGGTACATACATCCAACTCATGAGTTTCAAACAGGACGAGATGTGTATCTCCGATTCTACTCTTAACCAAGATTCATCATCATTAGAATATAGTGTCGATAATCATTTCAAGGTGATCACACAGCGTTCTGGCCTCCTTTATGAATAATAAATTCTGTTCTAAACGTCATCTAGTAAGTAATATTCTGTCACTGCATGCTATAGCAAATCGACTAATCTAAGGCAGAATTGCATTTTACACCAGTGCGCAAATTTCATACTTACACTAGATTGTTCGTCCAATATTTTCACCCCAGGGTCGTGAATAATTTGCATTCGTTTAACAACAGTCAACAACTTTCTACAAATGTCACGACCCACGACTACTACTACTACTATTACCGCATGTCCCTTCAAGTTTCTCACACTCTATATTCCGCTAGGAAACCCTTTAAGTCATGTATTGATCTCATGACTGGCTTCTTCTGACATAGGATTCAACTCAATGATTAGGACAATCCAGCAGTTTGGGTTTACGTTGATTTTTTACTACACTCTCTGTAACTATAGTACGTATTTTTCAGCTCCTATTAATCAGGCTTTATACAAGCTGACGGAGATTTATGTCTTTTAATTAGTTCTACGGTATTGCGCGCACTTCAAGTCTGCCGCAATAAACACTCAGAGATATTACCACTATACATTCCTAATTTATATGACAAGCTATTTTGCCTGACTGCATGCTTACCTGTTTGTCGATTAATATGTGTCTGTGTAACTTGGGTATCTCACTTAGGTTTGTTCATTAAAGTGATGAGCTTAAAACATATAAACGGGTTATCTTATATCCCTTAACTATTTAGAAATGATAAATAGTTTCTCTTCTGTGTTCTGTCAGGAAAGATATTCTGTAAGGCTAACTGCATTCGGTTTTGTTGTTCAGTGTATTCTATTTATTTATCAGAAACAGAATAGAGGCGAATTATAGTGAAAGTCTAGACTAACGTATTCGGCTTTACGGAAGTAGCTGGTCAAATCTGCTCACTATATCAACAGGATGACGCTAGTCTGTCGATGATTGTTCCCCTAGTTTTTGAATCCAGCCCATGGGTCACGTAACTAGGACTTAATTGACTCCACAGTCTATCCTAGCAACCAATATTTCGGCTGGAAAGATAGATTTTTTATGAAATACAGAACTCTATAGCAATGATGGATAATGGTTAGTAGTGGAATCAGAGACACACATCTCGTCCTGTTTGAAACTCATGAGTTGGATGTATGTACCTGCCTCCCAGTGACCAACAAAGGTAAAATCTACAGCCGTTGCACAAGGAGTGTCTATCATGACTCAGTGATCTAGTGGATAACGTTCTGGTGTTTGAAACAATCGGTCCCGAGTTCGAGTCCTAGTGGGAACAACATTGGTCACTGGGAGGCAGATACATCCAGCTGACGAGTCCCAAATAGGATGAAATGCGCCTGTGGGATTCCACTGCTAGTCACTATCCATCATTGCTATCAATTGAAACACAGGCAATATCAAGGCGTCCGTCCAGGCACCCATATGCCTATAGAGAGTGATCAATTCGATCCAATCAACGATAGGATAATACAAGCAACTGCATGATAGTATGCTCTGTCGAAAAAGCAGAAAGTAATCCTCTCATTTCTAACTGGCCACCATAATAACTGTACAAGTGTACAGTACAAAGTACAGCACAGTACAGTGATAACATCAATAATAATAAATTAGGGAAAAAGCAGACAAAGACTTGTTTTCAATACTTGCTATCAACAGCAGCATGAACAATACAATTCACATGAAGTTGATTCGAAAGTGTGTACTTATTTCTGTATTCAAAAAACAACAGATTTCATATCTCATTAAAACCGGAAAGCAATGCATGTTTTATGCACTTCTACACTAATTCTGAAATTTGTGGAAAATATTTGTAGCTCAGTATTAGGATAATGGTAGTTTAGGATTCTCTGAGCTTCGATATTTTGTCGTGAACGTTTTATCACTAGGCTTGGTGACTCTTCCTCAGCACTGACTTTCTTAAGAAGTGAAGCATATTCGAATGTCACATGAATGTCTTATTGACCTTAAGTGTTGTCCAGCTGTAAGTTGGAAAGCTATTTTTATCCCTTTTTGACCTGAACTTTCCTCCTCTCAGACTGGTAGAGGATATTTGGCAAAGTGGAATGGTTTTATTTATTACGGTCACATTGCACGTCATAAGTGATTTGATTGACAACTTTGCCTTTGGTTAATGGATGGGTGTTTTTCTTTCTAAGTAGATTGTAGACTGGGTCTATTAATTGATTTCCGCTGGAATATCATGCTTCTAGAAATTCTTCTGGAGTTTTTGAACCTGCTCTTTGAAGGATTTCTGTATTCTCCCAGTTGAATTTGTGATCGATCTTGTCTTTGAGATTCATCTGGACTCAGTGTTTAGCCTGGTAATACCAGACTTTACTAAACTTTTTTGTCCTGAGAAAAGGTCGGATTCGATGCCCCAGATTAACGGTGCAGTATTCAGTATTACAAGTCTTATCTTCAACCTCAGAGAAACTGGTAATATCTAAAAGATCGAAACAGGTATCAGTTGTAGTATAATAGACACAAGTGTTACCGTTTTCCATTAGTCGCGCTCAAATTTCAAGTCCGAATAACAACTAATACCTTAGAGACAGTAAGTAGCTTCAATCAAGGAGATGATGAAGTTGTTAATCTCAGATTCAAGTCACTTAGACAAAAATAGCTCTCTATAGTATATAGGTACATGGAGCACAGATGGGACCATGTCTAAGTTCTAGATTTCACAGGTAGCAAGTATCAAACAAATAGAAAGATATGCACCATGTTATCGTGTCATCCAAACTAGCAGCCACATTATACCTTTGATTGAAGCACTTGCATAGGAGTCCGTCTGCTAAAAGAGGGTGAATAGTTCGACTCGGTATGATACAAAACAACACTAGATCGAACTTATTGTATGAAACCTTTTTGTTTAGCTGAAATTCATTTTGTTTTATCACTCTTACATTGACTAACATCTTTTAGTGACAAAAAATTGGAAGAGATTTGATATTTTTACTAATCCGACTCATATTATTTAATTAATCTCTTCATTGTCATGACCTATACATTAGTTTCTTGATTTCTGTATATACCCATGATTCATTCAGCTTATTGGTTTGTGGAGAATCGGTTGACTTAGAAGTAGTTTGCATAGTGGGTAGACATCAGCTGAAGAGTTACTGGAAACATAGAAGTACTGGACAACGTTTTCATCCCACACAACCCCGTGAAGATTCGAGCCTAGGGGCATCAGCTATTGTGGCAAACATGTTACAAATCAGCCACTGAGATAGTCTTCAATGGTGTACTATTTCTAACCCCCACTTCACTTGGCAACGTAGCGCAATATTCACACAGTATATCTGGTAGGTGCTCATCTTCACTGTATGCTTCATTTACGTAGTGGGTCAAAATATTGGAACCATGAAGATAATGTGTTGAACAATTAGCCAGAAAAAAGATAGACTAGATGTAGACTTTCTGACTGGAGTCGGAGCAAGAACCGATAAATCTTTTTTCTTACCAGAGCATTATAAAAAAAGATTGACAGCAACACGAAAGTAAATCTCACTTCATCTTTTTTCCTTTATCTATAGACAATCCAAAATATTTCTAGGACTAGTAATCACTGTAATGGAATCATTGAAAAAGATTAGCTTTTAGAGTATTTTAGTTCAATATGCAACGGAATAAGTTTGAATAAATTACTGTTACCTATGATGGGAATTTGTTGTTAGATCCCTGAAAAAGGAAAATTATCGGACGTTAACAGAAACTTTACAATAATAACAGTAACAATTAGTTCTTTCCAATAACTTCAGAATTGAAATGCTCATGAAACCATATATGTGCATAAACTTCAGTTTAGAGATTCTACTAGGCTATATTTATCAGTCTTTCATGGTCCATACTGTCTAAACGGGATCAAGAACGAAAGCTCGGAGAGAAATAGCAGTGGGTCTGCTTTATAGATTAATTTGCGTTGCATTCTGTGAGCTTTGTAACGGGATAGTGTAGCATTCATTGTTCTCCTAGAAAAGATTATCAGCACTGAGGGGTTGGAATCTCAGTAGAAACACCAGCACTCATTGAAGTGCTGGTACATCCAGTTGACAAATGCCAAATAGGACGAAACGCGCGTCCTGGATTCCACTGCTAGCAACCACCAAGCAAATTATAACGCAATACCGGGCATCCGCATAGGAGCTCACATGTCAAGAGAGGTTGATCAACTCAGTCCAGTATAGCAAGTATCAACAAATCATCATCAGCACCAACTTCAATGCGAAGTGAGCTATCAGGATTTCTCTCTGAGTGATTCAGTGACTTGTCCTGACGAAGCGATTTATGACTAGTAATTCACTTTGAATGTTGTATCAGTGAATACACAGACCTTGTTACTGGCCGTTTTTCCCCCTGACCTCTGACGTGATAGATGTGTACAGGTTTTCTTATTGGTTGATAAACTCAGTCTATGTTTATACATCAACTGACTGCCGATTAACCTGGGTGCGTTGTTGGGTTGTTGATAGTGTAATTGAAGATTTGACTAGTGTATGTGTGAACTTCCTGTACACTTGGGTCTCCAATTTTTCGGTGTTAGTCAGTGTGAGGTGTAAAGGTTACGTGGTTCGCTTGTTAATTGCTTTAAGTGGCGTAATGGCATGGCTGGGTGACGATCGTCGCGGATGACCTCCTGCACTACGTACAATGAATCTCCATTACCATCAAAATGTAGGACCAGTAATACTCAAGGTTATCAGGAAAAATCTCTTACTTATGCCTAAGATTAGTATTCCAAAACATAAATGATTCGACGTTTGTTTGCGCATCAACATATGTGAACTAAAGTTATGTGAAGGACATTAATTGACCAGTTGAATTAAGCTTTAAATGGCACAGTCTCTGACCACTACATCTACTTGCATAAGAGGTATGATAATTAAATACCCAGTTAAGCAGGGGTCAATGTATTTCTGCACGCTTTGCCTCCAAATAGATTCACTAACCTACAATTACAGCAGCTATTTGTATCATGCAAACATCAGGGATTCTCATACAGGTGATTTGCTGAACCTGTGCTACGTTCATGATCTCAATATTTAGTTCTTCAATCCATCCCTTTTTATCATCTTTCCTGTTGTCCACTTCTTGCGTAACATCACTTTTTCTCTGTCCCTGTGCGGTATCTGATATTTCATTTTGTCCAACAACTGATTATCGGAATTCAATCATTCTGTGCTATATTGATGAATATTCACTAACCTATATGATTCTAGGGCTTTCTAAGTTAGAATAGCTTATTTTGTTCGTTACCATGTCCCCTGAAAATTATTACTATCATCCAACAAAGTGAAGATTTTGTAAAAAAGGAAACTTTATGACTGGGAATAAAATAACATGGAAGGGATCTCTTCATTCAACTACTGGTTTTTATTACACATCTTTGTCTTTATCAACTGGAAAAGAGCAAGAAAAACACTACAGCAAAATGACATGGATCCGTTTCATTATAGCAGTCGTTCTTTTCAGCTGTTTTTCGTTAAAAATGTTGGATTTATCATTCAATAAAGTACGTAAGGAAAACTAGTGTATCCCCAAACTACATAATACTGTAGACCAAAGGAAGCAATGAGAAGGATAGACCGATTTGAATTTTGCCAAGTCAATAAATGCAGAGATATATTCAACCGAAGAGTCCTAAATAGGACAAAATTTCCTCTAGATTTCAATACTAGTCGCCATTAAGTAACAAAAGCTTGGAAATGAAACTATGCTACAACTATATATGCCAACCAATATTGCATTTTGTATACAGAGTGATCAGCTTTGAACTGGTTTTTTAGAAACACACCTAACCCTGAAAGGAAATGACCTGAACCTTTAATTGTTTACGCTAATAAGATATGCAACAACAATTCCGTTTGTTGTTATTCATCGAAGACTGATATCAGTTGGAAGAACAAAGGGAACCTGGGAGCACTGGACAGCCGTTTCGTCCTAATATAGGGCTCCTCAGCAGTGCGCACCCACGACCCCACCCCATACTAGGACGAAACGGCTGTCCAGTGCTCCCAGATTTCCTTTGTTCCTCCAACTGATGTCAGTCTTCGATGAATAAATACTTGAAATATTTCCAAATCTCCACAACTCCCTCAAAATTCCGATTGTATCAAGATGCGAATGTCTCACTGAACTACTTAGAATACAAATGCTTCCAATTCTTCTAGAACATGTTTTATAATGTATGATATGATATCTTTATACACTGACAGATAAACAATAGACAGATAAATACAGTCAGTAGTTATGCCAGAGAATTATTTAATCATTTTCCATTGATGAATCACACAGAGCACATACTACAAGGAACTGAATGCAGAGCTTCAAATGAACATAGGTCATGAATCGACAAACACTTTCATTTTTTCATTTTCTATAAATTTTCTCCGGTACTTCAATGTTCTCAGTGTAAAAATGTATTGTATTTTTCTTCAGTGAGACATGAGTTATTTTCTCCACTTGTTTCTGTGAGTTATATTTTCTGTATATGGAAAGGAACTGAGGCTGAATCTAAAGTTCATATGAGAAGCAAGAATACGTGTCGTAAAATCGACCAACTTATTATTGACAGAAAAATAGATGCTGTAGTCACGTACAAGAAAGTGAAAGTTTTCTCATTTCACCAAAGTGTGACCAAGGTGAAATAAGTGATCACTTATTTAATTAGAATGACACTGTGGTCATTCACTTCTGTCTTATTTCCATTACTGATGAGATTCTATTGATAACATACCCTTAGGGTATTTATGATTGATTATTCAACTGCATTCCTACTAGATAACACTTCTGTACTTGAACTTACGATATTTGTTAACCATTGAATATGTAATCTCTTGACAGTTTCAGCTGTGTCCAGATAGCAAGTTTTAAACAGCAGAAATCATTTGGCTTTGAGTTCCCTGCTAACAACAAGAATAAAGGCGACCAGTATTGTATGCAGATTACCTTTAACAATACCAGAAAAAAAGTACAATGCAGTGCAATGTCAAAATATGAAAAAACAAGTCCTGGCATTCCCTCTTATCGTTTCAAGTTGCTACACTTCACATTGAAACGTACCCTAAAAGCAGGAAAAATAAAGTGGTGAGAGTAATACTGCCAGTAGTATTAAAAGCCGTCAGAAACGAGAGAGGAAAATAAAGAGGAAACCTCATATTGTAATGGGCGCTACTGATCAGAAGGAATATATGTAGTGTATGTGAGAGGGGAGCAGAAATTATAGGCAATTACTAACCATGGGTAAACATTCTGTTCAGAGAAACGCAAGAGATATGTGGGCGTATTAAGAGTAAATCTAGATAGAAGCAGAAGAGAAAATAAGGCACTTTGTGCAAATGACTGTTTTAGCGGAAAGTAAAATATTTCATCACTACTGTACAAGATGTCAATAACAAACATTCCTTCTTGCGTCTTAGTCTTGTCGTTTCCTACAATATAGCAGATATCAGAACTTAAACCAAGATAGGGGATGATATATCTATACCACTGTGATCAGTTTCTTGCCAAGTCACACGCACAGCTCATAGCAAGATTCAAACGCTAAACGCATTTTTACCCTGTTTTAGTCTAGTCACTCATAATATTCTCCCAGTCTAGTCTTACTCCAGCTAATATACAGTATTAGAGCAGATTATGATTCGATATATGTGACCACAATTCAGCCAATTCAGTCTTTAAGTGTTTCGTTTATCAGGATATAAATTATCATTCGGACTATCTGAGATAGCCATGATTTGGGAGACTTGCATTGATACTAGGCGATGGTTGAGGGTGAAATTTAGGCTACGGCAACGATGACCTTCGTTCATCACTTAATATCGATACAAATCTATCAAACCACAGGTATCTCAGATAGTCAAAATGTTAACCAATGTGATTCCCCATCTCTAATTCGAGTAGATTTGGATTGGTGTGAGAAGTTCTTACTGGGCAGCCAGTGTAACTACAATCAAACGAAAGTAACTTGTCTCGAATCCTCATGGCAATCGGGCAAAAATTTTGGTGATTGAAATAAAATAAAAGTCTAGTCAGCAATGAGTGATAAATTGAGTGGTCACTGATTGGAATCCTACCTGTAGCACGAATTTTCATTTTGCCTTCAATCATCATCCAGTATATAAGTTGTCCCGTCTACTTTGGACTCCATCTTTAACTTCTAAATGGTTTCATCACGCTTAGACAGTGTTATTAATGCAACATTGGGAAAATACATGAAGCGTTTTCAAATTTTTTCCCTTTAATTACTATGTTTGACACCCATGTAGTGGGATAGTACACTCAGCCTCACCAGTGATACTAGTTGGCGACAGTCAGTCAAGTTTTTTGTAGTCATGCAAGGGTTTTTTGACTAACACCCTGTGCTAGCAGTTGTGGCTTCCTAGGCAAATGAAGTCGACAGTCTGACCAATTAGTTAACTTCCTATTGTCAAACGAGATACCGAAATTTGTTCATACAGTAAATATCCCCACTGAGGAGGTGGGAAATACATCCCAAAATCATTAAATCTTATAAGGTTCTTCACCAAAAGAACATTTCTCCTGTATACTGTAGTCTGTTTAAAGAAGGTTTGGCTAAGCGGTAGACATGCATGAGGCCAAAAGCAAAGCATCACCTGTATAAGTGCTTCTGCAACCAAAGTGAATGGAGGTAGGAAGATCAGGCAACTCTCGTGGACATCACTGGATCTAGCCGGATTGGATGGGAACTCACCACGGACTCTGAGGTGCTGATGGGTGTTCAGTTTTAGAAACTTAAATAAGGTGATGTATGCATAAGAAACTAGTTTAAGTTAGAAACACTCACTACATTGTTCAAATAATGAAGTCAGATATCGTCCTGATGTCAAGAAACATGAAGAATGTTGATTTTAGGCGAGTATTAGGTGTTCCAACCTGCTTCAGATAGCCAATATCTGATTCATAGATACCTGATTCCTTCATGTTCTCTGTTCCGAAGCTTTTTTGGGACATCGTTTGGTTACAAAGTATGATATTTTGGAATCTATTTGTTGATTTAATTCTTGTGGAGTTGTCTGGAGAAAATTTCCCTCCTTACTTAAAGACTGGGAGAATCAGTGATTGAAATCAGTTATATGAGATCATATTTGACTCAAACACCGTAGCTAAAACACCACTCACTACTCAGCAGTAGCTCAGTTGCATCATTCCTAGAGAGTTTGAATCACAGTTTATCAACACCTGATGCCAATCTTCATATCAAGTTAGCTACAACTTGTCAACTACTGTAAAGTTTGGAAACCGTATGTCTATGTTCCCTGTCATCTGCTACTCAATAGTAGTCGGTTGACATGAAAGTCGATGCCACCTGAACTGTTTCAAAATGTTACAAAAGGTGGATAAGAAACAGAAATCACCCATAATTGTTAATTTTAACGTCTACTCTATACAAGTTTCTAGGCAGCCATAAGTATAATGTAGTTTGTTAGGCAGCTTCATATCCGATATGAGGCTCAATAAAGGAGAGTATGTTGATGCAAAGAGTAAACAGTTATTTATTCCAAGTTGGTATGCTCCATGCACTGACACCACTTGGAGGACCGTTGAAAACCTGGGGGAGCTGGACAGCTGTTTCACCCTGGTATGAGATTTTTCACCCATACTCACCCTGTGAGAGTTCGAACCCAGGACCTTCAGGGTTCATGGTGAGAACATCACCACTGAACCACTGGATGGGAACCCAGTGGTTCTGAATTCCATCCCTGATGAGGTCAGGGGTGAGATCTGTTGAGAAGTCCCATACTAGAACGAAACAACTGTCTAGTTCCCCCAGGCTTTCAGTAGTTTCCCAACTGATGTTAGTTTGTGATAAATATCAACTTAAAATCAATAAATACCCACAAAATTGCGAACTGAATAAAAATTCATTCGTTAGACATCATATGCTTATTCATAATCAGCAGTATACCCACTGAACTACTCTCATGTGCTTTCTGTCTTCGCATTCCTTCAGTTGGAATTAGTAGTGAATCAAAAACAGTTTAACGACAAGGTGCATTCCTGTCGCCACCCTTGCTTGTGAATCATTATATTATTATTATTATTATTGCTATTATTATTAAGTATCCTTTGGGTTCCAAGTGGAACATAAGGCTTCAATAGCACGTCTCCATTCAACTCTCTTCTCTCCAGTCTGTTCAACCTGGATCCACAACTGCCAACAATCTTTCAATTCTTCCTCACATGATCTCCTCAATGTCACTCTTAGATGGGACGACCAACTAGACGTTTCCAACTCGAGTTCCACTCGACGCCTGGCATGACCTGGCCTGATCTCGCCTCACGTGTGATGTCCCCGATCGGTCTTCTCAGTCTATGTCCAATCAAATCCATCTCAACTTTCTTCTTCTGCATATTTGTTGGATGATGGGTTGTTGGTTGGTTGGTTGGTTGGTCGGTTCGTTGCCTGCCAGCCAACCACAGTTCATTCTTACTTATTCTTATGATTCTGACCATCTATCTGATCTCCATCTTCAGTGTCAGCATCGAGTGAGTGTAGGTGGCAGCTGTTCATCAATGTCTACAGTTTGTTGGAAATGCTTTTCATAACGCACCAAGTCTCTCAATCATCACATCACATAGAAGCACTGACTTACTTAACTGAGATTAGTGTTGAAAATCCGAATGTCGTTCAGGCTTTATGCTGAGTGTAGTGTAGTGTAGTGTAGTGTAGTGTAGTGTAGTGTAGTGTAGTGTAGTGTAGTGTAGTGTAGTGTAGTGTAGTGTCTCAGTCAAGTAAGTCAGTGCTTCTATGTGACGTGATGATTGAGAGACTTGGTGCGTTATGAAAAGCATTTCCAACAAACTGTAGACATTGATGAACAGCTGCCACCTACACTCACTCGATACTGACACTGAAGATGGAGATCAGATAGATGGTCAGAATCATAAGAATAAGCAAGAATGAACTGTGTTTGGCTGGCAGACAACGAATCAACCAACCAACCAACCAACAACCCATCATCCAACAAATATGTAGAAGAAAGTGAAGATGGATCGGGTATACACTGAGGAGACCTTTTGGGGACATCACCGACCCGACCACGCCAGGCCGTCTAGTGGAACCCGAGTGGGAAATGGCAGGTTGGACGTCCGATGGTGACACGGAGGAGATCGTGTGAAGGAGAAATGAAAGATTGTTGGCAGTCGTGAATTCAAGTTGAAAAGACTGGAGAGAAGAGAGTGAAGTGGCGACGCTCTGCTGAAGTCCTACATTTCACTAGGAACCCAAGGCATACGAATTAACAGTAATTCTTAATTCCTGGTAGTAGAATCCAGGACTAGTGTTTCATCTTATTTGGGATTCGTCGGCTGGATCCACTTGCCTTCCATTGAGCGTTGGTTTTCTCTCTGAGACTGAAAAGCAATCCCTACGTCTACAAACATCAAAGCATTGTCCGCTACATAGACTTCATTGACACGTCTATGTAAGTGACTGATTTTTAGATGGGTCAGTAAATTGGAATCACACTTGACTGATTCTAGTGCCAGCGGTTGTTATCTATTCATTAGGACAAGGGATTCCAACAAAACTTGATCAATGAGGTATGGCTTCTCACCCATACAGGCAAGTCGGTCATCATTTTTACCCACTCCTGTGTTCACTGATAAGCTAAGTTCAACAAGGGGCAATTTCTGAAGTATCGATTTTTAGTGCAAAGTTGAACGTAAGACAACACAAGGAAGAGTCTATAGATTTAAAATGCTGAACTTACGTACTCGAATTTCCTCATCCTTCTTTCCAAAGAAGGAAATAAGTGGAGTTTCAAGTTGGTGCGGAATTTTATTTAAGGTAGCATTCATCACGAAATGGAGAATTATTGAAAACCTTGGGGTGCTGGACGGCTATTTTGTCCTAGTATGGGACTCCTCACAAGTACTCACCTACGATTCCGTCAGAGACCGAACTCAAGACCTTTGAGTTTCGTAGTGAACGCACTAACAATTCATCCACTGGGTCGGATTCCCACGGTTTATGTTTTCCTACCTCCCTCAGTTCGCAACTCAGCGTGGTCATCTACCAAGGTCTTCATTATGGTGTTCGTTTGTGACATACTTCGAGATGGTTATCCTGGAGTTCTTATGACAAGCGTCCTGTGGAGTCAGCCAATCGGAAGTGAAGCGGACGCCAAATGAAGACCACGGTGGATAGTCTTGCTATATTGCTAATCGATGGAAGTAGAAAACCGTGGACAACTTAACTCCTACCCAGTGGCTGGATGGTTAACGAGTTCGCTGATCGGGTCGTAGGTGAAAACTTCCGAGGAGTAGCATATTGGGACGAAACAGTTGTCAGGTGTTCCCAGGTTTTCAGTAGTTCTCCAAGTGATCAAGCATATATCTTTGCTAGTGACTTTAATTAACTTCAATAGGTAAATTTAACAGTAGTAATTACTGGAAAATTGTAGACAACTCTCTTCCCGAGGGTTTCCGTTTGTTCGGACAATAAACTGTGTCCAAAGGGTTATCAGTTAGACTAACTGTCTTAGATAACCGTGGTTTGACAACCTGTATTGATACTGGGTGATGATTGAAGTGAGATAGAAATCCAGTCAGCAGTCAGCCAGATCTCACACCTCTGTTGGTAGAGCACCGCGCCGATAACCCGGAGGTCGCCGGTTCGAATCCTGACGCCACCCAGATTTTCATTTCAAACACAGTCATCGTGCTGTATCAAAAAGTTATCTACTAAAAATTGCTGTTTGACTGTGTCACAAGCTAACCAACGAAAATGGTATAAACTTCGACAGTTACTTTTATCGATATTCTTTGAAAGCGTTTCCATCAAGCGAAAGTTCCCGTAAACTTCAGTGTATGACTGTTGGTCTGATGCATAAAGGGAAGTGTAGACTACCTAGTTGGTGTCCCCGAGACGGTAGGAATCGGTGGTTGAGGACCTTTGATGATATGGTTGAAAATTGGTCACAATGGTGTTGATGTATTTACTCCTTGACATCTTCGAAAGTTTAAAATATTGGCACTGACCTTTATCTTCAGACTTTTTCACCTTTGATATTAGTTATTTCCTATGCACCTGTTCTTTGTGTACTACTGTGGATTGTGGCAACTTGAGGCGATGCACCTGTGTGTGAGTTTCTACATTGATTTTGTCAGTCAGTCAGTCTACTTAATACTTACTTTCCTTTAACTGACCTACAACTCCCCATGAATTCACTCATTGAAAACAGTGGAATATATTACTGACAAGTAAAGAAAAGAGAATCCCACCAACTAGCAGTCCTAATGAGATCAGTTCTTCAATACACTGAAATATTCGTACGTTATTTTTACCGTTATTGCTAGGTCCCAACTGATGGTGTAAATGGAACAGATGTCGTTGTGCTGGACTTTTTTCCCTGTAATAATATTCATCCAACTGTATTGTGAGTCTGACAGATTGACTGGCTGATAATCAGATTCCTTCAAGTCTGAATGGTGATGACCACATGAGTGCCATAAGAGACGTTGTAGACGATATACCTTGGCCTACAACGTCACGCAGATAGAAAGATTTATAAATGTTTTCAGCAGAAAGACACGTGGATTGGGATTTACTTAAATTGTAATCTGCTTGGCGATTAATAGTGGAATCCAGCACGTACGTTTCACCCTATTTGAGACTTGTCAGCTGGACTTACTTGGCTTCTACTGAGCGGTGTTGTTCCCACTAAATCTCTAACCCAGTACCCATGAATTCAAACACCAAAGCGTTATTCACTGGGCCACTGGGGCGCGACAGCCACCACCTGTATGAGTAAACTATTGCCTGAACGGAAAATCGAGGAAGAAACGACCTTTGTCCAAAACTGTCTACGCGAAAATGGTTGTACACAGAATTTCATTGACAAGTACAATAGGGCAGAAACGAAGAGAATCAAGTGAAGTACAACTGAAAAGAAGCTCATCTATCTACGCCTTACCTTCAAAGAGGATGAAACCGGCACACTGCTGAGTCATAGACTGAGTACTGCAGTACAAAGGACCTATCCACCCCCCAAGTTAGTCAGAAAGCTACAACTCTGTTAGTCATAAGATAGGTGAATAAAGCATAATGTATGAATTAGAGAAAAATCGTGACATTAGGGAACAGAATGTCCTTAATATTTGAACACACGTTTATCAGGTCATTGAATGTGGGGCTAACCACATGTGGTCAGAGAAGCATTGTTTGATAAAGTTATAAATTCATGAACTACAATCATCATCAGCCCTATGTGCAAGAGATTGTTTTAGATAGTTTGATTGAACGTGAAATGAATTCATTTCATCTTTCAGTCAGAAAGTTTGCGACCGTGACTCAGTGAAATGGCGAACATTCACCATAGATATTGGATTAATCATACCAAAAGGCGTAGTTATTTAGTGAGCCGGATAACCACCCCCTCTTCCACCCCACAAATCACAGTTCAAAACCACTTGCAATTCGAAAGAAACCTTTAAATTTGAGAAGAGTAGAATTAAACATTATCACCACGATTTTGAAGTGTGTGCGGTTTATTTATTGATTTCAGATTTGTATTCATCATTGATTAATGTCAGAACACGAAATATTGGAACATGAAGACAGTCAACGACGGCATTGGTGAAGGTTGGGTTATAAAGTGAGCTGACAGAAGTAGGAAATATAGACCAGTGGCTCAGTGACAGCATACTGGCCGCCGAACCTGAATGTCCTGGGTTCGATCCCTGACGGGGTCATGGGTGCTCACTGCTGAGGAGTCCCATACTAGGACGAAACAACTGCTCAGTGTTCCCAGATTTCCAATGTCCCTCCAACTGATGTCATTCCACGATGAATACCAACCTGAAATTATCACTACGAAATGGCCTAAGAAGCATAAACGCCAAATATAGCACGCATATCTGACGTTATAAATGTGAGGGCCTGACTCATAGCTTTCATATACCACGTTTGATGGTCGCTCAGTTTCTCGGAAGTACAAAAGGTGGTAAGACAATGGAAGGTGTATTGCAACGTAAAATTATATGCAATGATACATAAACATTTGCAGTGATGTCGGTTATTTCAAGACCTTTTTCTAGAAAGACATTCTTCAACCAATATGATGTTTAAGCGTATGAACATGTCTTTACACAAAAATTCGTAGTATGATGGTCGACTGTGAAAGATTTTAAAGATTTCTGACTTTTCTAGAGCGTCTTTGCAATCTAATTGCACACTGTAACAAATACATAAGTGTGGTTAGCTAGTTGCAAAGTGGAAGTGAAATATTTTTGAGGTGATCAGATCAAGAAATGACACAACTCGGGATGTCTAAATACTTTGGAGTATGGCTTTCTGGTTACAGTCTGAAGAAAGGTGAACAATAAATTAGACTTTAGGTGTAATCCACTTGGTGGTAGTTAGCACTGGAATCCAGGACGCTCGTCTCGTCCTACTTGGAACTCGTCAGGTGAATGTATCTGCATCCCACTAAGTGGTGTTGTTACCACTTAGATTAGAACCCAATACCCACCACCAACACCAAAGCTTTATCCACTAGGCCACTGGGGCATGACAGTCACCTCTTGTGCCTCAGGTGTCAGTTGCTTTTTGATACATGTAACTTCCCGTTGCTAGACAAGGTTGAACTGTTTGGCCACTGTTCGAATATAGTCTCCTATGCGGGTTCTCCGATATTACATAAAGGTTCACTTTACGGTTTATTTCGCGGAAAAGCTGATGAGCCCCATTTGGGACAAAACCCATATCTTTTGCTCCACTGATAGCCACTACCAAGCAGAGTACATTATATAGTGAATCTGCAGGACTTATCAAGGCATTTTGACAGGAACCCGTATCCCAACAGAAGTCGATCAATTCGGTCAGGTATACCAATGGGAAATTACCAGTATTGATAAATAATGAAGTGATGATAAGACTCAAAACTGACGAAAGCGTCTCAGACCTATCTTCCTCTTAATTTAATTTCATATCTTGATGTCTTTCATCGGTGGTTTCACTCTTGTTTTACGTAACTGTCAAAATCACTGTTAGCTTTTCAGTATCATTTACTTTTCAGCTTCACGTATTTGTACCTGTCTAATACATCAAAATTTGAACCATCAGAGAGATTTGCTAAGGTTTGAACTTTTGTTGTTGTTGTTAAGTACCAGTTTGCAAACGATGATACCAAGTCGAAGCTGGGATTCTACAGTGATTACGGAAAAGATGGGATTCACTCCAATCAATCATCTAATGGTACTTGGTGTAGAGGGAACTTACAGATGGCTAGTTGAAGCTGGGTGGAACAAAAAAGTATATGCAGTGAAATTTCAAGATTGAGGTAGTAGTCAGTTTTCCAACAGCCTGCGAAAAAATCTCAAAGTTTTATTATTATTATTTATTAGTCCCTTGGGTTCCTAGTGGAACATAGGGCTTCAGTAGCACGCCTCCAGTGACCTCTGTTCTCTGAGATCTTTTGAACCTGGTTCCACGACAGCCCAGAAGCTCTCATTTCCTCCTCGCATGACCTCCTCCATGTCACCCTTGGACGTCCAACTCGTCGCTTCCCATGGGGATTCCACTCGAGCAACTGGCCTGACGCGTGATGTCCTCAGTCGGCCTTCTCAGTGCATGGCCAATCCATCTCCACTTCTTCCTGCATATTTGTTGCGTGATAGGTTCTTGGTTGGTTCGTTCCCAGAGTTCCTTGTTGCTTATTTTTTCTGGCCATCTGATCTTCAGCAGCGAGCAGCGTAAGCAGTTGTTGATGAATGTCTGTAGTTTATTGGAAATGCCTTTCGTGACGCGCCAAGTCTCTGAGCCATACAAGAGCACTGACTTGACGTTGGTGTTGAAAATCCGTATCTTGTTCCGCATGCTGAGTGCAGAAGATCTCCACACTGGTTTCAGGCTAATGAATGCCTGTCTTGCTTTTCCGATTCTGACTTTGACGTCCTCGTCCGTCCCGCCTGTAGTTGAAACAGTGCTTCCTAGATAAGTGAAGGAGGTTACTTCCTTCAAGTTTCTCCCGTTGACGGTGATTGGAGTTTGTTGTTGTTGTTGATGGTGGTGGTGCGGTATCTTCATCACTTCTGTCTTCTCTATATTCACCTGAAGTCCCGTCTTAGCTGCCTCTTCTGTCAACTTGTTAGTTTTTGCCTGCAGATCTTCAAGTTTATGTGACATTAGGCATAAGTCATCGGCGAAATCCAAGTCTTCTAGGTTCTTTTCCGTCGTCCAGTGTATCCCCCTCTTCTCGCTGCCTACTGTTTGCTGCATGATCCAGTCCACCACAATAAGGAATATCATGGGGGATAGTAGGCAACCTTGTTTCACTCCTGTCTTCACTTCAAAGGCATCACTGAGCTTCCCATTGTGGATTACTTGGCATGTGGCATCTTCATATAGTTGTTGAATGAGGCGGATAAAGGTTTGCGGTACTCCGTAGTATTGAAGCAGTTTCCAAATTACTTCTCGGTCGACGCTGTCAAAGGCCTTCTCAAAGTCGATGAAGTTGAGGTATAGAGCTGATTGCCATTCTACGCTCTGTTCTATGATGATACGAAGCGTTGCAATTTGGTCAGCACATGATTTGTACTTCCTGAAGCCTGCCTGTTCCGGTCGCAGTTTTGAATCCAGTGCGTCTTTAAGCCTCTCCAGGATGATGCGGCTTAATATTTTACTTGGGGTGGACAGGAGAGTGATTCCGCGCCAGTTCTTGCAAGCACTGAGGTCTCCCTTCTTCGGCAGTTTGACAAGGTAACCCTTCTTCCAATCGTCAGGTACCTTCTCTTCCCTCCACACCTTCTGCAATAGTGGTGTGAGCATGTCCGCTGTTGTCTCTGCATCTGTTCTCAGTGCTTCTGGCGGTATTCCATCTGGTCCTGCTGCTTTCCCGCATTTCAGTAGCTTTATGGCGTTCAGGACTTCCATTTTCGTTGGGGGATTTATGTTCACTTGTAATTCAGCGGCTGCAGGTGGTATTTCTGGACGAAGTGCAGGTGGTGGTCGATTCAAGAGCTTCTTGAAGTGGTCGGCCCATCGTTTCCTCTGTTTCTCTTCTTTTGTAATTAAATTTCCTTCTTCATCTTTTATTGGTTTCATCTGTGTTGGTCTCTTCCCTGATAGCAACCTGGTTATTTGATACAATGTCGTCAGGTCTCTCTTACCTGCAGCCTGTTCTGCTTCACTTGCCAGTGTGTCGTAGAAGTGTCGTTTGTCTTTGCGTGCACTCTTCTTCACTTCTTTATCCAGTGTTTTATACATTGTGCTCAGTTCCTCTTGTCGTTGAGCATCCTTGCACTGGTTTATCTTCTGCTTCACCATCCTCCTCTCCTCTATCAGCTTCCAGGTATCCGTCGAGATCCATTCCTTGTCTTCTTTCTTCTTCCTTCCTAATACTGTTGTGCAGGTTTCTTTCCACATAGCTTTCAAAGACTTCCAGTGTTCTTCTACACAGGTTTCTTCAGGGATGTCCCTCGATGTCTCCCATTTTGTCTTGATGGCTGCTTGAAGATCTCCTTTGTAGTTTCATCCTTCAGTTTCCGAGTGTTGTACTTGAATTGAGGTCTATCACCAGCTTCCTTGAAGGCTTTTAACTTGATTTGGAAGGTTCCTTGCACTAGATAGTGGTCTGAACCTACATCTGCTCCTCTTCTTGACCTTGTGTTAAGTAGACTGCGTCTCCATTTTCTTGAGATTGAGATAAAGTCGATTTGGTTTTTAGTGTGTCCATCTGGTGAAATCCATGTCGCTTTGTGGATATCCTTGTGCCTGAACACACTGCCTCCAATCACCAAATCGTTGAATGCACAGAATTCTGCAAACAATTCTCCATTCTCATTCATTTCACCTAGCGCCTCTCGACCCATGGTTAGTTCTCTTCCCGTGTTGTCCCCTCCCAGTTTGGCATTCATGTCGCCCATTAGAATTTTGATATCGCCAACTGACGTCTTGTCCAGTGTTGATTGAAGTTGTCTGTAGAATTCCTCCTTTTTCTCTTGCTCTGCATTATTTGTAGGTGCATAACATTGTATGATTGTGACCTTTCTTCCTTTTGAGTTGAATCTTGCTGTCATGATCCTGATCCTGGAGGAGATTGGTTCCCACTGCATGAGAGCCTTCGATGCTCTTGAGGACATCATGATAGCCACCCCTAACTCAGTGTGCTCGTGGTTGGCGTCTGGGTGACAACGGAGTAGATTATTGATTCTCCAGTTGACAGTTTGGAGAGTCCACTCCCATTCCATCTGCTTTCGCAAATCCCAAGCACTTCGATGTTATACCTTCTCATCTCCTTTGCAATCTGGGCTGCCTTACTGGGTTCAAACATGGTGCGGACATTCCATGTCCCCACGTTTACTTTCGCTTTCATCGAGAGAAGACACATCGGCCAATTGGCTTCCCGAAGGCTTTCACCAACTGGCGTCATTTCGCCTCTCCGATTCCAGCGGGGAATAAGTTTGTTTTCATTTTTTATATTTTGTTTGTGCTTTGAAGTTTCTTTAGCGGTTAGATTTGTTTTACGGGGTAGGGTTGCTAGCCCTATGCCCAACCTTCCCTCTTTGTCCGGGCTTAGGACCGGCTAGTAACTAGTAAACTAGTTAACCAGGCGAGGTTAGGCTTCCATATATCTCAGATAAACTTGAAGTCTAACCTAAATAAAACCTAATTATTATTCGAAGGAACTTGTTCTTAGGAAAGTAATTATTGACAGCCATAAATTACTAATAAAGGTTTAAACATTGCAGCTTATAAACATTTTTAATCCGGTACAATTCACTTCTAGCCTTCATATGAACTCTGGGACACATGTACCAGCTATTCCAGAACTATGCTTAATTTCCACATAGTACTGTATTTTGTCCGCAGTTTATATTTTCCTACCTAATACTTTATTCTGCAAAATATGTTTCTAACCTTTTGTAGTCTGTCTAGTGCTTCTTGATGGATATCGATCTTACTTTCCTACTGAGAGTGCTGAAGTTTCAGAAGACTGTAGACTTCGCCATTTGAAAAGTGACTCACGAAACTAAATCCCTCTTTTTTGAGATTTAAGAACAGTGTGACAGTTGTCGTAATCTCTGAAAATTCTCCTACTACTGTATCATTCTGATAGACGGCGAGCAGATACAATTCACTGAGAGTAACTATCCATCATTAATGCAAAATAGAATAAACACATAATTCAATGAATTAAGTCAGAGGATACTCATCGCTTTGTGCATCATCATAGTATGTACCAACCGGAAAGTAAATTATTGTTACTATTATTATTACATTACTATTTGGCCTTTGGGTTCCTAGTGGGACATAGGACTTCAACAGAACTTCGCCACTTCACTCTCTTCTCTCCAGTCTTTTCAACTTGAATTCACGACTGCCAACAATCTTTCATTTCTCCTTCACACGATCTCCTCCGTGTCACCATCGGACGTCCAACCTGCCATTTCCCACTCGGGTTCCACTAGACGGCCTGGCGTGGTCGGGTCGGTGATGTCCCCAAAAGGTCTCCTCAGTGTATACCCGATCCATCTTCACTTTCTTCTACATATTTGTTGGATGATGGGTTGTTGGTTGGTTGGTTGGTTGATTCGTTGTCTGCCAGCCAAACACAGTTCATTCTTGCTTATTTTTATGATTCTGACCATCTATCTGATCTCCATCTTCAGTGTCAGCATCGAGTGAGTGTAGGTGGCAGCTGTTCATCAATGTCTACAGTTTATTGGAAACGCTTTTCATAACGCACCAAGTCTCTCAATCATCACATCACATAGAAGCACTGACTTACTTACTGAGATTAGTGTTGAAAATCCGAATGTTGTTCAGGCTTTATGCTGAGTGTAGTGTAGTGTGGTGTAGTTTGGTGTAGTGTGGTGTGATGTGGTGTGGTGTGGTGTGGTGTGGTGTGGTGTGGTGTGGTGTGGTGTGGTGTGGTGTGGTGTGGTGTAGTGTAGTGTAGTGTGGTGTAGTGTGGTGTGGTGTGGTGTGTTGTGTTGTGGTGTAGTGTAGTGTAGTGTAGTGTAGTGTAGTGTAGTGTGGTGTGATGTAGTGTAGTGTAGTGTAGTGTAGTGTAGTGTAGTGTAGTGTAGTGTAGTGTAGTGTAGTGTAGTGTAGTGTAGTGTAGTGTAGTGTAGTGTAGTGGAGTGGAGTGGAGTGGAGTGGAGTGGAGTGGAGTGGAGTGGAGTGGAGTGGAGTGGAGTGCAGTGCAGTGGAGTTGATCCCCACGCTGATTTCAGGTTAATGAAGGTGTGTCTTGCTGTCTTTCCAATCCTCGCTGGCTTTGACGTCTTCATCTGTGCCATCGTCACCACCTCCGTCTGTGGTTGAAACTATGCTGCCCTGACTAGGTAGATGAAAGAGACAACTTCCTTTATATTTCTCTCGTTGATGGTGATTGGTGCTTGTCGTTGATGTTGTTGTTGGTTGGGTATTTTCTCCACTCTCACCTGAATTCCCGTCCTCACTTGCCTGCCTCCTCTGTCAACTTGTCCGTTTCCACCTGTACATCTTCGAGTTTCGGCGACAATTCATCAGACATAAATCATCATCGACGGCGGCGAAATCCAAATCTCCTTCTGTGGTTTTTTCATCGATCCAGCCAGCCATTACCCCACCTCACCCCCACTCTCACTCCTCACGGTTTGCTGCATGATCCAGTCGACCACAATCAGGGAGATCATTGGTGATAGTAGGCAACAACCTTGTCTTACTCCTGTCCCCTATCTTCACTTCAAAGGCATCACTGAGCTTCCCAATGCTGTGTGAATCACTTGGCATGCGGTGTCTTCATATAGCATATAGCTGTTGAATCAGGTTGATAAAGGCTTGTGGTACTGAGACCGTAGTGTTGAAGTAGCTACCTGTCAAATTACTTCTCGGTCGACGCTGTCCACTGCCTTTTCAATGTTGTTGAATTTGAGGTAGAGAGTTGAGTTGACTGTCATCCTATACTCCGTTCTATGATGATGTGTAGTGTAGTATAACGTTGCAATTTGATCCACACATGATTCGTTCTTCCTGAAGCCAACCAGCCAGCGTGTTCCGGTTGTAATTTTGAATGCAGAGCATTGTTTAGTCGCCCGAGGATGATGAGGCTTGATATTTTGATTGGGGTGGACAACAGCATCATTCAGAGTCAGTTCATGCACATACTTAGGTCTCTCTTCTCTGAGAGTTTGACAAGGTAGCTCTTCCTCTCATCAATAGGTAGCCACCTCTCCTTTCTCCCTTCCTTCCTTCCTTCCTCCCTCACTTACTTACTCACTTACTTCTTTCATTGAAAACCTTCTGCAATATTGGTGTGAGCATGTCCACTACTGTTGTCTCTGCATCTGTTTTCAGTGCTTGTGAAGGAATTCCATCTGGTCCTGTTGCCTTCCCGGATTTCACCAACCTCATGGCGTTCAGGACTCCACTTCTGCATTCGTCGGAGTGTTTGTGTTCACTGTTAATTCTGTGTCAGGGCTGCTGATTGCATTTTTCGACGAGTTGCAGTTGTTGTTGTTGTTGTTGTTGTTGTTGTTGTTGTTGTTGTTGGTGGTGGTGGTGGTGGTGGTGGTGGTGGTCGACTCAAGAGTTTCTTGAAGTTGTCAACCCATCGTTCCCTCCCTTTCTGCTCTTTAGTCCCAACTAAGTTTCCTTCAATATCTTTCATTGGTTTCATCTGTGCTGTGTTGATCTCTTCTCAACCAGATAGTATTTTCGTCGTTTGATATAGTGTTGTCAGGTGTCTGTCTCTCCTACCTGCAGTCTGTTCTGCTTCACTTGCCAGTGTGTCGTAGAAGTGTGTTTTGTCTTTGCGTGCACTCTTCTTCTCTTCTTTGTCCAGTGTAGTGTTGTGCAGTTTGTGTTCAGTTCTTCTTTTCGTTGTTCATCCCTGCACTGCACTGCACTGCACTGCACTGCACTCCACTCCACTCCACTCCACTCCACTCCACTCCACTCCACTCCACTCCACTCGACTACACTGGTCTTCTGCTTCACCCTCTCCCTCTCCGTCTCCATCTCCCTCCTCTATCAGCTTCCATGTGTTCGCCGAGATCCATTCCTTGTCTGGTCTGGTCTTGTCTTGTCTCTTCTTCCTTCCTAACACGGTTATGCAGGTTTCCTTCCACATCTCTACCAAAGAGTTCCAGGAATATTTCTGAATGTCTCCCATTTTGTCCTGATGGCTGAGTGATGTGAGGATGTCCTCTGAAGTTTCGTCCTTCAGTTCGGTTTCTGTTCTGGGTGTTGAACTTGAACTGTGGTCTATCATTCACTTGTCTTAATTAGTTATATTTCTACTACCCAACTCCTTCAATATGATTGAATAAGTGCTTTCCACTTTTCAAATTCATTAGACTCACCAACCGAAGCCAAGTGAATTAACGACCAACCGTCCTTTTGACGTAGCAACAAAAATATCCATAGACTGGGATGTCATTATTTTGACTAATAGGGCTTGTTATTCCGTTTGTCATATACACGTATTTAGTTGAAAATAATGTTTTAGGAAACTGAGGGGATATTTCGATGGACTGGGATGGCTAACATAGGTTGTATAGATGGTAGTAGTGATTAGCTGGATAAAAGGAATACAATTTTATTGAAAATGACAAAAATTGCTAGTGATGATCAGTAAAAGATTGAGCGTTGTTGGAGGTATACGAACGGTCAACACTTTCTGAAGGTTAACTCTATGGAAATTGTGGATTACAATGAAGTAGCTGGATTGTGACGTACTGGCGGCCAGACCTGGTGGTCTTGGTCTAGATCCCTCCTCGTTTTCATAGACGCACGCTGTTGCGAAGTCCTCTACCAGGACAAAACTGTTTTTCAGTTATTCAGGTTTTCAATGGTTCTTTAGCTGATTTCAATTTGTTATGAGTGCTTACTTAAAATTCTATATTTCTTCATGGTTCATCTCGATATTTTTTATCTGCAGTTTTAATAAGGAGATATAGTCTCATCGGTTACTCTAGCTGTCCACTGTTAAGGAATCCTGAATTGCTATGAAAAAGCTGTATAGTGCTTACATGTTTAAAATGGATCTCCAACTGACGTCAACCTCTGATGAAAATACCTTGAAATATAGAGTTGATATCGACAAGACTTCATTGAAATTAGGGTTGGATTGATCAATAACACTTGTCTAGAAAGTGATCTCATAGCCAGAATTAAGTGACTCACAAGGTTCATACAAAGTCTGTCTCAACATTTGCGGAACATCAATATTTCTTATTTTTTTATGTAGTGAGCGCTGATGAAGGCTGTTAGTTTGGTTACTTGATATCTCAGCTCAAAAAAACTGAACAATTATTGTCTTCTTTCTGAGCTACAAATCCTATCTACTGAGGTAATTCAAAGATTCCTAACTTTAAAAAAGCGGCGATAGCTGTCAGCTTCTATTTCTTGCTTAGTTTAGCAACTAGTGGGATTTCGCAAAAGGTTTATGCAAAGTATGAATAATTCTACTGGAATTATAGCATTTTCGACAAATGCATATATATGTGTACACCAGCACTGAACAATTAAATATTCATACTGCGCCATTTTCTGCTTGATATTATGCAATGTATTTATCATGTAAATAGACATCTGTAATTCGAGTACAAAAAAGAAATTCTAATTTCCATCTCTTGACTAACCACTTTTTCTACATTTACACCTACTCATCTATATGTGCTGTGCTTTTTTACTGAATTGAACTCATTCTTAAGATCAAATCAGTCTAATCTAGATGTATATTCGACCACCTGTTGTGAGTCAGTTAGATGGGACATCGACAACAACAATAACAAGCAAGAAAAAGTGTCAACAACTTATAGAAGCGTATGCTAATTAGCTGTATCAATGTGTTCTTTCCGACCTTGTATGTTCAAAACAGTTCTTTTCTGATAAGTTTTCTCATGTTGAAGTGATACTTAAGCAAAGAAAATGAATATGAATAAATGAGTGAATGAACAGAATTAATTGAAAAACGTATACATCAACAAATTCAGTAAAACATTGAAATGATGATGATGATGATTCATTGTGAAACACTGTTCAGTCGTATATCACAGACAGAGAGAGGTTGTTGATGAGAGCCTAAAAGTTACTAGTATTTTATTAACATTTAGCCTGAAATGGTCACCTAAATCTTATCTGATAAGTGGAATGACTGAGAAAATTAGTCATTGCAAGTCACTGTAAACTCACTATCCGGCGTATAGTCTCTTCAAGTTGTTTTAGCTAGTTACACAGTGTTTCATGAAGTCAGCTTAGTTGTCACATAGCAAACTTCATTTATAGAGTTCCAGAAACACTCAACAGTTGACAAGTACATTGACCATGGTTTGACGATCATCTTGTACGTACTCAACTTCTGACCAGTGGGTCCAGAGATCGAATTCCTTTCCAACTACCTTGGCATATGCATCCGGCTTTTATGACAGGTGCTTACACAACAATTGTGGTTCGCAGCATTGTTTATAAGTGTGTATCTCATTGACCTGTGCGACAGTAATAATAATAACAATAATAAGGATAATTGTTAGGTGTAGTTCACACCAAGAGAAGAGAGTAGTGACCTGAATAACCTGCTGATGAGATCCTTGCATTTAGAAATGAGTAACACTGGCTGAACTTACCGAGAGAAGAGCACAGAGAAACAGAACTGACTTGAGATATCTAACACGAAATCAAGTGGATTTCAGTTTAGTGATACTTTATAGATTGATTTCGATCAAAGATTAGGACTATAAATCTACAGTGATTACCATCCAGCGAGTAATTCAAGTACGCTATACGCTATTGCAGAAGGTGTGGAAGGAAGAGAAGGTACCTAGCCATTGATTGGAAGAAGGGTTACCTTGTCAAACTCTCGAAGAACGAAGACCTCAGTGTTTGCAAGAACTGGCACGGAATCATGCTCCACTCCTGTCCACCCAGAGCAAGCAAAATATTAAGCCGCATCATCCTGAAGAGGCTGAAGGATGCGCTACATTCAAAACTACGACCGGAACAGGCTGGCTGGCTAGCTGGATTCAGCAAGTACAAATCATGTCCGGACCAAATTGTAACGCCACACTACACTAAGCATCATCATCATAGAACAGAGTATAGAATGGTAGTCAACTCAACTCCACCTCAACTTTATCGACTTTGAGAAGGCCTCTGACAGCATCGACCGAGAGGTAATTTGGAAACTGCTTCAATACTACGGAATACCACAAAACTTTATCCGCCTCATTCAACAACTATATGAAGATGCCACATGCCAGCCAAGTAATTCACAATGGAAAGCTCAGTGGTGCTTTTGAAGTGAAGTGAAGTGAAGTGAAGACAGGAGTGAAACAAGGTTGCCACCTACTATCCCCCATGATATTCCTGATTGTGGTCAACTGGACTGGACTGGACTGGACTGGACTGGACTGGACTGGACTGGACTGGACTGGACTGGACTGGACTGGACTGGACTGGACTGGACTGGACTGGATCATGCAACAAACAGTGGAGAGCTGTGAGAAGAGTGGGATAGGCTGGCTGGAGCGAGGAAAAGAACCTAGAAGATCTGGATTTCGCTAACGATGACTTGTGTCTGATGTCAAACAAACTTGATGATCTACAGGCGAAAACTAACAAGTTGACAGAAGAGGAGAGGCGAGGCGAGGCGAGGCAGCGAAGACGGGACTTCAGGTGAATATAGAGAAGACAGAAGTGATGAAGATGCCGCACCACCACCACCACCAACAACAACAACAACAACAACAAACTCCAGTCACCATCAACGGGAGAAACTTAAAGGAAGTAACCTCCTCCACCTACACCTACCTAGGCAGCACTGTTTCAACCACTGGTGGGAGCACGGACGAGGATGTCAAAGTCAAAATCGGAAAAGCAAGACAAGCGTTCATTAGCCTGAAACCAGTGTGGAGATCTTCTGCACTCCACTCCACATGTGGAACAACATCCGGATTTTCAACACCAATACCAATGCCAGTCAAGTCAGTGATTCTGTATGACTCAGAGACTTGGCGTGTTACGACAGGCATTTCCAACAAACTACAGACATTCATCAACAACTGCCTACGCTCACCCGTTACTGAAGATCAGATGGCCAGAATAGTAAGAATAAGCAACAAGGAACTCTGAAAACGAACCAACCAAGAAGTTATCGGTGAACAAATATGCAGTGGAAGGAAGTGTAGATGGATTGGGCATAGACTGAGAAGGCTGACTGTGGACATCATGTGTCAGGCCAGGTCGTCGAGTGGAAGCCAGATGGGAAACGATGAGTTGGGCGTCCGAGTTGAGGGTGACATGGAGTAGATCGTGCTGGGAGGAAATGAGAGGTTGTGGGCTGTCATGGAGCCAGGTTCAGAGGATTTCAGAGGACAGAGTGTAATGGAGATGTGCTACTGAAGCCCTATGTTCCATTAGGAACCCAAGGGACTAATAATAATAATAATAATATGAATGAATGTATGCATTCAAGTTTGACATGCTTCAGACTAAAGGGTAATTATGCATTCAGCTGGAATTGCGCTAACCTGAACAACAACAACATACTACTTTGATTATACTCACCAGATAATTTACAAATCATTCAGTATATTCATTATATCCACATCTTACTCAAGAGAACTAGGCTAGATGAGCTAACTTGTTCTGAACAACTTGTCATCCTGAATTAAGTCTCTCTAGAGGTATCGCTAATTAAGTGCACTTCAAAGGATCTAAATTGTCATTTAGTGCTTGATTCACTTTGTTCTAGTTCTAGGTAAATGTCGGAATCAGTATGAGTAGTTCATAGCATTCTCATGAAACTAATTAATAGTATATTTTGTTAGCTAATAACTATGACCGTTCATAACCTTTGCTTGGTGGTTTCTGTCAGAAACCTTAGTGATACTACAATGAAGTAGTTGAGAAGTACTACAAATTTTTAAAAGGCGTAATTTACATATCGTTTAATCAATTTACTAATGATAGTTAGTCATTGTTCATCTAAAGTACCATCCATTTCCTTCTAACTATATACACAACGACTAACATCATATTGTTTACTGACAACTAACAATGATAATTTGATATTTATGCTTAGGCTTATGCGTTTGCTTGTTTATTTCTTTCCTGAAGGTATGAAGAAAAATGCTTGAAATAATGACAAATCAAAGATGTATTATTTATCAGCATTACAGTTTTTAAGCCTGATAACAGTAACAATACCAAAAACACCTGAATTCCTTTTTTTTCCTATTTTTGTTTTAGTTTTTATAGTTTGTTTTCTTCTACATACATTTCCTTTTTCTACGAAAAGCGCACTTGAAAATTGTAGCAAAAAAGTTGAACATTTAATCAACAGCATTCAGTGACTTAAACAGGAATAAGCAATGAAACTAGTACACTTGGAATAATTAATTTGGTTGGTGTAATTAGAAGATGAAGTTTATTTGAAAAATGTGGTGTATTTGCGTAATACATTTCGATCAATCCGATCACACATTCACTTGTCAAGTCACTTTTTATATTGAAAAGAAGAGTGGGAGGACAAATTTATCAATTAACATAATAGGGGATTAAAATTAAGAAAGATGAGAGCGAACAGGAAGAGTGAAATCTCTGATGCTAATTTTGGTAAGAAAACAAGCTTCACCAAGGTGGGTGTAGTGTAAGAACAAATTGATTTTGTATACATAAAGGTGGTTTCACTTTGTGTATGGCTATCGTTTCTGCAAATCTCAGTATATGTTGCAGACTGTTTCTATATAAAACATTGAAAGCTGTTTGGACATTAATTTTTTGAGCTGTTTCTGTAATATATTGAGCAATAGATCATCTACCATTCTTAGACATACTCTTGAGTTAATGAGAAGATGGTTCAATACGACGGCCAACAGGGAGAGAACAGTACCTGAGCTTTCAAATTACTGACCAAAAGAATTATGAATTACGGATAAACGTCGAAGTTTATATGCTGTTGTTGAGGTCAGGTAGCATCAAAGCCAACTCTAAGCGTGGTTCTTAAGGAAAGTGTTCACTATGCCATAAAAAGAGGAGTTGAATAGTATAATTTTGAGACGTAGGCTAACATCAGTCATTAGGAAATCCTATTTCGTAGTTAATCTTATCATTGTGGGAAAAACCGGCCTCCCCACAAACCTAAACACTGCATCAGTGATTACGTCACATCCAATTGTATTTACTTATTTTACATATATATGTGGTCACAAATACATAAGGAGGAGTAGTCGAACCATGCAGTTGAGGGTGGGAGAAGATGAACCCAAATGGCTTCAAAAACAACTGGAGTGTGAAACCTTGATAAACGCTGTTGGGAGACGAACGTCTTCATCTATAACTAAACATCTTATAGAAACAGTCTGCGACATATACTGAGATTTGCAGAAACGATAGCCATACACAAAGTGAAACCACCTTTATGTATACAAAATCAATTTGTTCTTACACTACACCCACCTTGGTGAAGCTTGTTTTCTTACCAAAATTAGCATCAGAGATTTCACTCTTCCTGTTCGCTCTCATCTTTCTTAATTTTAATCCCCTATTATGTTAATTGATAAATTTGTCCTCCCACTCTTCTTTTCAATATAAAAAGTGACTTGACAAGTGAATGTGTGATCGGATTGATCGAAATGTATTACGCAAATACACCACATTTTTCAAATAAACTTCGTCTTCTAATTACACTACCTAATCTAAAATATTTACTAGACTATCTGTGATGGCTTCAGTTTTCGGATGAATATAAACAGAGATTATGATTGAGATTGAATGTGAATAGATTCGAACCAGTTGTATGCTGACTACTTACCCACTACTCTGCCGTCTATGTAACTAAACACAGATGCTAATTCAATTTTGATTTCTTTTGATTAGGTATAGTATATCTGTCTACTATTCATTATACTGGCTCCCTACCCATGTTTGTGTTTTCTTAATGAGTGGTTGGTGTGATACGGTTGAACAAGCTATACGCTTCTAATTCGCTGCACTTGAGAGCATAAAAACATTAAACTGATCGTTCTGCCGTTGAGGTGATAGTGGTAAACAAATATGAGAAGATTATAGCACTTGGCATGCAACACTGAATGAGTTATGATATGTAATGCGAAAGCTAACCGAATGACACATCTACCTATCATCTCCTGTTCCGTCAGGTCAATTTTAGTTCATAGATTTTAGACTGCATTTGTTACAGTGTACGATTGCAAACTCTAGACAGTAATATGTGTAAATAACAATGGATTTCATCAACAGGCGGTAATAAGTACCAGTGTCATATTTCATGATCAATCTCAAACTTCTAGGTGTATTTCTTGTAGTGGTTAGTGGTATAATCTAGAATGACAGACATCAGCAGCATTTCAATGAATGTGGATGTTCATATCCAGAGTCGAATTTTATCTCCATCTGCATACACACCATGCATTTATCCATCACATGACTACCATCTGCCGGCTTTTGTGATGATGGATACTGAAAAAGAGTTTCATCGTGGGAAAAATAATACACTGGAATGTAGATATACCATCCTCGATTCAACTACTAGCCACCATCATCTACAATCAAAGGTAGGGGATCTCCGTACACCTATCAATCACTCAGTCAATATCAACATAAGACCAGGCATTACTACAGAACGGTCCAAGTTGCCATATCTCATATCAGCACAACAGGTAAAAAGTAGTAAGATGAAAAATGAAGAAAGAGAGAAAATTCAGTCGAAAACAGTAGAAGGTAGCAAAAGAGAGGAAGGAGGAATGAGAAACTGTTGAATTCAGCATACCGTTTAAGATGAAGATAAAGTATGGATACATATGCACCACTGACATCGATTCTGAGCCATATCATCTTGAGTCTCCAACCAAGATAGTTTGCATCTCCCTAAATGGTCCAAACCAACAGTCAATGAATTCATGCGGTGATACTATGTTTTAATCTGCCCGCCGTCAGACTTTTTCCAGCCTGAACCTACTTCAACCAATGTTGTGAGACGAGGTACACGGAAACTAAGCATGCGTAACTCTTGTCCCTGCTACCTCAGTTAATAAAGGTTTACAACTGCATAAACCGACTTTTTCCTTCTCCCTAAAATTATACGCCTAACTTCTACATTACTGACGCCATGATATCACGACACACAGTCCATGCTATGAAGGTAATGTTGGTTAAACAGCTGAAGCCTTTCCATGCTCTCTACTTCTAATAGACACGTTTCACAGCTATATTGTTAACACGAAAATTGAAAATATAAGAAATATTTCTTAAATGTTTTCTATGCTTACATGTTTTGCTTCCTACAAAGTTTGTTTACCCGTTTACAAACAGTAGGCAGGCTACCAGTAATAGTCACAGTTCGTGCTAGTAATAAACAACAAAATCTAATCAATACCTGAAGGTCGACTGAAGAAATACCTTGTCCAAAAAATTAATAAACAGACATTAAATTGAACCACGTAATTTTGGACAAAGATAAGGAGGAAGGAAGTGTTAGGAAGGCTTTTATACATAGTTCTGTAGCTATTACCATAGTTATGGTGATAGGGATAGTTGTTTCATTCACATTTATTCATTTGTTTACCTGATTTTTTGTTTACTTGTCATTTTGCCAGAGAGAAATTTCACCAATATACTTCTTCCATTGGAGGAAAAAAGAAGAATGAGAAGAAGTGTAGTAAAGAGAGTATTTCCATCTACTGTGTTTATTTGTTTACTTCTTTCCATATCACAGACTGTTTACTTCTCTTTTTTATTAGTCATGTGCAAAAAGTAAACAAAACGGAATATTTAAGACTTGCTTGGAAAGTAGATTTATTTGTCAAGAAAATGATCTGGTGTTTTAAGTGATTAGTTGCGGGTTCGAGTCTTAGTATGAAAAATATCGGTCACTGGGAAGCAGGTGCATCCAGCTGACAAGTTGCTCACAGGATGAAATAAATCTATTGAATTCCACTGCTAGCCCCTAACTATGATTACTATAAAATTGAAATGACAGACACTATCGAGGCATTCGTGAAACAACTGCAAGATAGATCAGGTCACTGAAACAATCAGTTTCGATACGTGTCAAAGGTTAAATTCAAATCAGTAGAACAGGTCACCCCATTGTTTGGGACGAAATTCTCACAACTTATTTCTTCGTGGAAATTATGACAGTGTTGTCGAGAGTAAGATCCATTTCATACGTACAACAACAAAATTTTCCCACTGAAGTACCGGACCGAAACCGAAATCGGGCTATTAACTAGTGAACTAGTTAACCAGGCGAGGTCAGGAATGTAAGTGATAACGGAGCCGTAGTCGGAGGGTGATCATTTACTTCATTTCATGAGAATAGGTCATTTGAATCGAAACACAAACTAATTTATATACAATCAGAGCAGAGAGGAATAAAATTTAGTTTTAATGTGACGAGCCTCTAGAGAAATATACCAATTAATATGGCACCTGAGGCAATCAGAAATGAATTCATAACTGAGCGGGAACGGAACAATAGAACTTAAGTTTCTATTGAATAAATTATGCTAGGTATACAGTTGTGTCTAACTTCCTCGTTTTTCAAATTTCAGGACAAAATATATGAACAAGCAAAAAGAGTAGCGATGAGTTCTCCAATATCCCCAATCGTAGCAGACATACTGTCGACAGTAGGGGAACAGATGGCATTAGGAGCATTTCAATCCACCCCAAAAGTGTGGCTATTTGTAGATAACACATTTATAGTGTTGAAGTCAGAGCGTATCTGAAGCTTTTTCACAAACAATAACTCGATCGTAGATGCAATCCAATTTATGATTTCGAAAATGATGAAGGAGAATTACCGATATAAGATTGCAAAATCAGGAGGAGAGAAGATGGAAGCTTAGATACCAGAGTTTACCAACACATTCGAATAGATACTTGAATTTCATATCATCCCATCCTTCATATGTCTAAGAATCGAGCTAGGAGTTTGACCAGTAAGTCAGAAAGCCTAAATACGGAAATGAAATTCATTACAGAGACGCTACTTCTTAATTATTACTCTCGGAAATATTTGAAAAATTTTATAAGGATTCACAAGAGAAGGTGTAGTAATATTAGTAGTGATTAGAAATTGCCTATGAAGTAGTTAAAATCCTCTCTAGTGTTACTGTAAAAAGAAGACACACGGGAAATTTTAAGTAGAATTCTTAATAATACTGGGATTAGGATGGGATTTAAACCCACAAACTCAGAGAGAAACTTTGTGAGCTAAAAGATCCAGTAGATCCAATTCGGAAAAATAATCCCATCTATGATTGTGAGGTAAAGTATACACATCAAAGCAGCCGGCCGAGGTTAGTCAGAATACCAGAATACAGAAATTTAGCGAAACCTACAAAGGTAGACCCTACTGAGTAACTTAGAAAAAAAACTCGGCTATTGTTCTGCATGCGCTGACCCACAATCAAACTATAGGGTAGAATAGGGTGACACTTCTCATATGCAATATAGCTAGGTGGAGGGAGAGATTGATCACGGAATCTTTGTTCACTGAATTCAACCACATCTAACACGTTTAACAGGAATGACTCACCATATATTGCAGATATCTGGAAATTTTTACTACCATTAAAATAAATAAACAGTAGGACAATATAAAGGAAGTTTGGAAGTGAAATGGCTACTTTTGTATGAATATGAGTAGTAAATTCTGCTGTAAACGTCATCCAATAAATTATGTTGTGTCACTATGTGCTATATCAAATCAACAATTTATTATGAAACTTTAATCTACCAAAGTGCTCGAGTTTTACTTTTACAGGTCATTTCTATGTTTGACTGCTGACAGAAAATTTGTATGTCATTACGCCGCAAATCAATGAGTTTTTTTCACTGTGATTGCATTCAGCATTTGGTAAAAGGCATCCAAAAGGTTCAGTAAGTGTAACATTCTAACCAAATGGAGATGCTTATTTTTGGAGTGACTATGCATAAATTTTCTAACTGTGTATCACTATGCTTCCTTTTATGTTGTGCTCACTAATTTGAAAGTCATTCCACTCTGAAACATCTGGATATTCGACTAGTACTATTAGCCCATATGCAGCAGATGTTGCCCATAGTCTAGTACACGAGTGTGTACTTGATTGTTGTGTAGCGTCACTGGACTTTAAGAATTCAGGGTAAGTTGTTCTATTTTTAAACGGGAGAAAATATAATTCTGTGAAGGGAATGCAAACTTGTGAAAATAATGTGTCATTACTATTTAGTGATTTTTCTGGTTTAATCTGGTTGTTGGATACATGTGGAATTCAGGACGCTCGTTTCGTCTTATTTGGGACTAGTGAGTTGGGTGTACCTGTACCCCACTGATGTATGTCGTTCCCATTGAGATTTGAACCCATTGCCTATGGCTTCGAACCCCGAAGCGTTATCCAATAGGCCAGTGGGATACGAGAGGAATAACAGTGGGGTCTCTTCCCAAATAGGACGAGACGCACATCCCGGATCGCACTGCTAGCCACCAAGCAGATAACAGAGTAATGAGTAGTCGGGCAGCTTTGAGGTCTCCGAATACGAGTCCATCTGCTAACAGTGGTCGAGCAATTCGACGCAGTATACCAGCGAGAGATTTTGTTGTTTGTTATGAATTCATGTGACGGGCGTTATTGCGAATGTAACATGCATCATTTTAACCAAGTGATTGATTCATTAAACAAATCAGTAATATATTCTAGTAAACAGTTTTCCAGCGGTGTTATGGTTTAGTAGTCTATGTATTCGGATAGCGGCAGTCGCTAAGTATTGAAGTGAAAACTTTTCCAGGTATTTCCACTTGTATCATAATGTACACATTCGAAGTGTACTATCCGTGGCCTAGTTTGCAAATCACTGCGTGTAGCAACCATACTTCAAGCTATTTACCGTGAAATAGTCGACATGTACAGATAAGTGCTTCACTTCGTATTCATTAAGGAGAAGTTGATTCTGTCAAACATTTGTTGTATGCATACATTCGTGTGTAGTATTTGACTTATAAGAGACACTAATGTACTGTTCTTATCACCATAAACATCTATTTGTTTGACAAACAGATATGGTATATGAAGAAAAAAAGTAATTAGAATTAGTAATTCAAAGAATGTTGTTTTTACTAAAATTTATGATTTCCCCCTTGGACTTAAGTGACTAAATATGCCACCCTTGCAACTATTGAAATAGTTAATCAGGTTTCGTTATTTTGACTACAAAGGTAGTTTTTTTATGAGATAGAGAAAGGTAATTGGTTATTGATACTGGATGAGGATTGAAGGTAAAATAAAACTTAGGCCGAGGGGGATTCGAACCAGTCTGCCAAACCATAGCTGTATCAGATAGTCAAAGTGGTAGCTAAGCTGGTTATCTCAGCAGTTATTAGAGTGGACTGTAAAGTCACTACTGAACTTCATAGCATTATGTTCTTGTTGTTATCGAGACAGATGATCACTGTTGAATGTTAGATCAGATTAGCAAAGTCATTCAGTAGATTCCAACTAGCTCACTTGTAATTCTTCGAGTTATCACACCACAAGATTATCTTCACTATTCTATGCTGCTGGAAGATAACTGAATGAATGTTGCATAAATGTTGATTTACATGCACTGACTCTAGATGTTTTTCTTATTACTGTTTACAAATCCCCAGTGAAAGAATATTCACTGACTGGACAACTGGTCAACTAATTCAAAGCAGTTAACCTATCATTCAAAGCTCTCTGAAATAGTCTAATCCAGAATCTACCAATCCTTCATTTTTAGTGATCTGTGTTTATTTATTTGCGAAGATTAGGCTGAGAGTACAGTGGGATGACGAATACATACTTGGATATTACTTGTGAAAGTGAAAACTGCACAAAACTCTTTTTGGTTGAAATGAGGTTTAGTTCATACATCATCTGGCTAAGTGGGAAGAGATTTAAGCCAGGAAGGCAGATTTTAGTAGTTCTATTCCTCCCATCGCTGAGGTTCACTTTCAGGGGGTGCACCTATCACATTTTCACTCTACGACGGGTTCTGAAACACATGCATACTTACCGGAAGCAGACACTTGCCATACTTCTTGACTTGAGGGCAGCATTCGACTCCGTCGATCGCGAGGTGTTGTACCAGTGTCTACTCAAACTCATCCAGGCATGTAGGAGCTTATGGAGAGTTGTCATGAGAATTGACGACGACTAGTGTTGTTCGTCAGCGATGCTTTCTGTCCGTGTTTCTATTTAAATTTATTATAAATGTAATAATGGAAATAACCTTAGGTACGCCTGACTTCACAGGGATTATGGAGTTGATAGTGTCCTGTTAAGGGAAAACACTGACAAAACTCACGGTCTTCTGAAAGCGTTTAACGGGAGTCTGATTATGTTTGGCTAGCATACGTTTCGCTAGCACTTGTCAAGTGTAAGATGATGCTCCATAACTGGTCTCCTACAAGTACTCTCAGCCTAACGATAGGAAGTGAAGTAGTGGAATGTGTCACATACTTCGGAGTTGCATCAGCCTACCCAACGGGTTGGTTGCTGACAAAATATCAGCTTGGATACAGAAAACCCGTTTATCATTCCCCAACTGCCGTCATTTTTGCCTCTGACTATCTATAAAAAGACGAGTATACTGCACTGCAGTCCATTCTGTCCTGTTGCACAGCTGTGAGACTGTCGCTGATAGTAAAAGACATGATGGGATTAAAACGTTTTGACCACAGATGTCTCCTTAGCAATGCTTGTGTTTGGTGGAATCACCACGTGAACAGTGTTGAGGTTAGACGAAGAAAACCAGGCAAACAAGTCAGCAGATTGATGACGTTGTGAACCTTCGTCAACTGAGATGGTTTAGACATGTACTGCACATGCTAGGCCACCGTCGACCCTGACGTACCACGTTAGAGGAAGTTGGATTAAGTTGGAAGAGGGTTCAGAGTGACCAGACCAAGACATGGCACCAGTTCACAAAATCCCTAATTGTTGGTGTGAGGCATGTAGGGAGATGTAGACTGCTTGGTTGGTGTCCCCAAGATGGTAGGAATCGGCGGTTGAGTACTTTAGGTGACATGGTTGGAAACTGATCTCCATGGTGTTGGTGTATTCACTCCTTGACATCTAAAGTTGGAATATCCGCACTAACCTTTGTATTCAAATTGTTTATCCTGTCACACAACTCTGTCAACTCTGATATCACTCTTTTCTATCCGCCTTTTCTTTGTGTACTACTGTGAATTGTGACAACTTGAACCGATGTACCTGTACGCGAGGTTCCGTGTTAATTTTCTTAGCCAGTCAGTCACGTTTTTCCTTCATATTCTTGATTTAGATTGGTCAGTGTATAATTGAACATTGTTAGTCGTCACTGAAGTTTATTTCTACGGTTTGGTATTCTTCTACCTTTAAGGTTTTTTCTTGGATGTTTAATCACTAGACTAGACGACTTCGTCAGCATTTACTTCTAGATGAAGTGGTAGAACTAGGAGAAAACCAAACAATTATCATAGTCAGTTGTATCACTAATTCGAGAAATCACTGTCTGTTAGCTGAAGTTGTGTGAGGAACTGTAGGCTATAGTAATAAATGTTGTCAGTGTGACAAGAATCAACTGCAGAAGGTATTAGCTGATGTGGCTCAAAATCAGACATAATGATGTAGATGTACTCACTATCTATCTTCTCCAAAGTTTCGAAAACATTTAGACTCATTTCTTTATTCCACCTTAGCTCAAATCTTTCGTCTTGTTTATTTTGTCCTACTTCTTCGGGTTTTCTCTTCATGGTGTTTATAATGTTGACAACGTGCAGAATAGACTCTCATTACATTGATATGATTAACAAGTAACTGGATGGCATAAGATTTCGGGTTTAGGAATCAAAGAAATTACTGTTGTGTAACTATGAATGCTACCATGCTTAAAAAGCAATAACTGACCACCAGCATAATACACTCCCATTGTTGTCATCCACGGTCGTAGGTAAATGTGAGAATACAAAATTTACTTGAACAAGCAGATTAGAAATTAATGTAAAAACGGCTATTTACATATTTTTTTACTACCAGTAACTGCTTAATTCTGTACATTGAGCTGTTTTCTAAGTAAGAAGCAGTGTACCATCTGTACATCAATCGTTGTGGTAAGACATGTCCAGAGAAAAAAAGCACTTTTTGATAATGAACCGATTGCCTATATCTAACACGAGAAATCACTGACCAGCGACTATTGTTTTGTCTATCGTGACAGTAGTGATCATTTTCTGAATCAGACATAGTGTTTCTAGGAGTAATCTGTTCAGCACACAGCTTCCAGTCTTTAGATTGCAGTCATGTGAGACATCGTACGCACATATTATTATTATTAGTCCCTTGGGTTCCTAATGGAACATAGGGCTTCAGTAGCACATCTCCATTACACTCTGTCCTCTGAAATCCTCTGAACCTGGCTCCATGACAGCCCACAACCTCTCATTTCCTCCCAGCACGATCTACTCCATGTCACCCTCAACTCGGACGCCCAACTCGTCGTTTCCCATCTGACTTCCACTCGACGACCTGGCCTGACACATGATGTCCCCAGTCAGCCTTCTCAGTCTATGCCCAATCCATCTACACTTCCTTCCACTGCATATTTGTTCACCGATAACTTCTTGGTTGGTTCGTTTTCAGAGTTCCTTGTTGCTTATTCTTACTATTCTGGCCATCTGATCTTCAGTAACGGGTGAGCGTAGGCAGTTGTTGATGAATGTCTGTAGTTTATTGGAAATGCCTGTCGTAACACGCCAAGTCTCTGAGCCATAAAGAAGCACTGACTTGACTGGCATTGTTATTGGTGTTGAAAATCCGGATGTTGTTCCACATGTGGAGTGGAGTGCAGAAGATCTCCACACTGGTTTCAGGCTAATGAACGCTTGTCTTGCTTTTCCGATTTTGACTTTGACATCCTCGTCCGTGCTCCCACCAGTGGTTGAAACAGTGCTGCCTAGGTAGGTGTAGGTGGAGGAGGTTACTTCCTTTAAGTTTCTCCCGTTGATGGTGACTGGAGTTTGTTGTTGTTGTTGTTGTTGTTGGTGGTGGTGGTGGTGCGGCATCTTCATCACTTCTGTCTTCTCTATATTCACCTGAAGTCCCGTCTTCGCTGCCTCGCCTCGCCTCGCCTCTCCTCTTCTGTCAACTTGTTAGTTTTCGCCTGTAGATCATCAAGTTTGTTTGACATCAGACACAAGTCATCGTTAGCGAAATCCAGATCTTCTAGGTTCTTTTCCTCGCTCCAGCCAGCCTATCCCACTCTTCTCACAGATCCCCACTGTTTGTTGCATGATCCAGTCCAGTCCAGTCCAGTCCAGTCCAGTCCAGTCCAGTCCAGTCCAGTCCAGTCCAGTCCAGTCCAGTCCAGTTGAGCACAATCAGGAATATCATGGGGGATAGTAGGTGGCAACCTTGTTTCACTACTGTCTTCACTTCACTTCACTTCACTTCAAAAGCATCACTGAGCTTCCCATTGTGAATTACTTAGCTGGTATGCGGCGTCTTCATATAGTTGTTGAATGAGGCGGATAAAGTTTTGTGGTATTCCGTAGTATTGAAGCAGTTTCCAAATTACCTCTCGGTCGATGCTGTCAGAGGCCTTCTCAAAGTCGCTAAAGTTGAGGTGGAGTTGAGTTGACTACCATTCTATACTCCGTTCTATGATGATGCTTAGTGTAGTGTAGAGTTTTAATTTGGTCCGCAAATGATTTGTACTTGCTGAATCCAGCTAGCCAGCCAGCCTGTTCCGGTCGTAGTTTTGAATCCAGTGCATACTTTAGTCTCTCCAGGATGATGCGGCTTAATATTTTGCTTGCTCTGGGTGGACAGGAGTGGAGCATGATTCCGTGCCAGTTCTTGCAAACACTGAGGTCTCCTTTCTTCGAGAGTTTGACAAGGTAACCCTTCTTCCAATCAATGGCCAGGTACCTTCTCTTCCTTCCACACCTTATGCAATAGTGGTGTGAGCATGTCCGCTGTTGTCTCTGCATCTGTTCTCAGTGCTTTTGGCGGTATTCCATCTGGTCCTGCTGCTCTCCCGCATTTCAGTAGTTTTATGGCGTTCAGGACTTCAATTTTCGTTGGGGGATTTATGTTCACTTGTAATTCAGCGGCTGCAGGTGGTATTTCTGGACGAAGTGCAGGTGGTGGTCGATTCAAGAGCTTCTTGAAGTGGTCGGTCCATCGTTTCGTTTGTTTCTCTTCTTTGGCAATTAAATTTCCGTCATCATCTTTTATTGGCTTCCTCTGCGTTGATCTCTTCCCAGATAACAACCTGGTTATTTGATACAATGTTGTCAAGTCTCTATCTCTCCTACCTGCAGCCTGTTCTGCTTCACTTGCCGGTGCTTCGTAGAAGTGTGTTTTGTCTTTGCGTGCACTCTTCTTCATTTCTTTGTCCAGTGTAGTGTTTTATACATTGTACTCAGTTCCTCTTGTCGTTGTGCATCCATGCACTGCACTGGTTTATCTTCTGCTTCACCATCCTACTCTCACACCTCGATCACCTTCCATGTGTCCATCGAGATCCATTCCATTCCATTCCTTGTCTTCTTTCTTCTTCCCTCCTTCCTAATACGGGTGTGCAGGTCTCTTTCCACATAGCTTTCAAAGACTTCCAGTGTTCTTCCACACAGGTTTCTTCAGGGATGTCCCTCGATATCTCCCATTTTGTCTTGATGGCTGACTGCTGTGAAGATCTCCTATGTAGTTTCATCCTTCAGTTTCCGAGTCTTGTACTTGAACTGCGGTCTATCACCAGCTTCCTTGAAGGCTTTTAACTTGATTTGGAAGGTTCCTTGCACTAGATAGTGGTCTGAGCCTACATCTGCTCCTCTTCTTGACCTTGTGTCAAGTAGACTGTGTCTCCATTTTCTTGAGATTGAGATAAAGTCGATTTGATTTTTAATGTGTCCTGGAGTCTGGTGAAATCCATGTCGCTTTGTGGATATCCTTGTGCTTGAACACACTGCCTCCAATCACCGAATCGTTGAATGCGCAGAATTCTGCAAACAATTCTCCATTCTCGTTCATCACCTCACCGAGCGCTTCTTGACCCATGGTTAGTTCTCTTCCTGTGTTGTCCCCTCCCAGTTTAGCATTCATGTCGCCCATTAGAATTTTGATATCGCCAACTGACGTCTTGTCCAGTGTTGATTGAAGTTGTCTGTAGAATTCCTCCTTTTTCTCTTGCTCTGCATTATTTGTAGGTGCATAACATTGTATGATTGTGACCTTTCTTCCTTTTGAGTTGAATCTTGCTGTCATGATCCTGATCCTGGAGGAGATTGGTTCCCACTGCATGAGAGCCTTCGATGCTCTTGAGGACATCATGATAGCCACCCCATAACTCAGTGTGCTCGTGGTTGGCGTCTGGGTGACAATATCGGAGTAGATTATTGATTCTCCAGTTGACAGTTTGGAGAGTCCACTCCCATTCCATCTGCTTTCGCAAATCCCAAGCACTTCGATGTGATACCTTCTCATCTCGTTTGCAATCTGGGCTGCCCTACCAGCTGGGTTCAAACATGGTGCGGACATTCCATGTCCTTACGTTTACTTTCGCTTTCATCGAGGGTGAGAAGACACATCGGCCAATTGGCTTCCCGAAGGCTTTCACCAACTGGCGTCATTTCGCCTCTCCGATTCCAGCGGGGAATAAGTTTGTTTTCATTTTTTATATTTTGTTTGTGCTTTGAAGTTTCTTTAGCGGTTAGATTTGTTTTACGGGGTAGGGTTGCTAGCCCTATGCCCAACCTTCCCTCTTTGTCGGGGCTTAGGACCGGCTAGTAACTAGTGAACTAGTTAACCAGGCGAGGTTACGCACACATCTTATAACACATAAAATCGTTTATCCATCTCTTTCTCTCTCTGTTTTGTTCTGAAACTTAAAATGACTACAGGTTTTCATACTGTGCATTTGTGTCTATTTGGCTAATTTTGTGTCCATAGTCACGGAATTTATGACTTAAAGTTGATACTTCTTATTGAATCTTACCTAATTCAATAGTGGAAAAGCTGTGAACATACAGAATTGGACGTGAAGGAAACTTCCTTCATGGTTTTTTGACTTTCTAGAAACTGAACCTGTTTTAGTCGTCTCATCTCTATCCTACTTCGACTAACTTTTCGACGTAATTACGAAGCATAGACAATCAATCCTGTGGAAGATCATCAACCATGAATTTCATTTGAGAAGAATTTCTTTCGTTGAGTCCTAAATTTCGGTGACTAAATTGGTCAAACAAACACAATGTACAGGTTGAAAAATCTGTATTCACCAACAAAGTGCTTCCATCGTCTGACAGTGAACTAATCAGGTTTAAAAATACACTAGCTGATGGTTGCCAACAGCTCAAAAATACCGGTTATTTGACAAAGTTTTGCCAATGAAACAACATCTTGAAGCTTTGTCTAATCTACAGAAAGATGAAAATCTGATAAGTAAATCAGACAAAGAAGGAAGCATAGGATTGTTGGATAGAAGGGATTACATTGACTCAAAATAACATCCGAAAACGTGTGTCATTAAGTGACCTTCCCACCAAATTCATTGTTTACAACTGTACTATCGTACACAAAAGCCTATCAGTCAATCCAGTAAATACATCCATAAATACACACACGTATGCAAGCACATACAAGTGTATCTACAACTGACGATCAGATTGCATTCAGCTACATTTTTGATACAGAAGTGACATGTGAGACAACCAAGGTGATAAGGTGGACTGATGAAACAGCAATGCTAGAACAATATAAAGCGTGCTGTTTGCTTTTTGTATTTAACAGAAGGACTAAATGAATATCAAATGATATCAGAGTGAGAGTCATTTGCCAACTGTTGACATAAAAAATATGAATTTCCTAAGTTAGTATCTGAAATAGTGGAGAATATATGTAGCTCAGGTCAATGGTCTTGGTTGTATTGTGTTCTCTGAGCTGGGTTGTTTAACCGTGAAGCATTCAACATCCTTCCAGACGACATCATCAGCACTAACTTCAGTAACTTCATACTGAAGTTAGTGCTGATGATGTCGTCTGGAAGGACGTTGAATGCTTCACGGTTAAACAACCCAGCTCAGAGAACACAATACAACCAAGAAGTTAGTATCTACTGAAAGCTGTGTTGTATAATTCATTATCGTTATTATTATGTGAGATAGTTGCGGTTTGACAGACTTGCATTGATACTTCATGATGGTTGAAGGTGAAATTAAAGTTTGGTCTACGGCATGATTCGAACCAGCAATCACCGAGTTTCCAGCCCGGTTTCTACCACTGAACAAAACCCTTGGTGATTGAAGCGAAATAAAAATATGGTCAGTAATCTGGTCTGGTGGTTCATTTGGTAGAGTCCTGGGACTGGGCGCGGGTTCGAATCCCGCTATGGCCCAAATTTCCATTTCGCTTTCAATCACCACCTAGTATGACTCACTCTCAAGTCTATATGGAACAAATGAGTTCATATCTTACGGAGTAAATTTTGATTCAATTGCATGATATTCCAAGTTTCATTAGCTGATGACACTTTGTCTCCTTTCTCCCATTTTGCAGGCTTCTGTTCTTACAAACTGTCTAATCACACTTTGAGCAGTATATCCATTTCTTCGGATATCTATAAGATGATTGCGTACAATAAATAGCTGGAAGATTTGTGGTTCCTACTTGTTACTCATTTCGTTTTAAACTATTCTGTAGGCTACTGATTGCTATCTCCACTGTAATTTTACAAATATAAATGAAAATTTTATTTCACTGATATTTAATGGGTAACTGGTAAAGGTCTAAGAAAACAGAAACAGATGGACCAGACTGACTGTTCAGTTTTCAAATTACTTACAAGCTACGTAATCCATTTCGATACTATGTACAGATAGCTAGTCATTCAGTCACTCTTTAGAATTCCCCAATTATTTTGTATACTTCCTCATCTTCTTATGCCCCTATTTTTCACTTAAAGAGAATCAGTTGGTTTGAAAAATTTGACTGTTTGCAAGAAATTTGTTCAGGTATAATGTTGACAAGTTGCACTTATAACAGGCAAAAAGGCAGTCCAGTATTTTAATCTCTCTTGCTTGATCGACTAGACCTGAAGACAAGTGTGAATGAGTTCTTTCTATGCACATCATTTAGTAATGTTTGCCAGAAGTTGATGCTGTCCTTTGATTTTAACATACCGGGATGCTACTAGTTCTAATAATTCAAAAGCTGTGCCTGAATTTCTCGTGGATATTTCTTCGGATTTTTGCTGGATTATTAGCTAGGGTTCTACTGAGAACCTTTTCAATACATTTTTCGCCACTTCTCATTTACGTTATCAGAGCGAAGTACTAAGCAGACAACTGAAACTCTATGGGATTGTTGAGTTGATTCAAGTAAGTGGGAGGACTACAGATAAGCAATCAATGCATTTAGCCTAAAGAATGAGTAAAAGTATACAATTAGATGACAGTTACTTTTGAACGGTAAGAAATAAGTCATAAGTAATGACTGAAAAGAAAGTTCTTCAAGATGACTGCAAAGCTATTGTCCTATGGAAGCCTCTCCTATGTGTCAGACACAACTCATCCAGTTTGGAGGTTCGTGACGATTTGATTGACTACATGGGGTATTCGTCACGACTCAGTAGGTCAATGGTAACATGTTAGCTCCGAAACCCGAAGGTCCTGGGTTCGCACTGCTGAAGAGTTTCATACTAGGACGAGACTGGTGTCCAATGCTCCCAAGCTTTCGACTGTTCCTCAACTGTGTTGAATACTGCTCGCCTTACAACTCATTCAAAAATTCTTGTTTCGGCTCCTTTATCCTCTCCACATCTCTTTTTAACAGATTAGTTATTTGGCTTTAGATGGTAGTTTATGCCTTATAGTGATCACGTTCAATAAGTAACGAAACCTTATCAGGCAAAACCCTTCGTGATTGAAGTGAAATAAAATTCTAGTCAGCAGTCAGACCTCGTAACTCAGTTGGAAGAGCACCAAATCGGTAACCTAGTGGTCACTGGTTCGAATCCAGCCGTGGTCCAGATTTTCACTTACCTTCAATAATCACCCAGTACAAAAACCTATCCATCACCAATCTCAACCTTATTTCACTCGTCACTGTTATGGTATTTGCCAGTTAAATGCATTATTGCATAACAATACATTTCATATACTTATTGACATATTTTCTTCAATCGGATTGGTTACAAAGATTGTTATTATCTGCATGTATATCGATTACCGGTAATCTATTTCACTGGGTCATATGAAATCAGGTGATTTATGATTTGTAATCAAAACATGGTAGAAGTAACAATAACGTATATATGTACTCGGTTTGTGTGCATGGATAAATACCAGTCAAGTGCTCTTGATGTTGGATAGATTGACATCGTTTTTGTTGTTGTTTGTGTTTAGAAATATTGATTTAATATCAAGGAGTGAAGTGTATGTAATGGATAGACAAAACACGCTAGTTACATATAATAATATCGGAATAATGGTGTTCTATAAATTGTACAGTGGTAATGATAATAATACCTTATGCCACACAGAGAAATCTTATTTCAATGTTTGGGGCTGTGTCTGCTATGACTACACTTATTTTTTCGGCGGTGAGATGAAAACAATCCCCTAACTAGATATACCGGGAAAAGATAAAATTCTTCCGTCATATGGTGACTAAGACTAGCTTGATCACTTGAACAAGTTATCTCAATAATATTAATAATAATAATAATAATAATAATAATAATAATAATAATAATAATGGCTTTATTCTGAAAGATATTTCAAGAATACTGTACAGTATGTTATATAGCATCAGTTGGACAGAAACAGTGCATATGTATACATAAAAAATTAACGTTAGTAGAAATTACGTATAAAAGATGAGAATATTCACTTCATTTACAACTTTCTTGAAAATGCGGAGCTAAGTAAGAAATCATATTAGCAGTTAGATTCATAATACATAAATAATAGCAACCTGCTTAATCTTTAATTAAGTTGTTATTCATTGTAGACTGACATCAATTGGAGGAACAAAGGAAACCTGGGAGCACTGGACAGCTGTTTCGTCCTAGCATGGAACTCATCAGCAGTGTGCACCCACGACCCGCCAGGGATCGAACCTACGACCTTCAGGTTCTGCGGCCAGCGCGTTACCATTGGGCTAGCCATTGGGTCAGAATCCAGTGGTCCATATTTCCAACTTCTGTTAGCTCACGATAAAGCGTAACCGCCACCCAATGTCATTGTTGAGTAACTGTCCTCACGACCATCAGACTTTGACTCCACCGGTCACGACTTCTCATTGGAAGCTAGTCACTAATGAGCACCATTTAGATTGAATTTTGAGGGAGTTGTGGAGATTTAGAAACCTGAAGATGGCGGGTTCGATCCCTGGCGGGGTCGTGGGTGCGCACTGCTGATGAGTTCCATGCTAGGACGAAACAGCTGTCCAGTGCTCCCAGGTTCCTTTGTTCCTCCAATTGATGTCAGTCTACGATGAATAACAACTTGAAATATTTCCAAATCTCCACAACTCCCTCAATAGTCTTTAGTTTGGTTTCAAAAAAAGTCGATTAGTTGGTTCATTTCTGACACTTTTTTCCTCGCACATGAGACGAGCTGAATACGGTATTGTAGAGATTTTTATATTTTGTAGTACGTGCATAAAGTTTTACATACTTGCTCTGGTGTCCCCTGGGGATTGAAAGTTGGAGAGCTTTGAGTGAAGAGGGTCCCGGTCACCTGATACAACAACTGCCAGACGTTTACAAGAGTTAATAAGTTTCTCTACAACTGTTTTCACTAGAAGGTTTAGAGCTACACCACTAATTCTGCTGACAATCTTCGAAGTCCTATGTAATATAACAGTCTTCCTTCAGCAATCCAGGAAAAAGTAAAGAGGAACAGTAAAGGAGAATAGGTAAGATACAGGAGTTTATAAAATACAAGAGAAGTGGCTGAGTTTTACTAGATACTCTTGGCTTCCTAATTTAGAAAGTTAGGCGGAAAATTGTTTTGGAAATTAGTGAGGTATGTGAGGACCAGAAAAGGTTCAAGGAAAAAACAAGCTGAGATAAACCACACTTGTGATAATACACAACCACCAATAGAACAGGAATCATGAGACCTCAACAGTTTGCATATGTTCACGTGAGAAACTAAAGTTTTAGCTTGACACTTTGAAGAATCAAGTACGAGACCATCCACGGAGTACTATCACCTTCCAATAGTAGATCGGAAATCGATGAGTTCGGAAAATCCGATGCAGAACAGACAGGTATGGAAACTATCAGCTTATTTGATAAAACTGATGCTACCTGAAGATGGAAAGTTATACAGAAAGAAAGAGAAAAGACTTGGGGGAAGAACGGTACCTTGAGGAACACCAGCCTCAGTAAGCAATGAGAAGGGGCACTTCCCTCTGTGAACAGTATATTGCTTCATTTAAGAGAAAAAGGAATACAGCCAGCTGATCATCCTGGACTCAGTATGTGTCCCGTCTAGCCTATCGGGCAAGCGACATCTTAGGACATAATTAAGTGTTGAATTATGGTCTAAAAAGGCATTTCTATCGAGATTTTTAGCAATATTGTGATGTAAGACAGTGGTGGCATCCAGATTGCTTTTGTTTCCTTTGTATGCAAATTGTTTAGGTTCCCTAAAAACCTTCGATCAACGTTCGGGGACAGGTATTATTAGCTTTTCTATTCAAGAACGGAGAAATAACTGCAATCTGACGGAATTTCGGACATGCACCTGAACTCACTGATTTAGGTACGGGGACTATCCCAATATCTTTTCAGGCAGCTGGTATGGTGTTTTCTAAAAATGATTTATCACACATGCTAGTTAATGGATGACATAACAAATCAGCACATTTTGTGAATATGACACTTGAAAACATCTTTCTTGATGAATTAATAACAACATTCTTCATTGGATCTCGGTGGACAGAGTTGGATGAGATAGTTGGGTTGGTGTACAAACGATTTATTAAAAGCACAGACATCAACACATGCTTCTTTACTAAGGTGCTTACAACCAGTGGGGTCTTTAAAAAGTTTTCACATGCAGGAAGAGCTTCTGGATTACAAAAGTTTCTGGTTATATATTGGACTCAGACGTTTATTTTCCGACCTAATTCAAACGTTCAATCGACGAGTACCAGTGTTTTTACTTACTTTATATTACATTTCTTTTTCTTATTATTATTATTATTATTAGTCCCTTGGGTTCCTAGTGGAACATAGGGCTTCAGTAGCACGCCTCCAGTGACCTCTGTTCTCTGAGATCTTTTGAACCTGGTTCCACGACAGCCCAGAAGCTCTCATTTCCTCCTCGCATGACCTCCTCCATGTCACCCTCGGACGTCCAACTCGTCGCTTCCCATGGGGATTCCACTCGAGCACGGCCTGACGCGTGATGTCCTCAGTCGGCCTTCTCAGTGCATGGCCAATCCATCTCCACTTCCTTCCTGCATATTTGTTGCGTGATAGGTTCTTGGTTGGTTCGTTCCCAGAGTTCCTTGTTGCTTATTCTTTCTGGCCATCTGATCTTCAGTAGCGAGCAGCGTAAGCAGTTGTTGATGAATGTCTGTAGTTTATTGGAAATGCCTTTCGTGACGCGCCAAGTCTCTGAGCCATACAAGAGCACTGACTTGACGTTGGTGTTGAAAATCCGTATCTTGTTCCGCATGCTGAGTGCAGAAGATCTCCACACTGGTTTCAGGCTAATGAATGCCTGTCTTGCTTTTCCGATTCTGACTTTGACGTCCTCGTCCGTCCCGCCTGTAGTTGAAACAGTGCTTCCTAGATAAGTGAAGGAGGTTACTTCCTTCAAGTTTCTCCCGTTGACGGTGATTGGAGTTTGTTGTTGTTGTTGTTGATGGTGGTGGTGCGGTATCTTCATCACTTCTGTCTTCTCTATATTCACCTGAAGTCCCGTCTTAGCTGCCTCTTCTGTCAACTTGTTAGTTTTTGCCTGCAGATCTTCAAGTTTATGTGACATTAGGCATAAGTCATCGGCGAAATCCAAGTCTTCTAGGTTCTTTTCCGTCGTCCAGTGTATCCCCCTCTTCTCGCTGCCTACTGTTTGCTGCATGATCCAGTCCACCACAATAAAGAATATCATGGGGGATAGTAGGCAACCTTGTTTCACTCCTGTCTTCACTTCAAAGGCATCACTGAGCTTCCCATTGTGGATTACTTGGCTGGCATGTGGCATCTTCATATAGTTGTTGAATGAGGCGGATAAAGGTTTGCGGTACTCCGTAGTATTGAAGCAGTTTCCAAATTACTTCTCGGTCGACGCTGTCAAAGGCCTTCTCAAAGTCGATGAAGTTGAGGTAGAGAGCTGATTGCCATTCTACGCTCTGTTCTATGATGATACGAAGTGTTGCAATTTGGTCAGCACATGATTTGTACTTCCTGAAGCCTGCCTGTTCCGGTCGCAGTTTTGAATCCAGTGCGTCTTTAAGCCTCTCCAGGATGATGCGGCTTAATATTTTACTTGGGGTGGACAGGAGAGTGATTCCGCGCCAGTTCTTGCAAGCACTGAGGTCTCCCTTCTTCGGCAGTTTGACAAGGTAACCCTTCTTCCAATCGTCAGGTACCTTCTCTTCCCTCCACACCTTCTGCAATAGTGGTGTGAGCATGTCCGCTGTTGTCTCTGCATCTGTTCTCAGTGCTTCTGGCGGTATTCCATCTGGTCCTGCTGCTTTCCCGCATTTCAGTAGCTTTATGGCGTTCAGGACTTCCATTTTCGTTGGGGGATTTATGTTCACTTGTAATTCAGCGGCTGCAGGTGGTATTTCTGGACGAAGTGCAGGTGGTGGTCGATTCAAGAGCTTCTTGAAGTGGTCGGCCCATCGTTTCCTCTGTTTCTCTTCTTTTGTAATTAAATTTCCTTCTTCATCTTTTATTGGTTTCATCTGTGTTGGTCTCTTCCCTGATAGCAACCTGGTTATTTGATACAATGTCGTCAGGTCTCTCTTACCTGCAGCCTGTTCTGCTTCACTTGCCAGTGTGTCGTAGAAGTGTCGTTTGTCTTTGCGTGCACTCTTCTTCACTTCTTTATCCAGTGTTTTATACATTGTGCTCAGTTCCTCTTGTCGTTGAGCATCCTTGCACTGGTTTATCTTCTGCTTCACCATCCTCCTCTCCTCTATCAGCTTCCAGGTATCCGTCGAGATCCATTCCTTGTCTTCTTTCTTCTTCCTTCCTAATACTGTTGTGCAGGTTTCTTTCCACATAGCTTTCAAAGACTTCCAGTGTTCTTCTACACAGGTTTCTTCAGGGATGTCCCTCGATGTCTCCCATTTTGTCTTGATGGCTGCTGCTTGAAGATCTCCTTTGTAGTTTCATCCTTCAGTTTCCGAGTGTTGTACTTGAATTGAGGTCTATCACCAGCTTCCTTGAAGGCTTTTAACTTGATTTGGAAGGTTCCTTGCACTAGATAGTGGTCTGAACCTACATCTGCTCCTCTTCTTGACCTTGTGTTAAGTAGACTGCGTCTCCATTTTCTTGAGATTGAGATAAAGTCGATTTGATTTTTAGTGTGTCCATCTGGTGAAGTCCATGTCGCTTTGTGGATATCCTTGTGCCTGAACACACTGCCTCCAATCACCAAATCGTTGAATGCACAGAATTCTGCAAACAATTCTCCATTCTCATTCATTTCACCCACCTAGCGCCTCTCGACCCATGGTTAGTTCTCTTCCTGTGTTGTCCCCTCCCAGTTTGGCATTCATGTCGCCCATTAGAATTTTGATATCGCCAACTGACGTCTTGTCCAGTGTTGATTGAAGTTGTCTGTAGAATTCCTCCTTTTTCTCTTGCTCTGCATTATTTGTAGGTGCATAACATTGTATGATTGTGACCTTTCTTCCTTTTGAGTTGAATCTTGCTGTCATGATGATCCTGGAGGAGATTGGTTCCCACTGCATGAGAGCCTTCGATGCTCTTGAGGACATCATGATAGCCACCCCATAACTCAGTGTGCTCGTGGTTGGCGTCTGGGTGACCGGAGTAGATTATTGATTCTCCAGTTGACAGTTTGGAGAGTCCACTCCCATTCCATCTGCTTTCGCAAATTCCAAGCACTTCTATGTTATACCTTCTCATCTCCTTTGCAATCTGGGCTGCCTTACTGGGTTCAAACATGGTGCGGACATTCCATGTCCCCACGTTTACTTTCGCTTTCATCGAGGTGAGAAGACACATCGGCCAATTGGCTTCCCGAAGGCTTTCACCAACTGGCGTCATTTCGCCTCTCCGATTCCAGCGGGGAATAAGTTTGTTTTCATTTTTTATATTTTGTTTGTGCTTTGAAGTTTCTTTAGCGGTTAGATTTGTTTTACGGGGTAGGGTTGCTAGCCCTATGCCCAACCTTCCCTCTTTACCCGGGCTTAGGACCGGCTAGTAACTAGTAAACTAGTTAACGAAAAGAGAGATGTAAGCTCGAAGAGTAGAAATTGTCTTTTCCCTAGGGCAATAGATATCTAGGCTAAACTCTAGATAACTTGTCATACTATAAGCAGTGTCGTTCAAAACAACACCGTCAAATATATTCTAATCTGTACCTCTCAGCATTCCTCTTAGTTGAAGTGTGTTACTTTGTGAATGGTTTCTATGTACGATTTTCTTATACCGATAGGTTAACGCTGGATGAGAAGAGAATTAGGAATTTCAACAGGTTATTGATTTTCGCTTCTAAATTCAATTATACGTGGAATAGTGCATAGGATACGAAAGATAGCTCAGTATGACTAAGGGGGATAACTTGGAAGTCAAAACAATTGCGGGATCGATCAGTTTACGACAGCTATTTAACGCCTCGAGAGGAGATGATTCAACAAATTAGAGAAGCAGCGAGAAAGTGACCTCAGACTAACTCAGTATTCACTTCTTAGGGCAAGATGAAATTGAGTTCATCTGTCCTATATCTGTCAAATTTCAAACAGTCCTACTCTATGTAAGAAACTGACAGTTGCTTCTTACACAAAGAGGCCCGTAATATCACAGTACAATCATTTTATTGCGGCGGATACTTCAGTGAATTTATCATCATCATCAAAATGGGTCACTGTATAATGGTAGTGAATTCACCATCCAATGTAATCTACTGGACGAAGAAGTATTTTCTAAAAATGATGGATAAACTTGAATTATGCATGTCAAAAGAACTTAGTCAATTATTTTTCTCATCAGATTTTAAAGTCAACTCCACACTGTACTTTGTTCGATAACTTATAGATTAATAGAGATTTCTTCCCAAAACTTCCCTTGATTATGTTGCATTTTTAAAATATCCTAGCACCTGACGTACACATTGTGATTTTACAACTGTCGTTTGTTTTATTCCCTACTAGTCTTATTTCTACCACCTACGTCATACTTTTAAAATAAACACATCCGTTTAGGCTGGTAAATCTGATTGGTGCACAGAGAGAGAGAGAGAGAGAGAGAGAGAGAGAGAGAGAGAGAGGCAGGAGGTAGGGAGGGGACACAAGGACTGAGATAACTGTATATTAGCTCAGGTAGCACTCTACGTCGAGAAAACCAGGGAAAATAAAGAACAGAAAAGATAAAGAAACAAACCATAACGTTACCAGTCGTAAAAGATCATAGGATTGAAGAAAAGTGGTATTAAAGTGATCAAAAAATATTAGTTTCGAAATTTGGGACCTACCATCCAGCTGGCAAGCCCCAAATAGGATGAAACGCGCTTCATAGATTCCACTGCTAGCCACTGTCCATCATAAACATAATCCGTTATGCCTCAAATTGTCAATAGTCTTCAACAGTCTATTTCAGCAGTGTCATGGGCCTTCACCGTGGAGCATGTATTTCCTAATATTGCTCAAACAATCAGACTTCCACCTTTTTATATATCCGTCCCGAGTATCTTTCTAACTTGACTCATTGGATTGTGTAAAATGTTTGTCCACATTATTCAATAGTGTTTCAGTTGATTTATCTCTATTACTTTTTAACACATGACTAAGTTGAGCATTCGTCATCTAGTGATTCCGCCATATTTCCGCAATGCTACAGAAACAGTGGCGGTAAAATAACTGAAGCCTTCACAAGTCGTCCACTTATAGTGAACATATTTGACAACCATATAGTACTAGAGAAACCAGCGCAGCCAGTCGTAAAAAAAGGGATTCAATTGATGAAATCCTGAAGTCGAAGTCGATTAATGACTCAAACTATAGGTGTAGTGGGCATTGCTGATCAGGATGAATATAAGTAGTATATGTTGAGAGGACGGCAGAAATCATAGGTAATTGCCAGCGATGGGTAAAGATTCTACCCAGAGAAACGCAAGAGCCAATGAGGTCACACTAAGAGCAAATTGAGATAGAAGCAGAAGAGGAAATGAAGCACAGTATGCAAATGACTGTCTTAGTGCAAAGTGTACCATATTTGATGACTATTGTACAAGATGTCCTTAATAAACATTCCTTCACTCGTCTCCGTCTTGTCATTTTCTACATAGGGATCTGAAATCAGTAGGTTCTCATTTGTCACTAATCTGTAGTCTGTCAAATATCTGGAGAGTGATTGTCCCCCTTTAGAATGTACTAATGCCATCAGGTTCATCTGATCACAAGCTGTACGACTGATTTTGGCTGAGAAAGAAATCCAAGAACTGGAAAGGCTGTGCTCACGAGATCACCGACTAATGGCTTGAGGCAGCTACTACTCATCTGTATACAAAATGCTCCTTTTTCATTTCAACAAGTGGCTGTCATACCAAGTTGTTAGAATAACAATGAGTTAATGATTAAATTAAACTTTCACGACTGGTTTGTGTTTCTGATGAATCAGTCAAATCAGCGAACACTAAAAAGGAAACCTGGTACTACTGTATAATGGTCCAACTTGACTACTTCATAACTAGAAAATACAGTTTAAGAAAATACATACCTTCAGTAAGTTCTCGTCAAGCTTTATAACTGTGTTTACAAAGTATTTAACGCAAACACTTGATACTGTTATGCTTAATAGAATTCGACCTTCGGTACGTGAATAAAAATAGAGGTGATAGTGATAACAACAGTAAAATTATGCTGAGGCTTACGTAATGATAATGATAAGAGTACTAGCAAAGATAATATTTACATTTAAAACATTTACGAACAACATGACCGAAATTTATAGTCTACATAATGGGTAGCTGCTAGTTAGAGGTGGCCTATGTGCACCAGCGGTCTAGCGGATGATATTTTGGGATTGAAAGCGAAGGGCACTGGGTCCGAGCCCCAGTGGGAACAATATTACTCACTGGAGGGCGGGTAAATCCAACCAACCAGTTCCGAATAGGATGCCGTTTTTGGATTTCTCTGCTAGCCACCAAGTAGACTACTATATAATGAATACCCGGACGTTATCGAGGCATCCAGATAGGACTCCATATACCAGCAGAGGTCGGGCAATTCGACCCACTATAGCAGTTGGGAATTACAAGTATCGATGAATAAAAAAAGCTGTTGAAATCCGTTGGTTGAAAAGACGAGGAGGTAAAATGAGTAACCAGGTGTGAAATGACATAAAGCTCACGATAAGATATCGGTGCATCTGTACCACTGAGACTGATCATGAACCAGATCGTCTTGAGTCTTCAATCACCGCTTTTGTAAGCCTTATGTACCTCAACATGGAAGCCTGTTTCTCGTCACACGGTTCGGGATAACAGTCAGCAACTTCAGGGGCTGATACCATGTTTCATTCTAACTCCGTGTAACCTTTTCGCATTTGGGACTTTCTTCAGCTAAAATTGCGCTATGCAACAGGTAATGGCTAGGCACGTGTAACACTACTTAACCACCTCTTTGAATGAAAATTTGCAATCACATCAACTGACTTTCTTCTGCCCATAAACTCTACTCCCCCCATCAACTTTTCTAGCAGGGTAGAACCGGGACATATGCCCAGTGGTACAAAGGCAGTGGTGGTTTTGCATCGGAAACCTTAGCATGTGCTCCATCTTTAGTGGCTACGTTTCATATCCATAGATTATGAGTGTGAAAACTGCTGTATAGTACGCTCATTGATTAATAAGCAATCGACCATAGGTAGTGTAAGTTGGCAGAAGTTAATCGAGCCTTTCGTATTGATGTCGAGATTTTTTCGGCCACCTTTCCACTATGATGGATCTGATTTCTCAAGTGGATGAACTGGACAATACCCTAGACCGCTTAACTCCCTCCTGTCAGACGAAGTTATGATGTAGAGCGATCGTGAAATAATAGTTCGCAGTCAGATGGTGAGGTGCACTTTCTGAACATCCTAAAGTCGTCACTCAAACCATCTGAAAGAATCAGTCTCTTGTCAGCCTATTCATCTATATTTTCTGAGTATTGTAAACTTACTGAGGGGTCTCGTGCAATGAGATCAAGCACTATAAAGATAAAAAGCCCCTGATAAACAGTAAATACTAAACATTCAGTGAAGTTGTTAAAAGGAGGTATCACTTACACTAAATGCTGAGTGCTAATCCATATTCCGCTATTTAGATTTTGTCGGTGAAACGGCCACCCAAATTTCTCGCAGAATCATACTATAAATTGACACCAACTGGAGACTAATATTTGATATTTATCTCAGAATTTTCAAACATCAAACACTAAGTGGGGTCAGGTAATTCAGATGTGAAGACTGTTACTCAAAGACGGCAATGAATGGAGGTCACACCACTTCGTCAACTGACAGCATTAGGAAATATGGACGATTTGATTCTGACCCACTGGCTCAATAGTAACTTACTAACCACGGAACCTGAATGTCCTGGGTTCATTCCCTGTCGGAGTCATGGCCGCATGCTGTTGAGAAGTCCTATAGAAGGACGAAACAGCTATCCAATGCTTCCCGGTCTTCAGTGGTTCTCTAACTGATGTCAGTCCGTGATGAATACCAAATTGAAGTCAATAAATCAATCCTAAGAAACCTCCAAATGGAAATGAATGAAGTAACTTTCTTGACTCGGTCGCCTAGTGGATAGCGATTTGGAGTTTGAAGTGACTGGTCCGAAGTCCGAGTCCCAATGGGAACAACATCACTCTCTGGGAAGTAGATGCATCCAGCTGACGAGTTCCAGCTAGGACAAAACGCACATCCTGAATTCCACTGCTAGCCACTATCCATCAGTACTGCGAAATGAAAACAATTGTTGTTTGACCTGTCCACTTCGATCGGCACACAACATTTAGGACTTGACGATAGTCTGTCGCCTATAATCCAGTCCCACATAGGGTCAGTCATAGGCTGACTAACTTTTTAGTGAAGTGTATAGCTTCGGTAGTAGGTGGCACAAGTTAGTGTCCCTGAGCAAGCATGATTTCACTCAAGGCTATGGGTGCGACTTTTTTGTGGGATTTCAGTAAACCACGCAGTAATTGCATGTATGTAATTTCACTATTATCGATCATGTTTTTAGTATCATTGCAGAAATTTTATGAAATGGTGGGGTGTGTAAATACACCGTCTTATATTGGTCATATTGGTCACAAGTTTCATGACACTGTTAATAAAACTGTAAATGCATGTGTACATCACGTTAACAAGGCCACACAGTACATTCTGATTGTTATTAGACCTTGGACTGGATGGCTTATGATTGTGACAAGCGCATTAAGAACTTCACTTCCCTATCCAACGCACTTTACTTCATCGCATTTGCTCCACTAGCATTGTGATAAAGTGAGCTTCATTGGATAGGGAAGTGCAGTTCTTAATAACCTTGTCACTACCATTAGTCTCTGACCTAAATCACACTAAGAATGATAGTTTATCCTGTTATTGCAATAAATGTGTTGTAATTATTATTGTTGTTTGGATCGATCATTTTCATTAAGTGAAGTTGCAGCTTCAAGTACTTTGATCAAGGTCATGCATATAAAGTGCTCGTTCTCTTCTCCACTAGTTCATGCGCTAGTCTGATTTGATAAATATAGACAGGTCAACATATTTGTGAAGAAAGGGGGCAAATGAAAATTTGAAAAGTGTCATGCGGTACCAGATCAATAAAGAGAGATAGATAATTAAAAAAAATAGGTAGACAATTTAAACCAATAATCGTTGTTAATATACCCTTGGTCTGGAAGATTAAATTGACTAGGGATAAAACTGGAGGATCTGCGTTTGCGACGGACTACAGTATGGATTCATTTGTGTAAACATATAGCTCAATTTCTCGGTTTTCAGGTATGTTCAACAGTTTAGATGTGTTTCTGAAGAAAAATCCAGACAAAGTACTTCTACCGAATTGAACCTCCTTACTGGTCAATATCGTTTTACTTACTTTGCGAAGCACTGAATAAAATCGATTTGTAGCATTCGAACCATGGAGACCAGGTGAAAACTTTACAAATTAATCATTATGTACAGGGATAAACAAAGTTCAGAGAAATCTTGAACAGCCGTATCGTTCGAACCGATAGTCTTCAAATAACATGCCTGGCGTTCTACTGATAGAATCTCAAGATCAAATTGCTAACCGATTCTCGAAATCACGTCAATCACCAGGTATCTCCCCTCTTATCTTGTGTAAATCAAAGATATACATACGATTTCAGTCCATAATTCGTAACTAGAATAATGCCATCAGTGGTAGGAATGTACACTGTTGAATTTATTTGGTATTGAAGTTGCAAGGCTTTGAAAACTGATAATTACTTGATGTCTACATGGAGTCAATAAATAAAACTACATTGCATTTACAGTCTTCGAAATTGATGCGTTCACACATTGATTAGTCATTAAGGGGTAGGGGGGGTGAGTGGGGGGGGCGAGTAGCCAATTCATACTGTTTTGAGTGCTGATCGAATTCAAAGTGCACCAAGATCGTGAGTTGCCTAGCTTGGTGGCCACATCATAAAATGATCCATATAATATTTAGAATTAGGCAACGTGATGTTGGGTGATCCTCAGTAACCAGTCGATGTATCTCATCAAGCTCTACAAAAGGCCCATCGTGGCCTGAATACCTCAGTGGTATGGTCCATGGCTGCAGCACTGGGTGACGTGGGTTCGAATCTCTGAAGAGATGTCAGTTCCATGCAGGTTGCTGATGAGAACCAACAAGCACGAAACCGAGGTTAAACAAGGCTTTCTATTGATCTCCTCTAACTAACTAGCACTATGCATTCATAATTTATCTACTTATACGTGTTTATTCGAAGAATGGTGACAACAGCAATTACAAACTAAAGATTGAATATTTTTTGCAGCAGTCTAACTGTTCTTTCTGCATGCTCTCTAGAGCTGAACAGCACTCCCAGCTAATTCTAAGTCAGCCATTATTTCCGTAACTTCCCAGGAATTTTTACAACTTGTTGCGCTCATACTCCTTAAAATACGTTTCATCCAACACGTAGATTAGAAATGATTTTTTTATCTTATAAAGGTTATGTATAACTATTTGGTTAAAAACCTTGAATTGTTCTCACAAACTGATCTTGAATTCATACGATTAACTTCATTTTACGAGCAAGATTCAAATCTTTCTATGAGGAGCAGATGCAAGTTTTTTAAGCTAACTCAATGCGTCATTTAACGTCCGGTATTCATATGTAGCACTCATATACAGACAAATCTGCTGTGGCATTACTTATGAATACTAATCACATCTAATTCACATTTATTCTATTCAGTATTCACTTTATCTGTTTTCTTCCACGATAACGGTTAGTCAAGAAACATTTTCATAAGTTTAAAAGGAAAGTGAAGTGTTAAATTTCTACTTCATTTTTTGTAAATGACGACAGTTTCATCACTAAATTATTCAGCTTAGAAAAAGATTGGTGGTATGAAAAACATTTGTGGAGCTGTGGTTCATTGGTTTGAAGAATTGATATTGAACCAGGGGGTCGTGCGTTCGAACCTCGATTAACTAAATAAGGTTTGGGTAGACAGATCATAATTATCATTGGCTATGACACACCAGGTATGGCTAATTCCCTACTGCACGAACATGTACAAGTTTTCTGAGAGGTGATGAAGATACCCAACCAACAACAACATCAACGACAAGCACCAATCACCATCAACGAGAGAAATATAAAGGAAGTTGTCTCTTTCATCTACCTAGTCAGGGCAGCATAGTTTCAACCACAGACGGAGGTGGTGACGATGGCACAGATGAAGACGTCAAAGCCAGCGAGGATTGGAAAGACAGCAAGACACACCTTCATTAACCTGAAATCAGTGTGGGGATCAACTCCACTGCACTGCACTCCACTCCACTCCACTCCACTACACTCCACTCCACTCCACTACACTACACTACACTACACTACACTACACTACACTACACTACACTACACTACACTACACTACACTACACTACACTACACTACACTACACTACACTACACTACACTACACTACACTACACTACACTACATCACACCACACTACACTACACTACACTACACTACACTACACTACACTACACTACACTACACCACAACACAACACACCACACTACACCACACTACACTACACTACACTACACTACACCACACCACACCACACCACACCACACTACACCACACCAAACTACACCACACTACACTCAGCATAAAGCCTGAACAACATTCGGATTTTCAACACTAATCTCAGTCAAGTAAGTCAGTGCTTCTATGTGATGTGATGATTGAGAGACTTGGTGCGTTATGAAAAGCGTTTCCAATAAACTGTAGACATTGATGAACAGCTGCCACCTACACTCACTCGATACTGACACTGAAGATGGAGATCAGATAGATGGTCAGAATCATAAGAATAAGCAAGAATGAACTGTGTTTGGCTGGCAGACAACGAATCAACCAACCAACCAACCAACAACCCATCATCCAACAAATATGTAGAAGAAAGTGAAGATGGATCGGGTATACACTGAGGAGACCTTTTGGGGACATCACCGACCCGACCACGCCAGGCCGTCTAGTGGAACCCGAGTGGGAAATGGCAGGTTGGACGTCCGATGGTGACACGGAGGAGATCGTGTGAAGGAGAAATGAAAGATTGTTGGCAGTCGTGAATTCAAGTTGAAAAGACTGGAGAGAAGAGAGTGAAGTGGCGAAGTTCTGTTGAAGTCCTATGTCCCACTAGGAACCCAAAGGCCAAATAGTAATGTAATAATAATAGTAACAATAATTTGCTTTCCGGTTGGTACATACTATGATGATGCACAAAGCGATGAGTATCCTCTGACTTAATTCATTGAATTATGTGTTTATTCTATTTTGCATTAATGATGGATAGTTACTCTCAGTGAATTGTATCTGCTCGCCGTCTATCAGAATGATACAGTAGTAGGAGAATTTTCAGAGATTACGACAACTGTCACACTGTTCTTAAATCTCAAAAAAGAGGGATTTAGTTTCGTGAGTCACTTTTCAAATGGCGAAGTCTACAGTCTTCTGAAACTTCAGCACTCTCAGTAGGAAAGTAAGATCGATATCCATCAAGAAGCACTAGACAGACTACAAAAGGTTAGAAACATATTTTGCAGAATAAAGTATTAGGTAGGAAAATATAAACTGCGGACAAAATACAGTACTATGTGGAAATTAAGCATAGTTCTGGAATAGCTGGTACATGTGTCCCAGAGTTCATATGAAGGCTAGAAGTGAATTGTACCGGATTAAAAATGTTTATAAGCTGCAATGTTTAAACCTTTATTAGTAATTTATGGCTGTCAATAATTACTTTCCTAAGAACAAGTTCCTTCGAATAATAATTAGGTTTTATTTAGGTTAGACTTCAAGTTTATCTGAGATATATGGAAGCCTAACCTCGCCTGGTTAACTAGTTTACTAGTTACTAGCCGGTCCTAAGCCCGGGTAAAGAGGGAAGGTTGGGCATAGGGCTAGCAACCCTACCCCGTAAAACAAATCTAACCGCTAAAGAAACTTCAAAGCACAAACAAAATATAAAAAATGAAAACAAACTTATTCCCCGCTGGAATCGGAGAGGCGAAATGACGCCAGTTGGTGAAAGCCTTCGGGAAGCCAATTGGCCGATGTGTCTTCTCTCGATGAAAGCGAAAGTAAACGTGGGGACATGGAATGTCCGCACCATGTTTGAACCCAGTAAGGCAGCCCAGATTGCAAAGGAGATGAGAAGGTATAACATCGAAGTGCTTGGGATTTGCGAAAGCAGATGGAATGGGAGTGGACTCTCCAAACTGTCAACTGGAGAATCAATAATCTACTCCGGTCACCCAGACGCCAACCACGAGCACACTGAGAGGAGTGGCTATCATGATGTCCTCAAGAGCATCGAAGGCTCTCATGCAGTGGGAACCAATCTCCTCCAGGATCAGGATCATGACAGCAAGATTCAACTCAAAAGGAAGAAAGGTCACAATCATACAATGTTATGCACCTACAAATAATGCAGAGCAAGAGAAAAAGGAGGAATTCTACAGACAACTTCAATCAACACTGGACAAGACGTCAGTTGGCGATATCAAAATTCTAATGGGCGACATGAATGCCAAACTGGGAGGGGACAACACGGGAAGAGAACTAACCATGGGTCGAGAGGCGCTAGGTGAAATGAATGAGAATGGAGAATTGTTTGCAGAATTCTGTGCATTCAACGATTTGGTGATTGGAGGCAGTGTGTTCAGGCACAAGGATATCCACAAAGCGACATGGATTTCACCAGATGGACACACTAAAAACCAAATCGACTTTATCTCAATCTCAAGAAAATGGAGACGCAGTCTACTTAACACAAGGTCAAGAAGAGGAGCAGATGTAGGTTCAGACCACTATCTAGTGCAAGGAACCTTCCAAATCAAGTTAAAAGCCTTCAAGGAAGCTGGTGATAGACCTCAATTCAAGTACAACACTCGGAAACTGAAGGATGAAACTACAAAGGAGATCTTCAAGAGCAGCCATCAAGACAAAATGGGAGACATCGAGGGACATCCCTGAAGAAACCTGTGTAGAAGAACACTGGAAGTCTTTGAAAGCTATGTGGAAAGAAACCTGCACAACAGTATTAGGAAGGAAGAAGAAAGAAGACAAGGAATGGATCTCGACGGATACCTGGAAGCTGATAGAGGAGAGGAGGATGGTGAAGCAGAAGATAAACCAGTGCAAGGATGCTCAACGACAAGAGGAACTGAGCACAATGTATAAAACACTGGATAAAGAAGTGAAGAAGAGTGCACGCAAAGACAAACGACACTTCTACGACACACTGGCAAGTGAAGCAGAACAGGCTGCAGGTAAGAGAGACCTGACGACATTGTATCAAATAACCAGGTTGCTATCAGGGAAGAGACCAACACAGATGAAACCAATAAAAGATGAAGAAGGAAATTTAATTACAAAAGAAGAGAAACAGAGGAAACGATGGGCCGACCACTTCAAGAAGCTCTTGAATCGACCACCACCTGCACTTCGTCCAGAAATACCACCTGCAGCCGCTGAATTACAAGTGAACATTAATCCCCCAACGAAAATGGAAGTCCTGAACGCCATAAAGCTACTGAAATGCGGGAAAGCAGCAGGACCAGATGGAATACCGCCAGAAGCACTGAGAACAGATGCAGAGACAACAGCGGACATGCTCACACCACTATTGCAGAAGGTGTGGAGGAAGAGAAGGTACCTGACGATTGGAAGAAGGGTTACCTTGTCAAACTGCCGAAGAAGGGAGACCTCAGTGCTTGCAAGAACTGGCGCGGAATCACTCTCCTGTCCACCCCAAGTAAAATATTAAGCCGCATCATCCTGGAGAGGCTTAAAGACGCACTGGATTCAAAACTGCGACCGGAACAGGCAGGCTTCAGGAAGTACAAATCATGTGCTGACCAAATTGCAACGCTTCGTATCATCATAGAACAGAGCGTAGAATGGCAATCAGCTCTATACCTCAACTTCATCGACTTTGAGAAGGCCTTTGACAGCGTCGACCGAGAAGTAATTTGGAAACTGCTTCAATACTACGGAGTACCGCAAACCTTTATCCGCCTCATTCAACAACTATATGAAGATGCCACATGCCAAGTAATCCACAATGGGAAGCTCAGTGATGCCTTTGAAGTGAAGACAGGAGTGAAACAAGGTTGCCTACTATCCCCCATGATATTCCTTATTGTGGTGGACTGGATCATGCAGCAAACAGTAGGCAGCGAGAAGAGGGGGATACACTGGACGACGGAAAAGAACCTAGAAGACTTGGATTTCGCCGATGACTTATGCCTAATGTCACATAAACTTGAAGATCTGCAGGCAAAAACTAACAAGTTGACAGAAGAGGCAGCTAAGACGGGACTTCAGGTGAATATAGAGAAGACAGAAGTGATGAAGATACCGCACCACCACCATCACAACAACAACAACAAACTCCAATCACCGTCAACGGGAGAAACTTGAAGGAAGTAACCTCCTTCACTTATCTAGGAAGCACTGTTTCAACTACAGGCGGGACGGACGAGGACGTCAAAGTCAGAATCGGAAAAGCAAGACAGGCATTCATTAGCCTGAAACCAGTGTGGAGATCTTCTGCACTCAGCATGCGGAACAAGATACGGATTTTCAACACCAACGTCAAGTCAGTGCTCTTGTATGGCTCAGAGACTTGGCGCGTCACGAAAGGCATTTCCAATAAACTACAGACATTCATCAACAACTGCTTACGCGCTCGCTGCTGAAGATCAGATGGCCAGAAAAAATAAGCAACAAGGAACTCTGGGAACGAACCAACCAAGAACCTATCACGCAACAAATATGCAGGAAGAAGTGGAGATGGATTGGCCATGCACTGAGAAGGCCGACTGAGGACATCACGCGTCAGGCCCTCGAGTGGAATCCCCATGGGAAGCGACGAGTTGGACGTCCAAGGGTGACATGGAGGAGGTCATGCGAGGAGGAAATGAGAGCTTCTGGGCTGTCGTGGAACCAGGTTCAAAAGATCTCAGAGAACAGAGGTCACTGGAGGCGTGCTACTGAAGCCCTATGTTCCACTAGGAACCCAAGGGACTAATAAATAATAATAATAAAACTTTGAGATTTTTTCGCAGGCTGTTGGAAAACTGACTACTACCTCAATCTTGAAATTTCACTGCATATACTTTTTTGTTCCACCCAGCTTCAACTAGCCATCTGTAAGTTCCCTCTACACCAAGTACCATTAGATGATTGATTGGAGTGAATCCTATCTTTTCCGTAATCACTGTAGAATCCCAGCTTCGACTTGGTATCATCGTTTGCAAACTGGTACTTAACAACAACAACAAAAGTTCAAACCTTAGCAAATCTCTCTGATGGTTCAAATTTTGATGTATTAGACAGGTACAAATACGTGAAGCTGAAAAGTAAATGATACTGAAAAGCTAACAGTGATTTTGACAGTTACGTAAAACAAGAGTGAAACCACTGATGAAAGACATCAAGATATGAAATTAAATTAAGAGGAAGATAGGTCTGAGACACTTTAGTCAGTTTTGAGTCTTATCATCACTCAATCTTCATTATTTATCAATACTGGTAATTTCCCATTGGTATACCTGACCGAATTGATCGACTTCTGTTGGGATACGGGTTCCTGTCAAAATGCCTTGATAAGTCCTGCAGATTCACTATATAATGTACTCTGCTTGGTAGTGGCTATCAGTGGAGCAAAAGATATAGGTTTTGTCCCAAATGGGGCTCATCAGCTTTTCCGCGAAATAAACCGTAAAGTGAACCTTTATGTAATATCGGAGAACCCGCATAGGAGACTATATTCGAACAGTGGCCAAACAGTTCAACCTTGTCTAGCAACGGGAAGTTACATGTATCAAAAAGCAACTGACACCTGAGGCACAAGAGGTGACTATCATGCCCCAGTGGCCTAGTGGATAGAGCTTTGGTGTTTGATGTGGTGGGTATTGGGTTCGAATCTAAGTGGTAACAACATCACTTAGTGGGATGCAGATACATTCACCTGACGAGTTCCAAGTAGGACGAGACGAGCGTCCTGGATTCCAGTGCTAACTACCACCAAGTGGATTACACCTAAAGTCTAATTTATTGTTCACCTCTCTTCAGACTGTAACCAGAAAGCCATACTCCAAAGTATTTAGACATCCGAGTTGTGTCATTTCTTGATCTGATCACCTCAAAAATATTTCACTTCCACTTTGCAACTAGCTAACCACACTTATGTATTTGTTACAGTGTGCAATTAGATTGCAAAGACGCTTTAGAAAAGTCGGAAATCTTTAAAATCTTTCACAGTCGACCATCATACTACGAATTTTTGAGTAAAGACATGTTCATACGCTTAAACATCATATTGGCTGAAGAATGTCTTTCTAGAAAAAGGTCTTGAAATAACCGACATCACTGCAAATGTTTATGTATCATTGCATATAATTTTACGTTGCAATACACCTTCCATTGTCTTACCGCCTTTTGTACTTCCGAGAAACTGAGCGACCATCAAACGTGGTATATGAAAGCTATGAGTCAGGCCCTCACATTTATAACGTCAGATATGCGTGCTATATTTGGCGTTTATGCTTCTTAGGCCATTCGTAGTGATAATTTCAGGTTGGTATTCATCGTGGAATGACATCAGTTGGAGGGACATTGGAAATCTGGGAACACTGAGCAGTTGTTTCGTCCTAGTATGGGACTCCTCAGCAGTGAGCACCCATGACCCCGTCAGGGATCGAACCCAGGACATTCAGGTTCGGCGGCCAGTATGCTGTCACTGAGCCACTGGTCTATATTTCCTACTTCTGTCAGCTCACTTTATAACCCAACCTTCACCAATGCCGTCGTTGACTGTCTTCATGTTCCAATATTTCGTGTTCTGACATTAATCAATGATGAATACAAATCTGAAATCAATAAATAAACCGCACACACTTCAAAATCGTGGTGATAATGTTTAATTCTACTCTTCTCAAATTTAAAGGTTTCTTTCGCAGTGCAAGTGGTTTTGAACTGTGATTTGTGGGGTGGAAGAGGGGGTGGTTATCCGGCTCACTAAATAACTACGCCTTTTGGTATGATTAATCCAATATCTATGGTGAATGTTCGCCATTTCACTGAGTCACGGTCGCAAACTTTCTGACTGAAAGATGAAATGAATTCATTTCACGTTCAATCAAACTATCTAAAACAATCTCTTGCACATAGGGCTGATGATGATTGTAGTTCATGAATTTATGACTTTATAAACAATGCTTCTCTGACCACATGTGGTTAGCCCCACATTCAATGACCTGATAAACGTGTGTTCAAATATTAAGGACATTCTGTTCCCTAATGTCACGATTTTTCACTAATTCATACATTATGCTTTATTCACCTATCTTATGACTAACAAGTTGTAGCTTTCTGACTAACTTGGGGGGTGGATAGGTCCTTTGTACTGCAGTACTCAGTCTATGACTCAGCAGTGTGCCGGTTTCATCCTCTTTGAAGGTAAGGCGTAGATAGATGAGCTTCTTTTCAGTTGTACTTCACTTGATTCTCTTCGTTTCTGCCCTATTGTACTTGTCAATGAAATTCTGTGTACAACCATTTTCGCGTAGACAGTTTTGGACAAAGGTCGTTTCTTCCTCGATTTTCCGTTCAGGCAATAGTTTACTCATACAGGTGGTGGCTGTCGCGCCCCAGTGGCCCAGTGAATAACGCTTTGGTGTTTGAATTCATGGGTACTGGGTTAGAGATTTAGTGGGAACAACACCGCTCAGTAGAAGCCAAGTAAGTCCAGCTGACAAGTCTCAAATAGGGTGAAACGTACGTGCTGGATTCCACTATTAATCGCCAAGCAGATTACAATTTAAGTAAATCCCAATCCACGTGTCTTTCTGCTGAAAACATTTATAAATCTTTCTATCTGCGTGACGTTGTAGGCCAAGGTATATCGTCTACAACGTCTCTTATGGCACTCATGTGGTCATCACCATTCAGACTTGAAGGAATCTGATTATCAGCCAGTCAATCTGTCAGACTCACAATACAGTTGGATGAATATTATTACAGGGAAAAAAGTCCAGCACAACGACATCTGTTCCATTTACACCATCAGTTGGGAACCTAGCAATAACGGTAAAAATAACGTACGAATATTTCAGTGTATTGAAGAACTGATCTCATTAGGACTGCTAGTTGGTGGGATTTTCTTTACTTGTCAGTAATATATTCCACTGTTTTCAATGAGTGAATTCATGGGGAGTTGTAGGTCAGTTAAAGGAAAGTAAGTATTAAGTAGACTGACTGACTGACAAAATCAATGTAGAAACTCACACACAGGTGCATCGCCTCAAGTTGCCACAATCCACAGTAGTACACAAAGAACAGGTGCATAGGAAATAACTAATATCAAAGGTGAAAAAGTCTGAAGATAAAGGTCAGTGCCAATATTTTAAACTTTCGAAGATGTCAAGGAGTAAATACATCAACAACATTGTGACCAATTTTCAACCATATCATCAAAGGTCCTCAACCACCGATTCCTACCGTCTCGGGGACACCAACTAGGTAGTCTACACTTCCCTTTATGCATCAGACCAACAGTCATACACTGAAGTTTACGGGAACTTTCGCTTGATGGAAACGCTTTCAAAGAATATCGATAAAAGTAACTGTCGAAGTTTATACCATTTTCGTTGGTTAGCTTGTGACACAGTCAAACAGCAATTTTTAGTAGATAACTTTTTGATACAGCACGATGACTGTGTTTGAAATGAAAATCTGGGTGGCGTCAGGATTCGAACCGGCGACCTCCGGGTTATCGGCGCGGTGCTCTACCAACAGAGGTGTGAGATCTGGCTGACTGCTGACTGGATTTCTATCTCACTTCAATCATCACCCAGTATCAATACAGGTTGTCAAACCACGGTTATCTAAGACAGTTAGTCTAACTGATAACCCTTTGGACACAGTTTATTGTCCGAACAAACGGAAACCCTCGGGAAGAGAGTTGTCTACAATTTTCCAGTAATTACTACTGTTAAATTTACCTATTGAAGTTAATTAAAGTCACTAGCAAAGATATATGCTTGATCACTTGGAGAACTACTGAAAACCTGGGAACACCTGACAACTGTTTCGTCCCAATATGCTACTCCTCGGAAGTTTTCACCTACGACCCGATCAGCGAACTCGTTAACCATCCAGCCACTGGGTAGGAGTTAAGTTGTCCACGGTTTTCTACTTCCATCGATTAGCAATATAGCAAGACTATCCACCGTGGTCTTCATTTGGCGTCCGCTTCACTTCCGATTGGCTGACTCCACAGGACGCTTGTCATAAGAACTCCAGGATAACCATCTCGAAGTATGTCACAAACGAACACCATAATGAAGACCTTGGTAGATGACCACGCTGAGTTGCGAACTGAGGGAGGTAGGAAAACATAAACCGTGGGAATCCGACCCAGTGGATGAATTGTTAGTGCGTTCACTACGAAACTCAAAGGTCTTGAGTTCGGTCTCTGACGGAATCGTAGGTGAGTACTTGTGAGGAGTCCCATACTAGGACAAAATAGCCGTCCAGCACCCCAAGGTTTTCAATAATTCTCCATTTCGTGATGAATGCTACCTTAAATAAAATTCCGCACCAACTTGAAACTCCACTTATTTCCTTCTTTGGAAAGAAGGATGAGGAAATTCGAGTACGTAAGTTCAGCATTTTAAATCTATAGACTCTTCCTTGTGTTGTCTTACGTTCAACTTTGCACTAAAAATCGATACTTCAGAAATTGCCCCTTGTTGAACTTAGCTTATCAGTGAACACAGGAGTGGGTAAAAATGATGACCGACTTGCCTGTATGGGTGAGAAGCCATACCTCATTGATCAAGTTTTGTTGGAATCCCTTGTCCTAATGAATAGATAACAACCGCTGGCACTAGAATCAGTCAAGTGTGATTCCAATTTACTGACCCATCTAAAAATCAGTCACTTACATAGACGTGTCAATGAAGTCTATGTAGCGGACAATGCTTTGATGTTTGTAGACGTAGGGATTGCTTTTCAGTCTCAGAGAGAAAACCAACGCTCAATGGAAGGCAAGTGGATCCAGCCGACGAATCCCAAATAAGATGAAACACTTGTCCTGGATTCTACTACCAGGAATTAAGAATTACTGTTAATTCGTATGCCTTGGGTTCCTAGTGGAAATAGGACTTCAGCAGAGCGTCGCCACTTCACTCTCTTCTCTCCAGTCTTTTCAACTTGAATTCACGACTGCCAACAATCTTTCATTTCTCCTTCACACGATCTCCTCCGTGTCACCATCGGACGTCCAACCTGCCATTTCCCACTCGGGTTCCACTAGACGGCCTGGCGTGGTCGGGTCGGTGATGTCCCCAAAAGGTCTCCTCAGTGTATACCCGATCCATCTTCACTTTCTTCTACATATTTGTTGGATGATGGGTTGTTGGTTGGTTGGTTGGTTGATTCGTTGCCTGCCAGCCAAACACAGTTCATTCTTGCTTATTCTTATGATTCTGACCATCTATCTGATCTCCATCTTCAGTGTCAGTATCGAGTGAGTGTAGGTGGCAGCTGTTCATCAATGTCTACAGTTTGTTGGAAATGCTTTTCATAACGCACCAAGTCTCTCAATCATCACGTCACATAGAAGCACTGACTTACTTGACTGAGATTAGTGTTGAAAATCCGAATGTTGTTCAGGCTTTATGCTGAGTGTAGTGTAGTGTAGTGTAGTGTAGTGTAGTGTAGTGTAGTGTGGTGTGGTGTGGTGTGGTGTGGTGTAGTGTAGTGTAGTGTAGTGTAGTGTAGTGTAGTGTGGTGTGGTGTGGTGTAGTGTAGTGTAGTGTAGTGTAGTGTAGTGTAGTGTAGTGTAGTGTAGTGTAGTTTAGTGTAGTGTAGTGTAGTGTAGTGTAGTGTAGTGTAGTGTAGTGTAGTGTAGTTTAGTGTAGTGTAGTGTAGTGTAGTGTAGTGTAGTTTAGTGTAGTGTAGTGTAGTGTAGTGTAGTGTAGTGTAGTGTAGTTTAGTGTAGTGTAGTGTAGTGTAGTGTAGTGTAGTGTAGTGTAGTGTAGTGTAGTGTAGTGTAGTGTAGTGTAGTGTAGTTTAGTGTAGTGTAGTGTAGTGTAGTGTAGTATAACGTTGCAATTTGATCCACACATGATTCGTTCTTCCTGAAGCCAACCAGCCAGCGTGTTCCGGTTGTAATTTTGAATGCAGAGCATTGTTTAGTCGCCCGAGGATGATGTGGCTTGATATTTTGATTGGGGTGGACAGCAGCATCATTCCGAGTCAGTTCATGCACATACTTAGGTCTCTCTTCTCTGGGAGTTTGACAAGGTAGCTCTTCTTCCTATCAATGGGTAGCCACCTCTCCTTTCTCCCTTCCTTCCTTCCTTCCTCCCTCACTTACTTACTCACTTACTTCTTTCATTGAAAACCTTCTGCAATATTGGTGTGAGCATGTCCACTACTGTTGTCTCTGCATCTGTTTTCAGTGCTTGTGAAGGAATTCCATCTGGTCCTGTTGCCTTCCCGGATTTCACCAACCTCATGGCGTTCAGGACTCCACTTCTGCATTCGTCGGAGTGTTTGTGTTCACCGTTAATTCTGTGTCAGGGCTGCTGATTGCATTTTTCGACGAGTTGCAGTTGTTGTTGTTGTTGTTGTTGTTGTTGTTGTTGGTGGTGGTGGTGGTGGTGGTGGTGGTGGTGGTGGTGGTCTCCCATTTTGTCTTGATGGCTGACTGATGTGAGGATGTCCTCTGAAGTTTCCTCCTTCAGTTCGGTTTCTGTTCTGGGTGTTCAACTTCAATTGTGGCTTGCCACCTGCTTCTTTGAAGGCTTTCAGGTTGACTTTCTAGGTTTCTTTGCACCAGGCAGTGAGTGGTCTCAACCTACATCTGCTCCTCTTCGTGATATGGTCTCGTGTCCAGTAGGCTGGCTGCGTCCCCACTTTCTTCACATTGAGATGAAATCGATCTGGTTTTCAGTGTAGTGTGTCCTGGTGTCTGTCTGATAAAATCAAATCCATATCTCTGCCTTGTGAATATCCTTGTGTTTGCACACACTGCCCCACTCCAATCACCAAATCACTGAATGTGCAGAAGTCTGCAAACAGTTCTCCTTTCTCGTTCTTCATTTCACCAAGTCTCTCTCAATCCATGATGAGTTCTCTTCCTGTGTTGTCTGCTGTCTGCTCCCTCCCAGTTTGGCATTCATGTCACCCATTACAAATTTGATGTCTCCATCTGGTTTGGGGTCTTGTATATTACTGATTGCAGTTGTCTATACAATTCCTCCTTCTTCTCTTCATCTGAATTAGTTGTAGGTGTGTAGTGTGGAATTGTATGATTGTGACCTTGCTTCCTTTCGAGTTGAATCCTGTTGTCATGATCCTGATGGTGTAGAAGGAGATTGGTTCTTTCTACATGAGAGAGGGAGAGAGAGAGACTTCGATGCTCTTCAAGGGGACATCATGATAGCCACTTGAAAAGTCAGTGTGTTGTGCTCGTGGTTGTCGTCTGAGTGACAATATCGGAGTAGATTGTTGACTCTGAAGTTAACAGATGAGAGAGTCCACTTCCATTCCATCTGCATATTCCTCTCAGATTCCCAGCTCATCTATGCTATACCTTCTCATCTCTTTGGTAATCTGGACAACCTTGCTATTTCATACATGTTGTGGACATTCTATGTCCCCATGTTTATTTTCGCTTTCATTGAGAGAAGTGAAGACACGTCAGCGAATTGTTTTCCCGAAGGCTTTCACCAACTGGCGTCATTTCGCCTCTCCGATTGTAGTGAGGAATAAGTTTATTTTCACTTTTTGTATTTCATTGTGCTTTGAAGTTTGTTTAGCTGTTGGATTGTTTCTTCGGGGTAGGGTTGTTAGCCATATGCCGAACCTTCCCTCTTTATTATTTGGGCTTAGGTTGGGCTATTAACTAGTGAACTAGTTAACCAGACAGGGTAAGTCATCATAGATAGCTTGGTATAAAACAAAACAGTAGTAGTTAAACAGCATGACCATTCATTGCAGCGGTTTGAAATATAGATAAACAAAGTCTTATATCTAATATCGACCTATATATCCTTTGGATATCGATGTTTATTGATTTTATTTTTAAATGTTACTATGTTACATTAACGAGACTGAATTCAGTGAAGGAGTCATGGTAATTGTTATGCATTTAAATACCTGAATCTGACAGTTATTTGCTTTGAATAATGTAAGACAATATTATTGTTTTTATTTGAATCTAAATTAGTATCAAATTTCTAAAAATAATCGATAAATCCGTTACCTACATAGAAATCAACTATTTGCCTTAATAACTAAATCTATGTATAAAATGTGAGAAAAATATTTTTTTTAATAAAATCTTAGCAACCCTTTAACAAGAGTCAATGAAATAAACATAAACTTATTCATTGGCACTTGTAATTACTCCTTGCTATACTGGATCGAATTGCTGGACCTCCTTAGGCAGTATAAGCTCGTCAGTGGATGTGAAGATATTACCTTAATATTCATTATTTTGTAGTATTCTCAATGTCTAACCTCGCCTGGTTAACTAGTTCACTAGCTTACTAGCCAGTCCGAATAAAGAGGGAAGGTTAAGCATACGGCTAGCAACCCTACCCCGGAAAACCAATCTAACTGCTAAAGAAAATATAAAGAATAAAATTAAACTTATTCCTCGCCGAAATCAGAGATCCACTTCTTTTGAAAAGTGTATCAGCTGTTACTTACTGATTCTTTTAGTTTCCCATAGCTACGCTGGGTCGGACCTCTCTACCTCTGTAAGCAGATAAGCTCAAGTTGAACCAAACTGCTACACAATTTATACTTTTTGTAATGATGATAATAAAAAAATAGGAACAGCGAATGAATGATGATTTCAAAAGGTCAGTTGTTGACAGTAATTAAGTAATGATAACTGCTGTAGTTTACAAGATAAATAACTCTATGGGTCTTCCTTGTACAATTAAACTATGCAGATGACCAAGGCAAGAGAAAGAGGCTGAATACATTTCAACACAGAGTTGGCTTGAGCGTCTGGATCCTGATGGCATCGACTGCATTTATAAGATGAATGCTTAAAGTATGGATTAAAGCAAAAGGAGTGGGATAAATAACTTTATATTCATTATGAATAAAAGCATAATGTCTAGTGTCAGCCAGTTGAGAGAGTGTACAGCTTCGTATTGATTTTTTCTGTTCTTCAAAGATGATATACAGAAATTTGACGGTTTTGCTGAACCATACTTTCAGTGTAACTGGTTCCACAGGAGCAGTTCATCTAATAAATAAGCATACGAGAAAGACAACCAGGGACTATGTCTTCGATTTACTAAGTCTTCATCAGTTAGTCGCCAAGTGTGCAGCATTCATTTACTGTTTTGAGTATACTGTTTTTATTGTATTTCCTTGAAGTCGTGTCGAAACTACACTTTTTATATTACCCCAAAAGTTTAGTTATAGTAGTAGCCGTTTCTTAGAAGCTGTTAGTACTCTGATTTTGTGTTCGATGAATTCACACTGCTCAACTAGAAACCTTGCTGGATATCTATTACCATCGATTAGATGATGAATAATCTTAAGCTCCCCGTCGAAAGTATCATCTGAGCAGATAACATTTGCTCAGTGATCTAGGCATTCTACTATACCAGCTGACTTTGCTGATCGAAATATACTGCCGTTTACTGTTCCATTCCAATTAAACATCTAAGAAATTGGTAAGATTGTTGAAATGGTTTCAGAACAGTAAAAAGGTTAAGATTTAGAGTCTCGAAATATGGACGTATATATTTCCAATAGTTAGTTAGTTTAAATGGATACAACTATTTTCTCGACTGTTGCCAACTTGTCTCTCAGTACAGTTTCTCACTCAGTATCTTATTCTGAGCAATATATTGTTTGTTTTTGAAAAAATCTTTATTGATACTGCGTGATCATTGGAGGTGAAATGAAAATTTGGCCTGCTGCCGGATTCGAACCAGTGACCACTGGGTTTCTGGACCATTTGTATAAGGTCCACAGGTGCTATAGCCTAATTGCTCATAGGAATAGTCTAATGAATCAACATGATTCAAAACGTTGAAGCACACAGACTACTTCCTGTTCAGTTCAGCCTGATCTTTAGCTTTCAGTCCATTATTTTGACCCCAACAGTTCGCATAACTGCCACAGTGCTCTTAACTTGCGTCAATCCGTAAGCCAAAGTGTTCATTAGCTGATCGCATAAACTGACTTTCAGTCCTAATTAACTGGCATTACTGGTCACCATCACCTGCTAGGAATTTCATCGTAAGCTATCAGAGACCACAGATCATTCGATCACCGTCATCACCATTCAAGTTTGTAATATTTTTCATAATAATCAGATTAAAAAACCGACAGTTTTGTATGATTGATAATATTTTTTATTTATTTTGATAACTCAACTTATTTAACAACCAAATTTACGCTTGATATTTATCAACCACTCCACCAGGGTTACTGGACTATTTGTCACCAGAGGTATAAGGAGTTAGTTTTCAGACAAAATATGCACACATTCCAGTGCTTCCTATTCCTTTTTTGTCAGACAGTTAGTTGCATTTGTAAAATAATGTTATGACTGAGTCAAAACTGAGACAAAAAGAAAAAAAAGATCATTCAACTAGCAAAGGTTACATAACATAAATACTTGATAATGCGCTTGCATAACCGATATGTTTACCTCTCTATCTATTCTACACGTGGGTGTGCGTGTGTGTGTGTGAACAGCAGCGGTTATCGTGAGTGCATATATCTACCCTGCACTAGGTTACTAACCCAGTAACAGGTTGGTGTTATACTAAGTATATCAGATACCCTTCCATTTCACAGTGTACACATAAATGCATTTGTGGAAGCCTGTGAACAACATCAACAGTTAGACATATAATTATTTGCTGTTTAATAAATCGAATGAAGAAACATACTGTGTTCATGGAGTTGAATACTTGACCATAGTTTATACCAGAAAAATGAGACTGGACAGTATATATATATATATATATATATATATATATATATATATATATATATATATATATATATATATATATATATATATATATATTCCAAAATTTTCAGACAGATCTAAATGACAGACCAGGGACTTTGTTATGCTAGCAATTTTCCCTTGTATATCTTTCTGTCTAGGTGTTTCTGTTACAGACACACGCTAGACAACAGTATTTATTGTTTAAGGCAGAGATGCTGTGTGCGTGTGCGTATTCGTCTAATCTGAAGCTATTTTCAAACTGCACACACTTGCTGTCTGAGTATAACTGTAGGCATATAGTGGCTTGTTATGCAACTGGTATTCAGAATAAAGGCTAGCTAGCTACCGAGTGTTGATAAACATTAGATTGCATCGTCGTTAATTAGCTGAATTCATCCAGTCTGGAAATGAAACTTCAACTTCTTGCCGACAAATTATCCAGAATTTGGTTCCCTGATTATAGCATCTACACTTGTTGTATATTTTTTGCTCATGTCAAATCTTGAATCTCCCTATCACATAGTTTACCAACTAGTTAGCCTAGTTTTGTATGTTTCATTGAAAATCTAGCCTTACTTTATTCAGTCCTTTTTCTTTGATGGGACCGCTTTTATCGCCTTCTCTGTTAAACAGTTATTATCGCCTTTCCATTTTCTAAAAATTTCTTTTGTAGGTGTGGCAAACTATTCCTTCGGTACGGTCAGAGTTGACGAAAGAGGGAGGTCAGTCGCACCCCGAATAGTTCAACGGTAACGTTGCTAGCTACAATCCTAGGTGGCCGAAATTTGAATCCCAGAGGGGACATCAGTTCCCTCAACGTCAGAGATACGCCTTACTGACGAATGCCAACAAGCATGAAACCTAGGTCCAGTCTTCCTACCTATTACCTCTAACTAACTAACACCCATCAAAATGCACCGCTAGGCTAAGCCTCCCAGCTTGGTGGCCACATTGCAATAATGATCGATGGAATTCGGTATGCACTCAGGGCTAGATACTATGAGATTATTTGCCCTCCAGTGATCAATTAATGTATTGCAGTTATGTTCATATCACAGCATACCTCAGTATTCGTGTATTGAAATTATGAGGTGCGCCACTTCTGGTCTCTTGCTTTATTCTATTCAAATCTTCAAACTGATAATGTCCAACAGATTTCAGGAGTTTGTGGACTATTTTGTGAATATATTGAACGGATAATTATCGACTTTCATTTTATCACCTTCAATGGCAATTTCGCTGAGGTGACAGTCAAGTACATTGAACCATGAGATTTTTTAGCAATTTTTAAATAAAACGCAATAACTTACGAGATATCTCAAATAAAATCTGAAGATTTTAACTTCTCGGAGGTGATTTTCAATATTAGCATGTAGTGAATCACATTTCTCCCTCGCTTACTAAGGCTATCCATCCTTACCAAGTGCTAAGTTAACCTTCGATAGAATTTGTAATTCACCAACCTAATTGATAACGCTTCAACTTTTGAAAGTGATGTCTGGCGCGTTCAAATTTCATTGGAAGTACCATCATTTCTGGGATGCAGGTACATCCACTTGACGAGTCCCAGGTAGAGTAAAACACTTATGTTGAATTCTACTGTTAGCCACCAGTAACCAGGACATTTATGATCAATCATTAAACAATATCGAGGCATCTGCATATAAGCGCATATGCCAACAGGGGGTGATCGATTTGGTGCAAGATAACACTCAACAAGAAAAATATGAGAATCGATATGATTGTTTCTCCATAAAAATGTTTGGGTAGACATAAGCTTTACATATACTTTACAGGAATACACGTTTCATTACCGTTTGATGGGCTCGTCTATTTTTCTGTTCTCATCAGTGTAACATACTATTTATCGCATGATTCTGTGGGTGACTTAAAGACCACTCTAGCTACAATTGAAATAACCAGTCAGACTTTTTTTAAATCTGACTTCCCAGATGAGATGAAGAAACCCAATTGGTTATTTCTATCGTTGCTAGAGTGGCCTTTAAAGTGAAAGCTGTTCTAACTACTCATCGATTACATATCCCGAAGAACACAATGTTGTTGTATTTACCATCTAGTGCTACAAATCTTATCCACGTTGATTAAACTATTTGAGAGATCGTGAAATTAGTAGATTGAGCGTTATGTGTGCAAGCGGATGGTGATTTAGTCCAGGGCTTTATTAACTAAGTGATTACAGCCAGGAACTGATTCTGTCTATATTTCACTTCATTTATAGAAATCTTTCCCCAGATCACTCTGATATGACTGAAAGATACTACTACTGGACAGCTTGAGTAGTTAGAAACCACCAGACTGGTCTGTAGCATTTCGCCAGTCAGATGAGAGTGATCTGAAACACCGGATGGTCATTTCACTCGTTAGGGAACCAGCTAATCAGAGGTGTACCCTGACAGATTCTGCGTACCTAACTTGCATGGATCAGTATGCCTAAAAGAGAATGAACAATTTGCATATGATTTACGAATTGCAAAGTCCACGTCAGAATTTGTCACAGCTGAGTGGTTTTTCAACTGTCGAACTGTAGTATCAACAAGGTTTACGCTTAAAAACCACTCAAATGAGATCACAAGGTGCGAAATCTGACACAAGTGTCATAAAATAGCGAAAAATACTACTACTGGACGATTTGTATAGTTGCAAACCATTTGGATTGATCTCTAGTAAAAACTGGCTGAACAGCTATTGTGAAGATGATGACGACAAGTAGACATTTGTTTACCACTCATTCACGTGATAGGTGGATAAACTGACACTGAACAGACAAAGAGACGAAAGTCAACAAGAACTGACAAATTTGACGTTAAGTACAATACGTTGAATATTACCATCATATAGGAATATCAACATCTTGCTCACAAGCATTGGAGTGAATGAACAACATGAGGAACACGTAAAGAAGAAGTAAGGGCATGAATCATCCACTCTTAGTGTTGCTATCAATACCACATTGTTAATATTTTTGTTATTGTAGTCTAAGTGTTTGTTGAACACACTGCCCTTCTATAAGACAAGTAATCAGTGCATCAACTGATACTAACCATAGCAAAGGAGACGCTTTCACATCACTTGTGTGAAAGGGAAAGAGATGGGGAGGAGAGAGAGAAAGAGAAAACAAAACCGATAGCAACAGCAGCAATAATCTATTTAATTTATGTATCATATTGTTATGATGGGTATCTGATTACTATGTTACTAGATTGCCGTTGTCTTCGTTGTTTTGCATACTTTGTTCATTCTTTGAATGTTTCTAACTTCTCTCTTTCTCTCTCTCTTTGCTTCTCATTATTTGTGTTTTCATTTATAGACCTATTTTCATCAATACATACATGTATTTGCGTAGAATCGTTGGAAAACAACAGGCGTACACTTTGACCGATGGGTCTATTTATTTTTAATCTTAACAAAAACTACTTATTTTCACGTGTGTAGATGTACAACCTACCGTGCATGAATGTCTCTATGTGTGTAGTAACATGAGTAATGAGGCATACATCTTCAATGAAATTACTAAACAGTTGTCTACTCTGTGCATGCACAATAATGAGAAGAATTATCACAAATGAAAACACATCAGTACTATTGAAGAACACTTGTGTGTATTGCCAATATGCAATAAGTATATGTATTGGGTCTGTGAATTTTGTTTACATTTCACTGAAGAAGGAGTCTATATATTGAAAAACAAAAGTGACCTTGAGGATAGCAGCTTGCTTTTAGCTGGGTTACTCGACATCCTACTGTTTGGACAAAAGTTCAGCTGATGCATATATAGACATATGTGTATGTACATAAACATTAATCTGCATTCTTTTCTTGATGCTAAAGCTAGTACATCTCCGTCTTTGATTGGATCGAACTGATAGGCCACTATTGGCATAAACGCCTCTGTTTGTATGCCTCGGTATTGCTGGTATTTTCATATTTGATGTTAATGATGAATAGGGACTAGCAGTGGGATCCAGGATTTGCGTTTAGTGGCTATCGTCACTTCGTGGTTTAATGGATAACGCTTTGATGTTTGAAGCGATTCGCCCTTGCTTCGAGTCCGAGTGTTAACAACATCAGTCACTAGGAGGCAGATGCTTCTAGCTGACCAGTCCTAAATAGAACGAAGCGAGCATCCTAGATTCCACTGCTTGCAAGTAATCTGCATTGATTGAGAGAAGTTTCTGAAAATATTTCTACATTCTTTGTTATCTGTAAATTGTTCATAATATGATCATCGAATTACTATCTAAAGAAGGGGTCAGTAAACCCATTGAAGTAGCGAACTTTCCAGTTCACTCTTCTCGATGTGGTTAGGTTTGTGAAGCAAGGCAGGTTTTACAGAGAAGATAGGGAATAAAACCGAAAGGATAATCTGGTTGGCTACGCGATCAGAAGTTCGGTGGCTCGTACTTTTCCACAATCTTGGTTGTTTTAGTTTCAGATATGGATCTTTTAAATAAGAACCAACTCCGATAATCCAAGGTAATCTAGTCAGCCAACCTGTAAGTTATAAGTCACAGTTACTAATGAATTACCGCAACTCTAGGTATACGCATACTCTCTTCAAGAGATTAAAAGAAGCGGTGAAATTCAGGTGATTATCTTTGCCATGTCAGATACCACTTAGCTAAATAACTATGGTTAGATTTGTTAGTTCAATTAAACAATTTTGTCACTCTTTTTGACTTACTATTCAGTGTAATGAATAGTATGGAAAATTTTCTCTTTAGATCATCCACTATTTGGTGTTCTTCTGATGGCTACCTGTTTATGTAGTCAAGGTAACTGCTTTTGTTTCTATTTATCTATCGGTTTTGTCCGAGATAGAAATTAACTTTTTGGTTGTTACCACCCAATATAAATGTACTGATGTAACGTGTTAGGTGATAACATATAATTCAGGAATGCCAGTTTCGAGGATGAAGAATATTCCTGAATAGTAGTCTATTTAATGTACTTCTGCGTACTATCTTCTTTATTGTGAGTAGGTGAAGGAATGAACATAAGTAGAAAAAGCGTTGTATGAACAACATACGATTTTGTATACTCTCTTACTGTTCCTCATTTTGAATAAACTATTGCGTATCAGTTAGTGTCAGTGTGAATTTTTAGATCCAATGACTGTACAACTGCTGCTGTTGGGATGATAGTAGATGCTTTTTTCACTGCATGAAATACTTTATTAAACTATGAATTGGTAAAGACTGTCATTAAACTATCTCACCTGTTTTGCCAACTCTTTTAATCAAACTATATGTTTGCATTCTCATATTGATTTTACGCTACTATTCATCATGAACTGACACCAGTTGAAGAACCATTGAAAATCTGGGAGCACTGGACAAGTGTTTCGTCCTCGTTTGAGATTCATTAGCAATGCGCACTTAAGACCCCATGAGGGATAGAGCTCAGGGAAGAAGGATCGCTAGGAGAGCATCCTGCAATTTATTACAACGTTTCCCTGTTCTTTTAGTTCAGCTTGGATTCGGCTGGGATGGGAAGATCTAAGTGGGTGTTCGTTGTGACTATTATGAACTGACAGTTGTGTCGTGGATTCATATGACAGATGGATAAAACTCTTGATGATTGTAATGAAGTTAAGAATTCGTCAGCAGCTGAATCTCGTAGCTTAGCTATTAGAGCGCCAGCTCGATAATCCGGTGGCTACTGGTACTAACCCTGTAGCAACTCAGACTTTCGTTTCACGTTTAATCACCACTGAGTATCAACAAAACCAAATCAAGTAACTAAGCGAGTGGGTGAATTGTGCATACCTCATATGGCAAATATGCGCAAAGTTAATATCATGTGAGGTGTTAGCGTTGGAGATGATTTACAAAAATCACGTGATGCAATAAAACTGCTACTGGTGGGAATATGAAATACTGTGCATAACTTTCTCTAACCATTCAACATCTGAATATTATTATTGCTACCTTGTCTAGAATTTTCATTCTATCACTGCATAGATAATTAATCTTCGACTAGTCTTAACAACTTCGTCGATATCAGTCAACCTAAATCTTCATTACCTTCCATATACTTTGTATAACGTTTTTCTCATAAACATTATGCTCGATGGATTGTGGAGCAGCTGAGGAGACTCCACAGAATACATGGATGCTAATTCCTGTACTATTGTTCTTCTAGCTTTATTCTAATTCCTGATTAACTGACCTCCCTAATGTCTAGTAAATTCATTGGCGTTCAATGGCTTTTTTGTACGGTCTCAGTAGTGGGCAGTGGTGAACCAGTGGGGGTATTCAACGATAACATCACAACGGAGTAGTCCAAGTAGGGTGAATATATATAGTCACTTTTCACTGAGATCAATCCTATTGAGGAGGCTTCATACCTACAGTTTTAATCATTCCTATGTTTTTAGAGAAGACTGGTGAACTGAAATGTCACACATCATGTCAAACGGATAAAAATGAGATCATGGAATTCGCTACTGAAAAGCTTCTTTTTTAAACACTTGGAAACTTTAGGCACATTCGTACTGTAGGGGATGAGTCACACCATTTGTGTGATGGCCAATGACATTTACTACCTGGCTATCAAACCTCGGTAGGTTCATCGAGGTTAGAACCCGCGACCCACTGGTTGGATGTTAATTTCCTAAAACAATAAGCCACAGCTTCATTCTGCTTCCTATTTCCAGTTAGCGGTAAAAACATGGGGACTTCTCGATATTCGATGCCATCCAATATCAATCTGGGATGTCGCTATCGGAAACGGTTAAAAACAATAGATCCATGCTAATTCTTTTACTGTTGTCCTTCTGGCTTTATTCAGTTTCGTGAAACGGAAGAATTGTATGCAGTATGTGATTTTTCATTAGCGGAGAACATCTTTATAATTAAAATATTTAGTGATATTCACTGGAATGAACCGTGACTTGACTTAAATTTGTAAACATGGGTCACTGTATAGCGACTTAGTGGATGAACAACAGATAACTTACTTGCATTCATATCTGTTGGTCTTCAGTTAGATCTTGTGTACATATGATTGCAAACTTCAGCTCTTTTACCTTTGTTAAGTTCGATAAGAAACCACTTTGATCTCTGTATGAACATAATTGTAATTCAGTTCATTTTCAGTACTCAGTTCCCAAGTATCATGTTCAAAAGCTGCAATTATGTCTGTCTATGATAACGTGACTCAGAATTTCCACTTTGCTTTATTTACAACTTTTTTCATGACTCCGGTTTGAAGTGTATCAATCATGACTGATAGTTTGATTCTCTTTACAGCTCCTTCTGAGTGAGATTATCCACTAATCCTAATCGTATATCGGTGTTTTGAATAGGTTCTTTAACTGGATGTGGTGTCGAAATAAACATTGTTGAATACTTGGTGACAATTTTCTATTCAGCTTCTGTTGTCATACTAGAAATAAAATTAACAGTAAAGAAATGCCTGAGGCTTTGTAATTTACTGCTGAGTATTGACTTAACTATGCTGCTGCGATCAGCCTTTACAAATCAAATAAATTCAACAGGGAATACTTCAGATAACTTGTATTGCAAGCTAACATCACCTTCAAAAACAACAGGAATGAGGTGTTCACTTTCATCAGCAAAGAAATGAACACTAGCCTTATCCAACCAATCAGTTTCTGGTGTCTACTAGCTTAAAGTTGCTATTTTTAAAAGTTGTTTTAATCTTTGTTATATCTTCTCATAATTTTGTTGAGTTCATTTAACGTTTTTCCTATGTTTCGAGTTCGGAATTTTTCGTGATTGACCTCATTCATTATTAGGCATAAAGTTCTTATTCATTTTTGAGATGAATGGGGAATTTTAATTTAGAGGTAGTATTCATCATGAACTGACATGGGACTCCTCAGCAGTCCCATACTAGGGCTAAACAGCTGTCCAGTGCTCCCAGATTTTCAATGATTCCCCCACTGATGTCAGTCCATGATGAATACTACCTCTAAATAAAGTTCTTAGATTTTACTGGCGCTTAAAAGTAACTTAAATCAGTTCAAGTATATATTTCAAGGACAGTGTACACAATAACTAGGCTTTCATTCAGTAACTTCTAGTGTTCAGGGATTTCGTAACTTATGACGAACCACATGTGGATGAGTTCCTAGAAGTTAATACCTTTTGGGAGCTAAGGTATTTTATTCATTAAAAAAAATTGAAACTTCTCTCAGCATTATTTGCAGACGGTTATCTCTTTATCTTAAACGGTAGTTCTTCAATGGCTAGTACTCATCAATGAGGCTTTTTTGAAATGTTTGAGCAACTTATGATCCTTCAGAAACTCAAATCTGCTTAGTTCAGCAGCACAGTCAGGAATTTTGTCTCTGAGCTGTTACACCAGTAACTAAATTAGTTCAGAAACAGAATAACTAAATTCACGAGTCAAATGGCTTGAAGACCTTAACCTGTAAGGAGTCAGCCGCTGGTTTCATAGCTTAGTGGTCACGATTTTGAACTTTGGTACTCAGTGGCATGGATTTGAATCACTTTTAAGACAACAGTTTCCTCAGAATTATAAGTGTATCTTGTAGACAACTAGCGAAACGAATGACACCTTGGTATACACCTTCTTGCTGCTCATCCTTGATAGAAGTAGCAACTGAAACTAGACACAACAGGTGTATCAGCTGTTCTTTCATGTTTCCCGTTGTATATTTTCTTTTTTCCTTTCTGACAGATGACCAATGACATAGCACAGACTGTGAAGATATGTAATATAAAGTTTTTGGTACCCCACTGTCCTGCCTACCACCTTCCTCAAACTCATAGGCATAATCCATACACAAATCTGATGTATAAGACTGTACTGATAATCTATTCATGCAAAATCATCTTCCACTCAACGAAAGTTTTTTATCGTGCACTCTAGTTAGCTGCGTAGCTGTCGATAAAGATAGCTGGACGGCTGTTTCATTCCAATTTGAAAATCTCCAGTGAAGCTCACTTTTGATGCTTGATAAAATTTAGGTTCTTACATACAAGTACAGTATCAAGTAACCTACAGTTTAGCGAATGGCTTGAAATCATATGGTAGGCACTTATAACCTTTGCTGTCTCACAATGTAGCACAACCATACTCTGCTATCACTAGAGAACATCGTTTTTCACTCTCGACTTGGCTTCCATATTTTATATAATTTATTTCATGAATTTCACTGAAAAAAGTTATTACAGGTAATTTTAACATAGTAAAGATGATTTGAGTTGCTCAACACTTATCATCTTACAAAACTATTGATATTTTAGGTTCAGATGCAGGTATTCTAAAAATAAACGTGCTTTTGACACTGATTTTCGCATGCTAATGCTCATGTAAGACAGTGAATTGATTCGACGTTCCTTCGCATGGACACGCTGTAAAGATCCATGTGCAGCAATTACTTTGGGACAGAATGACAGCGCGATTCAAACGTATCATCCACGGGTGTTGCATCTAAACTGGAGCATCTAACTAGGCACGCCATAACCTGACGCATTCTGTTGTTAAGTTTAAATTTTTTACTAAAGTTGGTAGGAAGTCGTTGTATCTACCTAAAATCTCAGAAATCTGTAAAACGAAAATCACTTTCTCGAGGTAATTTACGTTTGTTTTCACTTCATTGTCATGTGGCACAATTTGATTGTTCATCTCAGTGTTCCGTCAAAATGATCATCAAGAAGGGAATAGATTTTGTAGACATCGGGATCAAAATTTGACCTAACAGAATTCTAGAAGTTCAGCAGTGAATACATTTCGTTTATAAACGAATAGATGATTATTTAGGAATAAGACACTCAGCAAAGGGATTGCTTTTAAGGAATTTATTTTCAAACTATACATTTGCATGTAAATGATATGTGAAAAATTATGTCTCACAATGAAACTGAAATAATGGGTAATAATATTAATAACGCAAAAACACTTATAGTTATGATGTTAGCCAAAATGTGAGTGATAACAAAGTAGATCATTAAAGAGATGTGGAATGACTTACGCCGCGATAATTGAAGGTGAAATGAAGACCTAGATCGCAGCAGTATTCGAAACAGAGGTGGCTTGATTGACGGCTTGGTACTCTGCCAGCTCTGCTATTAGCTCTTTCGGATGACTACGTCTTAACTTCACTCCAGTCAGCAAGAGTTTCGTCCAGCAGTCTTGCAGTTGTGCTATTCATTATCGTTCGTTCATATGAATCACACTATCAATCAGAGACACATCAGCAATCAGTACAAAACTCTCCTTCTCTTTTATTCAGTTCGATGTAGATTTGATGAGAAGCCCTAATGATGATTTCGATAAATGAACAGTTAATGATCCTGTGGTAATATGGTAACCAGATAAAACCCTCGATGACTGAGAAGTTAGAATGTGGTCAGCAGCTGGGTCTCATAGCGCAGCTGTTAAAGTGCCACGCTGGTATTCAGGGAGTTGCTGATTTGAATCCTGCCGTGAGTCAGGTTTTCACTCCACTTTCAATCGACACACCATAACTGTCATATCAGTCTGTTAAACTACGGCTGTCTCAAATAGGCAGATCAGTAATATACAGAATCGTTTACATGTGATAGAATGAGGTAGGTTGCTCAAAATGAAGTGAATGTCTCCCAGAAAAGATTCAGACGATCAAGTGAAATAGCACCAAAAACTATTCACAGTGGTGATAGTAATGATAACAGTGGTAGAATATAAAGTGGCAGATGTTATGGCCAAGATAACAACAACGAAAGTACATAATCCTTCATGCTTTAGTTCATAAGCTGCTAAGGCCTGCACTGATTTAAGAAGTTGAAAGCAAAGAACTATCCATGATTACAGACTAGTAGTCAGTTTGACCGCAACTATGCATAAATATGAACCGAACTTTTAAGATAATATGGGGTGCATAGTTGAGGTTATTTCTTAGGTAGATTCAGTACCTTTTTCGCCGAACAGGAAACATCCAAGTAATGCATTCACATAAGGACGAATACTCCTGTCATTGCATTCTGTTGCCGCCCCCTCAGACTGATCAGTGTTATTCCCTCTCGGCCACCAGGCCTCAGCACATTCAAATTCACCAGTTAATCAGTTCGATGACCATATTCATCTAACGTGGGCAGATGTAAGCGGGATATGTCTCACTGAAGTCTGCACAATCTTCCAGATCTAGAAGTACCTTACCTTCCGGAAAAGACATTCCTCAAAAAGGCCTGGCCATGAACCCGTAGTGTTGATAGATTCATTTCGGTGGTTTCCTTTTGGGTGTTTAAGTACAAACTAGGATAGGGCTACCGAAACTGGCATTTCCGACGGAAAATAACTCACCCGTCCCTAAGGATTGCTTCAAAAACAATGTATTCTGGAATTAGGAAGCTGGTTCACCTTACCTTCCAGTTGCACTGCTCCCAGCTCACTCAGGGCGGGAGGGAGATCCTGGAGGCTATCAAAACCTTTCGTGCCATAAAGACCCGTACCACTAAACTTGTGCATATGGATCTCGTCAGCTGCGGTTCTCGCTAAGTCAGATTGATGATGTATCGGTTAATAACCACGGTGACTATGAGGAGGCTCATTGACTTACCCAAAAAGGCTCGACCTGTAATCCACAGCAGACGAAACATCTCCAGTTTCCAAGACTCAGCAATACAAACCCAGCACCACTTAACCACGCCACATACGGCTTCTTCACGTCCACCCCATGCCACGTAACTATGGCGTAGATCTATGCTGCTTAAAATAGTCATAGTTACTCCCGTGCTTGACTCTGATCACAAAGAATCGAATACATCACATTCTTTCCTTAATTAGCTGACAGAAATCATGTCTCGTAGCATTTCATACCTTTGATCGACTGAATTATAGTAAGCAGGCGTGATTTGACAGGCTGATCTTCATTCAGTAGGAAAATAAATTTGGAAAGAAATCGGAGTCATAATAATATTGTAATTGGAGGTTTCTTTGATCCTGCCAGTTCAAAGGAATACAAAGTTTGTAGACTTTTTTTTAATCATCACTTTGACTGAGATAGCCATGGTTTGGCAGGCTTGCATTAATACGGAGTGAAGATTGAAGGGCTGGGCCGTCAGTATGAATAAGGTGAACGGATGAAGTGACTCTGAAGATCGCCCTACCAGCTGCCGTCTCAACGAGTTAGGTTTCTTTATTTTACAAAAATCTACACTTCCAGTCGAAATACTGAAACCTAATTGGTTATTTCATCAGTTGCTAGGGTGACCTTTAGAGTCACTCAGGGATAGTAACTCATCGCAAATCCACATGACAGTCGGGTAAAATCCTAAATGATTGACGTGAAACTAAGATGTGATCTGCGGCTAGGTGTCATAACTCAATTGGTAGGACACCGAGCAGATAACCCGGGGGTCACTGGTTCAAATCTTATCACGGCCCAGACTTCAACTAGTTAATTCCTTTAGTAGAAAAAACTAGCCAGGTGTGTGGGTGTATATGAATAGCTATAGTGGACAACATTCAAAAAGTCGAAAAAATTATAATTAAAGGTCAGTAACTTGCCAGTGTACGCACTTACGTAGTACATATAAATGATTAAGAAATGAAATACTAATCTATCGTGTTCACCTAGTTAAATGTGTTTGCGTTATAACCGGTTGTGATTGTTCAACACAGCAACCAAGATGATGTGATTCATTTTAACAGTTCGGTTTTGGACATCTGTAGCACATACAAATATGCATGTCTAAAGGCTCACGTATGTCCTGACATTATATATATATATATATATATATATATATATATATATATATATACATATATATATATATATATATATATATATGCACGTGCAGTCGCGTGCATATATTTGTGTGTTGATAGACAAGTATGTCTGTCTAGGTATATATTTCTGTCTGATAAATTGTCTGCTAATGATTTCAACTGAATTTCTTTGTCTGGTTTGTAAGTCGTAAATATAAGATTTTTGAAAAATTTAATACCCCATGAATATGATACAGAAGTGTTTCAGTTTTGCTGGCAAAATAAAATTCTGTATTACTTACCAGTTAATGCTTGTTGCTAATAGTTATTACCTTTTTCTGAGTTAGTTTTCAAGAAAATCGATCAATCTGAACGAAAAGTTGATATTATTGAAGTGGTTAGGTTGACAGAGAAATGTAATCAGTGACCGGTTACACATCTAGAAACAAATTTTTTGGGTGCTGGAGTGAACAGCTTTAATTTCTGAAGCGACTGCCAGTGTCCAGTATATTGCTATGTAAGCCGTATGTGGCATGACTGACATTAATGGTTATTATTTCTTTATTATAGTGTGTGAAATGAGTAGTTTTGAGCGCAATTTTATTCATATCTTTATTTACTATAATAGTTTTTAAAATATTTATTTGAACAAAAAAATGATCACTAATGCAAGTCGTGCCAAATAAAGTTTACATGGTAACATGCAGGATACTGGAAGTCCTTCGGCTGTATGCGCGTACAGCCCTCAAGATCGGATCTACATTCCAGTTAAGTTGTATCGTAATAGTAAAATTTCCTAGGTTATGTCGGATGAGTTATAATGTAAGTTAGAGATGATTTCGCCTAAAGAATAACCTGACTCATATCAGGAATTGCAGCCGAGAACTTCATGTTACTGAAGAGACGGTTAAACTCAGTGAATTACAAGACCTAAATGCTAATCATATCTCAGTCGATTGCCTCCATCTAATAATAATAATAATAATAATAATAATAATAATAATAATAATAATAATAATAATAATAATAATCGGTATACTCCAAACAATATGTGACAGTGTGGAATTCTCAGCATATAATTTCTCAACAGATTCACTCCAAGAACAATACTTTCAGAGGAAATGGTTATCGCATCGGAATGATGTTAATAATAACACTATTGTAGGCAATAGTATGGAATAGTCATCTGGTCCTACATGGGCGTCCGGTCCATAATGACGAATCAACAGAAATGCAAGCATAAATTTGTTGGTGATTCAGTCAGCCAGTATAAAAATCGGCGACTCTAGCTAAGCATCTCACGGATAGAAATATGATGTACTTTTGTGCACCGAAAAGTCCACTTGCATATAACGTAACATTTTTTCTTTGCTTTGTGATGGACTCGAGAAATAGAGAGTCAAAAACAGTTTAAGAATGTGCAAGAGAAAATGATACTTTTGAAGGACATATTTATATGATTAAAACAAATTGAAAAGAAAGAATATGATGAAAAATGTTCAGTGGATGATTTTGGTAGCCTGGGGTTCAAGAAGGCCGCCGTAGAGAAAATACATCCATTTCAATGTATCACGAAGATGAGTCTCCTAACCTGTTGGGCACACTGCAAAATTATCAACGATCAGCACTTGGGAGTAGGTAACATGAAATTCGTTACTAATCCATCCAGGGGAATTAGTCAGACAGGAGAACTGATTGGTCATCGATTATACTAACTAGAATATCTTTCTCTTGAGTAGTTTCACCTCATATGAGGAAGTGAGGAGTAAAAGCGATTTGAGTGATATACTCTGAATAATAGGTAAACGATTATCTCTCTGATTTCTGAGACCTATTTGTTAACTACTTTTCATTTCTGTCCTCTATAGAATTTAAAACAATCAACAAATGTTTAAAAAAACAGGATTTGATAAATTCATAAATTTGTATCAGGAAACAAATGTTTTCAAAGCTTATAGTATTAACTCTCAACTCTTAATGATAATGAAATAAATCATCATAGAATTTCAGCAACGAGTCATGCTGTCCTATGAGCATTCGATTTAAATGCAACGATGCCAGCATACACCTCTCAGTAAAAGTGTAAACGACAGCATGTCACAAGTTTATCAGCTATATGAATTGTGTAAAATGGTTCAAAACGTTTTTTGCCCCAAGCGGAATGGTAGAAAAATTGAAACAAATATCAAATATGTTATACCTAACTTAGTGCTTAGATATCCCAAAATAAGGAAATATGAGAAGCGCATCTCTTTCTATCTTGTACTCTTCAGTTGGATGAACTTACACTCCAGTGAGCGATGGTGTTCCCACTGAGATTCGAACTGAGGTCCAACCGATTCAAATGTCAGTGCGTTGTTCACTAGGGTACTGGGGGGACGTTGGGAGGATGTCAAGAGATTTGACTTAGTATAGCAAAGGGCGGTCACAAGTATAAATAAACATCAGACATTAAATACTTCTAGTTGTTTCTGTTAATTAAAATTAACTACAAATCTAATGGGAATCAACGCCATTCATGTGATATTTCTTAATTCCGAAGAAAAACTCTTGTTGGATTCAATGGAGTCCGCTTAAATTTCAATAAATCTATGATCAGTTAAACAGCCTACATTGTGATTATTTGTTGATGCTTATAACTTCCTGTTGTTATACTGGATCGAATTAATCGAAGCGGTCGGCATATGATTCGCTTCTTGTCGGGAATACCGTTATCCACTACAGTGCAAGTGCATCCAGCTGAGGAGTTCAAAATGAGGCAAAACACATATTCTGGATTCCTCTGATAAAAACTATCCATCGGGAATGCCAAATGTTGGTTTCGACTCCCAGTGAAGAGTTCAACATCAATATACATGTGTGTTCAACTAAAGAGTTTCATTTAGGACGCGACATGTCTTAAATACCATTGCTAGCTAACACTAAAGAAAGTCATACCGAAGTGAAAACAATGTTTGTAACGATAGATGTATTGAGTAAATTTATATTTATGTGAAATAGTCGGTATGGTCAACCTTATGTACAGTATTTTTGCAGTAAATATTTGCACACCATCTATTTAAATTGATTCAAAGCCTTTTAATTGTTTTCGTTCCGATTTTAAATTAAAGCAGGGTGCTTACAACGCTTCAGATCTTGATGAAAAAGTCACTACAGTTGAATATAGGTCGATCCAATCGACAAGTTTCATAGCTGACGAGTGCATGCCCCAAATTCCACCACTAGACACTAACAGAAGTGGCATCAAACTGCTGATATTTTTAATTTGTCACCCTTATTGCAAAGAAGAAATCACCCGTATAGGCAATTCCACGAGGATAATCGTAGCGAACTTCAAAGTTCAATCTGCATACGAAGCAGTATTGATAGCAGATAAGCATTCATAAATTATGACTACGGAATACTAGGCGTGTCCAAAATGCTTTTCAGAAAACTATAGTCTATCAGTACTTGGTAAATCTAAAGAATAAAATGTCATGTGTGGGTAATTGCAACCACTTTGACCGTTCTGTCTGCGGAAATATCATTTAGCCTGTTTAGAATCGTTCACTAAGTTGTATAGGCTAGAAATGTATTATGAACTCTTCAACCACTGTAAGCTGTAGGTGTTATAGCGTGTACTGGGATACTGGTGTAATATATTGGAAAGAACCCTGTCAGCGGTTAGTCAGTAAACTAGTATGCTACTGAATACTTGTTCTTGTTAATAGTCAGTCAGGTAGTGTTATTAAATGGGCTGTGACTTGTTGTTTGATACCAGTAATTTCCCATTGCCACAATGGGTCAAATTGTTTGACATCTGTTGGCAAATTTTCTACTATATGGATGTCTCGATAATGCCAGACATTCATGTTTTATTCATCTTCGTGACTAGCGGTGAGGCGCAGGACACATATTTAGTCCTATTTGGGATTATCCAGTCCTATGTACCTGCACCCTACTGAGTGATGTTGTTTCAAGTGAGCGTCGAGCCTAGTGCCCATCGCTTCAAAGCGTGATCCACTAGACCACTGGGGCACGAGAGTCACCTCTTGTGCATTCGGTACCAGTTGTTGTTTCATGATTGTAACTTCCCGTTGCTATACTAGATTTTCCGTAAGTAGTGATACTGGCACTTGATACGATGATATTCGTCTTAGGTTTTCAAAAATGAGGAGAACATATTAGATTACCTGTATTAATTTTTGCTATTTTCAATGAAGTGAACAATCAGTTTTGTCTTGAAATAGTCAATGGAAGGTGCTAAAACTATGTACTCTAGCAGAAGGCTAGTTCTACGGGTTGGAAATTCAGTGTAACAAATGGATTTTGAATGTCAGTGGTTCGATCAAAATTATTCGAGTGTTCTGTTATGTCTTACCAGGTGACGGATTCGAAAGCCAAGAAATAAACAGGGTAAATTAGTTATTAATGATGAATAGTGAGTAGAAGTGGAATTTAAGACGCACGTTTCGTTCTATTTGGGATTCGTCAGTAGGATAGCTTAGTACTTAAATCAGCACTTAGCATACACTACGCTGATAGATAGGATGTGATTTATTATATATTATAAGAAACGGCTTTTGATGATGTTGTAAGATGTTTTGGTTGGAAATAGTTGCTTTTATGAGCCCATAAATGAAAGAACTCTTGGAATCACGATGGATTCTAAAGGTCACCCTAGCAACGACGGAAATAGCCAGTCAGGTTTCTTTATTTCTGTAGGAAAGGTAGATATTCATAAAATAAAGAAGTCTAGGCGGTTATTTTACTCGTTATGGGGGTCTTTTGAGTTATTTGGAGTTATGCCGACAGATGAGTCGACCACAGATGTTGTTTCTTTTGTGATCGTTCACTTAGTCAAAACTGGTCAGCTGTTGTTATTTTCTAACACAGACACTGAAAGATTATAAAGTTAGAGAGTAAGTCAAGCAAGTATTTGGTGGATAATATCTTATAGGTTTTGCTCAGACATAATGGAAACACTGCATAAATCTCAGCTATTACAAATGTACTATGCAGAAATATTTATAATCTGTAGCAAAACACAAGACAATATGACCTTGAAAACCATAAACTTGACAAATTCTAGTGTTTTGATCATTCTTCAGTTTAAAAACAAAATTTCATTATATCATCTAATCGTTGGTTATGTGGTCATCATGCTATTTATTTTACAAGGTGAAGGTAATTGTTTGTTTACTAGTCAACGATGCCACGTGATTGTAGTTTTACTTGCATATCAATATATGTTCAAGGTTTATGCATAGTATGGATTTTCCAGATTAATGATGCAGTTTACTTTAGTAATGAGAGCGTGAAGACAAACCAAGAGATTTCATAGTATAGTCGCGTCATTTGTATCAGCTTACAATAAGCAATACAAGTAAACTGAGCATTTATTTCCTTTGATGAACTTGATGTTGTTTTATTATGCCAAATGTGTTGTTATTGTATTTTCAGGTTAATCTGGATTTCATTCTTAAGGTAGCATTCATCACAGACTGACATTATTTGGAAAACCGCTGAAAATCTAAGGGCACTGGACAGCTATTTCGTCCCCACTAACCTCAAAATACGTTACTGTATAGTACTGATTAATGACGTACTTCGAGATGGATATCGCGAAGTTTTAATGACAAGCTGTGATCTATGGGTCAACCAGTCGGAAATGAAGTGGAAGCCAACTGAGGAACTTGAGTGATAGTTGTGCTATATCACGAATTGGTAGAAGTAGGAAACTATGGACAGCTGGACTCCAACCCAGAAGCTGAGTGGTTAGCGCTTTTGTCGTGGAACCTAAAGGTCTTGAGTTCAGTCCCTAACCGGCCCGTGGTTGCATATGGTCCTTGTTGCCTTGTTCAAATGTAAATTTAATGCTACACAACGTAGAGTTTGTTTACATGACTAAGTTACTTGAAGATGACTGGTAGGCAAAAAGCCTACTTGGTACTTTTTCATATTGTTTCGGCGAATCTGTCGGAAAAGTATGATCCAAACACGTCGGTTTTAGTGTTGCGTCTTTACAATCTAACCACATCAGGAGCTAGAATACATAGAAAGGCAACTTCTTATCAGAGAATCAAACCCCACCGCTGACTGCACTGCAGCGTAGCAGACTTTTAAAGCGCAGAATCAACTCTTGAAATTCGAAATCAAATAGTTTTCATAATGCCTTATGTGACTAACTGCACGAAATCGTTCTTTGGGTTCAGACTGCACGTTCCCATTTCTACAAAGCTATCTATAACAATCTAGCTTCGTTTGCACGCTTTTCAAAAAGAAATAACTAGGGTTTTCAGTCATCACAGACATTTTGTTTATTACGTATCACTTACATTTGTACTCATTAATCTCCAAGTTTTATTCGTCTTCCTCTGATAGCAACTTCTGTATACTTTCTTCAAATTCCCTTAAGTTAGTTATTACTGCGAAAGATCTGAATTCATGATATAGTATTTTTAGTCTCTCTAAAGCGTATACCAGGGGACATGTTTGAGTTTTTAGTGTCATCAATCTGTATCAAGTCAGATAGCAAAGTTGTCTTGCTAGTACTTTGGGATCTGTGTTTATGAAAAGCAAACATGATCTTATTGGACTATTTATTTATTTGATCTCGCTCTTTCAGTGTTGTAAATCTATCAGAATTCATTTTTCAGGTCTATATAAACCATAGTTTTCGATGGTTTCTAGGTCCTACAGTGTTCATGACTCACTAATTTACAAACAAACCAGTCGTCTACAGATTTTCGGTTAATGAATTGTAAAGAATAAGTTTAACTGGTTAGTTGTAAACAGCAACTGGTCACTAAATGCAGCGATCAGGTTGAAATTTACATTTAGTTTACTATCGACTACAACATTTGTAGTTTTGACACTGAAGGTCCTAAGGCAGAAAAAAAGTCAGGTCAGCTGTAACTATCATTTCTATGAGGAGAATTGTGTGTGAAAAAAGATGAGTCATCCCTACACAACCTTTTATTTACCAAAAGAGAATATTTTTCTTCATGCTACCAAAACATCAGCTGGTCAGATAAGATGTTTCGTTTGCTTGTGCATTAACATCGGTTCACTCAACTAAACGTACATCTTATTGGCAATAGTTTTGTACCTATAAATTCACAAACAAAGAATTTCACTTGAAAAGAAGACATAGGTCAAAGAGATTCATTGACACACACACACACAAGGGTATCTGTGTGGCCTGCCACGCGTCCACTCGTTTAACATGTTTCTACAGGTCACGTAAAACAGAACTAGATTTTATCCAATCATATTTTAAAAGATAAAATTATATGATGAGGTCAAGGTCGTAAGCTTTCTGTAGCATCATAAATGTTGACTAAGATTTCCAATTGGGTCTGCAGTGTGTAAACCCGTTTAGGTGCTTACGAGAAGTGTGTTCACACAAAGCTGTTATACGCACAGAATTCAACCGAAAAGGTTAATTATGATAAATTTCAACTATCACTGGGTATATGGTTTCACAAGGTATATGGTATATCTCCTTAAAAGTCAGTTGAACGCGAGTTTCGCTCAAATAGTAGTCGAATCCATAAAAATAATCTATCAACGGACGGTTTATTCTTTTCAGGACCATTTCATGTATGCATTGTAAAATGAATTCTGCTTGTTACTGGGTGATGTTTGAAAGTGAAATGAAAATCTGCGCCATTGTGAGTACGGTCAAACGATAAAACCGCGTCACGAATTCATATGGCAGTTGGACAGAAGCCTTGGTGACTGAAGTGAAATTAAAATCTGGTCAGCAGTCGAATCTCATAGCTCAGTTGGTAGAGCACCGGGCTAGTAGCTCGGAGGTCTCTAACTCTAATCTTACTGAGGCCCAAATTTTCATTTCTCTTCCAATCATCACCCAGTATCTATACAAGTGGCCGTCTCATAAAGTCAAACTGCTAATTCTACTTGTGACACTATGAACAATGAAGGATGACGGAAAGAAGAATACACTTGCTGCTAATTAAAGTAATATGAGACATACATAACTGCATATTAAAGTAGTCTCTTTGATAAAGAATGAAGGGATGCATTATTATTTCCTATATGCCATTATAAGCATAACGTATCGCTCATATTCATATCAAAGTAGTCCCACCACTTACTATCTTAGTCTTTTATGTAGTTCTACTGCTTCTCATTCTTTGGTTTTAGTGATAGTAGGATTTTCAGCATGTACCTGGAATTATTGTTCAGTCATTCATACTATTCATGTTAAGCATAGAATCGGTTCACAAACAATTTTACTTTGAACACACGTGTCTACAGAAAACCGTCGCATCCCAACAGGTATCTAGATCATCTCACCCGAAATCGTTACGCGGAGGCTTAGTAAAGTTTTTAAGTAATCGACTTGAGAGTTTATACACTAAGTCAGTGAATCTAGATAAAGAAATGAAACGCATATGAGAAATTTTATGCCTCAGTGACTATCCTCCTTAGTTTGGTTAGAAATACATAAGAATGCACAAAAAAGGAAAAATTTTAATGTCGGCATTGATTTTAACACTAAGATGGAATTCGTTTCCCCTCCAGTGTTGTCATATAAGCAGGAGGCATTAGAAAGCCTACTTAGGATCTTCAGTAGGGCTGGGAGCAACAAGTTTAAAGTTAATTTAGAAATGACTGGAAAAACCAATTAGGTTTCTTTATTTATATCTGAAATGTAGTTTTTCATAAAATACATTACTGTATTCAGTTACTTCAGGTGTTGTTGGAGTGGCCTTTAAAGTCAGTCGACTGGGACTAGGGTGGTGTTCAAACCGAGACAAACTTTCTCGGCTTTAGGATTCTATTGACTGGATTAAAGAAAACACTTAATTTGCCAAATATCATGCAGTGGGTGCGAGATCAAGCGCATAGATCAAACCAGACGGTCAGGAGCTAGTTAGGTTAGCAGAACATATGAACGTAGATAAGTCTACGTTGACAGACCCTACTATGATGAGCAATCTAGAGAAGAATTCAGGCATAGCCACGCATGCTATAACACAACTGCACAATAGAGTGAAACACAGTAGCTATTCTAAAGACTGATGCGATTATATCGACTGGTCACTTGAGAGTGACCAGTTCCATGTTGTCTAGTCCTGAGTGCTGACCGAATTCTCTTGATCATTTTTGCAATGTGGTCACCAAGGGAGGGAACTCACCATTGCTGTGAACTCCGATTGATGTTAGATCCTTAGAGGTTGTCCATAGGAAACTGAACAGCGAAAGGAGGTGGTCACTGAATCTTAGTTAATCGATTCAATGTCTAATATGTATAGTAAGAATAACTGAACACCGATATAAGACATGTAGAAAATCCTACTATCATTAAAATCAAAGAATGAGAAGCAGTAGAACTGCGAGAAGAACGAAGACAGGAAGTTATGCGATTGGCTTAAAGTGAATATGAAGGATAAGTTGTGGATGAAACGTCATCTAGTAAATAATACTGCTGAAGAGTCCCATTCGAGGACGAAACAGCCGTATAGTGCTCCCAGGTTTCCAATTTTCCTCCAAATGACATCAGTCCATGATGAATTCCAAGTTGAAGTTAATTATAAATCCCCACAAACCTCCAGACTGAATAAGTAAAGCTTAGCAAAAAGCTGATAAAAATTTGTAAGTACTTTTGTCTGTCAGCCAGTAGGCTAATGGATTAGTTTTTATTTGTCCTTTACTCAGCTATTCTGGATTATATTCAAATGTTCTACCATGGACTTGCTAAACTGTACGAACATTATAAGTAGCTCCACAAAGCAGTTAAACAGATACATGCAAACAGAACAGTCAGAATCAAGAAGTCTGTCTTTGAACTCTGTACCTCTAAATGACTGAGTGTAGAAGATAGGACATAGCTTTGCAGAACTGAAAGTCCTTTGAAAAGTTGAGTTATAACCACGTTAGTGATATCGCTTTTGAATTCTATTTTCAAGAAAATGGGTTTCTAAGGGACTGTATTCATTTTTAGTTTAACTTTCGTTTCCATCAAAGAACGTTCAATGTTGCAAAGTTGTGTCTTACCTTCCACAGTTGGCTAATTATAGATACACAGTATGAAGATAGACTTCCTGATTCTGCCTTTTCTGTGTGTATTTACCAGTTTAACTGTTCCTATGATTCTAGTAACCTAGGGCGTATAATTAGGCCAACCCATTGTATAATAATGGATTAGTGTTTAAATAGATGAATGATACCATTCTCTTTGGTTTGATCGTAAGTTGAAGTCTGGTAGACATATTTCTTACTGTTTCTGAATTTGTTTAAAGACATAAAAACCTAACCGAAAAATCTGTATATTCTGCTGAAGAAGCTGTGGCTTACACAGCAAAAGCTTCAGAAGAATCTTGTTTTGATTTTTTAAGCGCGCTGGAATTATATGAAACTATATTCTTATAGTGGTCTCTAGGTGTTTCTATTTCTTCTCAATCTACGGATCCGTGAACATGTGGTCCAACGATTTAATCACTAGGCGTTCAAGACATAATAGTGTCTACAGGTTTCTAAATCTCTTCATATGGATTCATTCAGAAGTGTTCATTGACTTTCATGAATTAATCCGACTTGTTTATAATTACCATTAAATTACCTTTATTAACTTTGTCAGTTACTATGATGTAGTCATTTCTTAGATTATGCAGAGCTAGTACTTATAGTTTTGTCAGATCTTCAAGACCTTGAATTATAGTCGCACTATGTCATGAATCAACAGAAGCAGGTAACTGTGGAACATTGAACTCCGACCCATTGAGTGTATGGTCAACGCTTTCGCGGTGAAACATGAAAGTGCTGAGTTCGATCCCTAGCCGGGTAGTGGGTGTATACTGTCGAGGAGTTCCATACTAGGAAGAGACAAATATCAGTGCTCCCAGGTTTCAATGGTTCTCCAACTGATGTTTGTCAGCTACCTAGTATTGAATTACATCCTATCACAGAGCCCAAATTCTATATTTACACTGATGAGTACCGAGAAACACGATAGGTATACCAAAGAGGGCTGCCTGCTGATTCAGTCCCTAAATCATTCGCACCCGTAAATTAAGTTCACCTCATAACCTAGCGCATACATTTTTACTTGGTAACTGAGCTGCATTATCCTTAGCACTATTTCCATGGCTGTTCCAATGACATGTAAATCTTGATAAATTGATCGATCTTTGAAACATCAAATAAGGCACAATCCAGTTACCTTATAACCATCTGTTCATTTAGCATTTCAGATTTATCAGTCACTGACTTACTTCGGAGTTTCTATTACATTTTAAGAGATTATCAGCATCTATGCACCGGTCCTTACGTATATATGAAGGCACAAGTTCATTACTTGCGGACATAGAGATGTAAAGTCATTGAAGACGTCATGATATAAACCGTATAAGATAACAAAGCCGATAGGAATTCATGAATAAAAAATCAATGTCGAAGTATCACAGCATCACTGATGTTGGTTATCAGCTACTATATTCCATGATCTTTCGCATATATGAGTACATTTCTTTCGATGATTTTGTGTTTTCTGAGCTGGATGGTTTATTTGTGAAGCTTTCATTGTCATTGACAATATCATCAACACAAACGTTTTTCTTTTGCAATTAAACCACCCACCTCACAGAACACAACACTATCAAAAACATCCTCTTGAGCTACAAATATACTCCGTCATTTAGATTTATATCTATCCAAAAGGGAAACAAATATTCACTAGTGATACTGGATACTGATTCTACTATACTGTGAACTTACTGAAGTTTTTTTAATGTGGATCAATGAAGGGCATCCTGATGACTGAGGAGTAAGATAATCTATTTGAAGCTTCCTATTCCTGGCTTCAGTCTCATGTGGGGTCTTGGGTGCAAAGTGATGTGTTCTAAATGTGAAAAGATAAGTTGTCTAAAGGTCTTGAGGAAGTGAATGGCTCTGCAGATGATGACAATGTCAACCTGTGACAAAAATGACCTATTTCGGTGTTAGCCGGTGGTGGTGCCTATGTGGATGATGGCAAGTAAGTTTAGTTGGATTTTTAAAGTTTTTCTCTTCTTCATTCACTTACCTGTAGTCGTCTGAACTTCCTGTATATATGCCTCATCCTCCTATTTACATGCTGAATATGGTTATTTATTATTCGGCACTGGTATAAAGTCACCAGCTGATAGGTACTCACTAACCTTCACTAAAAGAATGTCATAAAGCCAGTAAAAAACATCAACTTGGAACTTGCAAATTAATTGTCAAAGACAGTAGCTCAAGTATAAATTCAATCATTGTAGTGTATTATTCATGCTGAAATAGTAGGGGGAGAAGAAGGAGCTGGAACTAGACTTCCGTGAAGAAACTTTGAAATTAGTTTATTTTGAACACACAGTAACCTACACAAATGTAAACTACATCTGTTTAAAGTAGTTTACATTGCAATTCATTTCTCACTTTGTTTCCCTTACAAGATTTATTCATTTCCCATATCTGAAAGGTTTCGGTTATCTTCAGTTGTCATTTTAACACATGTGTAGTAATGAGTTTATAATGATATTGATTTTGTGCAATTTCATATCACAAACATTATTTCCATATATTATACTGGTATTAAATAGTCGGTGGTAGTGGAATCCGAATTTCAGTCAAACCCAGCACACATTGCTTTAAAAGTTGAAGCATTACCCACAAAGTACTGAGTCATGATAGGCACTTCTCATGTGACAGTATACTTTCGTGTTACAGCTTGTAGATTCCTGTCGTTTGACTTTCTGACTGATGACAGAAATACGCAACCCAACATGTATTCGTATGGCTTCACTTTATCTGACTTCTTCATCGATTGACACTAACTAGCCTGATAGTTTGAAGATAATTCTAATTTAACCGTCCTTTTTGTGTTGCATGGTGTCTTCATAGTACATGAAACTGACGAAATGTGGACCTGATATAAATCAATTGATGGATAGATTGTTTATTCACCTCCGTTTTGTCTAATTTGACTTTTCAATCGGTTAGCATCATCTCTAGGTATATACGCACATACATAAACTCATGAAGTGAACACAAGTCTGTTCTCTCACTCTATGTAGCTTAGGCTATATTTCTCTCTTTCTCTCTCTCTCTTTCTGTATGTGTGTGTGTGTACACGCATTTAACTGTACTCAATCTTGACAGATAACACAGACTGATAGATAATGGGTGAGGTCGATTCCCTCACTGCATCCTCTCATTTATCCAAACATTTTATTGATTTAAGTAAGTGGTCAAAACTGTTTCAGTGTGCTTTTTATCAATCATAACAGTGGAATACATTGTCTTAACATGTTCTTTGTATGAAACATTCAGTAATTTTATGTTAACTTGCAAAGAAAAAGTGTAGAGTAAACAGACGACTTTTTCGCAAGTACTTTTACAAAGTAGGCGAAAATTGGTCACTAGGTAATTCTGCTTTGTCACCTACGTTAAGAATGCATACATGTAAGGTAACCAGCGTTTTCTTAGTACAAACTGATTCCTTTTAGACAGATTTCTTGAAGTCTATGATGAAAATCGAGCATTTTTCCCTCTCTTAACCATAAACCTGTGAACTGGTAAATACAGACGAAGATGAGGTGAGCAGTGTATTTATTCATTTTAGATTGACTCGCTAAGCATACTATGATGTAAACTGAAATCAGTCCAACAGAAGGGATGCTGACTTTCAGTGTACTTTTTATTCTCCTATTCTTCTTGATATTTCATCTTCCTTGAGTGCTAAGCAAACGAAAGCAAGTTTCTTCTCAACAGTCAAATGTTTCAGTTTTTCCTTATATTCTCTTCCAAATTATCCACATGGTTGATAACGGCACAGAAGAAGCTTTTACTTAATTGGCACCAGACTGTAAGCCCTTTCGGTTTATAACCTATGTACAAATAAAGAGAGAGAGAAGACAGTAGTTAAATTCGGAAAAGTAAGTTAGTTTTGAGTAAGCTCCCCCTCCCTCACATCTTAATTAGGTGTCATTTCGGCTTTTGAAGGATTCCTATGAAGTAACCTCGACCAATTCTGGAGGAAGAGCGTTCAAAGACTTGACAACTGTTAAGGAGCAGAAGTTGCGCCTGGTATCTAACCTCCTATTTTCTAGGCTTCATTTCTGTTAGTGTCCTCTAAGATTAGTGTTATAACTAAGGTTCAATAAGTGACGAAATGGATGTTCAAGTGTGTTTAAGATATTGTAAGCTGTTATCAAGTCTCTTTTCAGTCTCAAGCGCTACCGGTCTTTCCTAATATGTTTTAGACCTAAATCCTCAAACAGATTTGTTCGAGCGCCTCTAGATGCGTTCTAGGCTTGATTTGTCTTTCCACAAAGAGGGGAAGGGGGAACTATAAATCACACCTCAGAATAAACTTCGCAGATTATTTGCTTTCCCTAACGCCTTTCTTTAGCACAAATAATTTCCTCATCGATTTTTCCTTTCAGCATAATTCTCACATTTTGTTGATTAGTTTCTTAATTGAAACTAGTTTGTTACTGACAAGACAAATATGTATATAGTCAGGATGCTGACCTGTCTATGCATTATTTAGATGAATATTTTTCTGGATTGTGTCATTATTTTTGCACCGTCACTGGTGACTGTTTGATATGCACAATCCAGTCCTACAGAGGGACAGTTATGGTATGAACAGCTTAGTGGTTGAGTCTCCAGCTTGCTAAAACCGATAGCTACTACCTTCACGAGGTGATCCAGCCAGTATACCATAGTGACGTAATGAACAATGCTGGTGAAACACCTGCTCTTTTGAGGTCCTACTTTACCAGGAAGGTCAACTGGATAGTGCTAAGACAAAAGCAGTCATCAGTAGAATGTAAATTAATTTGCTATTATGGAGGTGAAGTCATACCGGTGTTTGCAAGGTATTGTGACAGCGGTAAGGTGTTTTCCTCGCATGACCAGCAGCACTATTTTGATGCTGCCTTCCCTATGGGAACTCAGGGGGGGGGTACCAAAGGTTGACCAAAACACAGCACACTCCCATCTGCCCTGTGGTCTTCCGATGTGGGCGACACAGGTTTTTGAGGAGGATGGAAATCGGCCAAAGGTAAGCTCGAGACTTCCAGAAGGGGTTGGATTTGACTCGGCTGAAGCAGATATCCCTTGGGTTCTCTGGTCACGCACCACTGCTAACAATCCACTTTATTTTTCAGGCACCTCCATCAGAAGAAACCTTCCTCACTGTAGACAGTCATGAAGTTTTAAAAGACTTCACAACTCCATCAGTATTCAAGTTCTCCCAGACCATAATCATGGACTGTTGGTGACTTGGCTGAAAGTCGGTCACAATGGCACAGGTGTATTCACTCCTTGACATCTTTTAAAGCTTGAATTTTTGCAGTAACCTTTATCTTCAGATTTTTTTCTTTGATATCACTCTTTTTCTGTCCATCTGTTCTTTGTGTACCACTGTAAATTGTGGCAAGTTGAGTCGATACACTTGTGTGTGAGTTTCTACGTTAATTTTTCAGTCAGTCAGTCAGTCAGTCAGTCAGTCAGTCAGTCAGTCAGTCAGTCAGTCAGTCAG
>OX104134.1:97944874-97966284 GCA_944470555.2 Heterobilharzia americana
ATTCACTACTGTATTTGTAGTTAAAGTTAAGCTAGATGCTGTTGAAACTAATCCTACACTTTCAATGACGATGCTATGAGCAACTGAGGATTCCAGCTTATACTGAAGTTTTCTCAGACATTTCTAATCTATCAGGGTTATTATTCAAGTTGAAGAACAAAATCTATGGTAGGCGGAGTATTTGAACTAGTGATTTCTACATTACCGACCTGTTGTTTTTCAGTGACTCAGTTATGAAGTCTACCTGTTAATCAGATTCCAAAATGATCTTCCCTTTGACTTCTATCCGCAGTCAATAGTACTGGCTTCACAGCATAGGGTTCATACACATGTTCAAGCAGTATCTCAACTGATCTAGTTTCGTGACTCAGTGTAAATCTATTTTGACACTACAATAATGATGAAGTTTCAGGTGAGATATTTCCCTCGCTGATCCAGTTTAATAACTGCTTATATAGTCTGAACAGAAATTGTAATTCGACAGCTTTACACATAAACTCTTACAGTCACTATGAATCACAATCTTTCAACGTGATACGTTGCTACCGACTTAATATGAAATCTCCACAGCTATTAAACGTGACTTAAACTAATTGTGCTAGATTTCCGGATTACTGAAAGTAATAGGCTGAAAACATAAACCTGAGAGAACTATTTTCTATCTTCACTCGATAATTCATTGAAGCCTGAATAAATCTCTGAGATGCAGTGCTTTAGAAAAGTCTGACTGCTTATCGTATTATAGTAAATACAGAGTTATACTGAGAGCTAATTCGATTTTGTTTAATTTCTGCTGTCCACTGACTCAACTGTAACCGATTTCACCGTTGTTGTTTGTTTTCTTCAGTTTTCTGATTTATGTATCAATGTACTGAAGTACTCTGTGATAAGGAACACAGAATTCAAGAGACCGTACATTACATCTCCTTTTTGGCAAGTTAAAGTGAGGGTACAGTTTCATCCCGACAATTTACCAGTGCATGGGTAACCTCGAAGGACACAAGTATTACTAACCGTGCTGGCTACATACATGAAAATAAATTATTATTTTATCATATTTATTTGTCCCTTGGGTTCCTTATGGAACATGGGGTTTCAGTAGCACGTCTCCAATGCCCTCTCTTCTCTGAAATCTTTACAACCTAGCTCAACAACAGCCCACAACCTCTCATTTCGTCCTAGCACGATCTCCTCTATGTCACCCTCACCTCGGACGCCCAACTCGTCGTTTCCCGTCTGGCTTCCACTCGAGGGCCTGGCCTGACGCGTGATGTCCCCAGTCGGACTTTTCAGTGTATGCCCAATCCATCTCCACTTCCTTCCAGTGCATATTTGTTCAGCGATAACTTCTTGGTTGGTTCGTTACCAGCCAACCAGAGTTCCTTGTTGCTGATTCTTATCATTCTGGCCATCTGATCTTCAGTAACGAGTCAGCGTAGGCAGTTGTTCATGAATGTCTGTAGTTTGTTGGAAATGTCTTTTGTAACGCGCCAAGTCTCTGAGCCATACAGAAGCACTGATTTGACTGGCATTGGTATTGGTATTGAAAATCCGGATGTTGTTCCACATGTGGAGTGGAATGCAGAAGATCTCCACACTGGTTTCAGGCTTATGAACGCCTGTCTTTCTGTCTTTCCAATCCTGGTTGCCTTGACGTCCCGATCTGTGCAGCCACCTGTAGTTGAAACAGTGCTGCCTAGGTAGGTGTAGGTGAAGGAGGTTACTTCATTTCAGTTCCTCCAGTTGATGGTGATTGGAGCTTGCTGCTGCTGTTTCCGTTGCCGTTGCTAATGTTGTTGTTGATGTTGGTTGTTTGGTTGGTTGGTTGGTTCGGTATCTTCATCACTTATGTCTTCTCTATATTCACTTGAAGTCCCGTCTTCGCTGCTTCGCCTCTCCTCTTCTGTCAACTTGCTAGTTTTCTCCTGTAGATCTCCAAGTTTGTGCGACATCAGACACAAATCATCGTCAGCGAAATCCAAGTCTTCTAGGTTCTTTTCTCCACTCCAGCCAGCCTATCACCCTCTTCTCACAGCTCTCCACTGTTTGTTGCATGATCCAGTCCAGTCCAGTCCAGTCCAGTCCAGTTGACCACAATCAGGAATATCATGGGATATAGTGGATGGCAGCCTTGTTTCACTCCTGTCTGCACTTCACTTCACTTCACTTCAAAAGCATCACTGAGCTTCCCATTGTGAATTACTTGGCTGGCATGTGGCGTCTTCATATAGTTGTTGAATGAGGCTGATAAAGGTTTGTGGCACCGAGACCGTTGTGTTGAAGCAACTGCCTGTCAAATTACTTCTCGGTCGACGCTGTCAAAAGCCTTTCTAAAGTCGATGAAGTTCAGGTAGACTTGAGTTGACTGCCATTCTATGCTCTGTTCTATGATGATGCGTAGTGTAGTGTAGCGTTACAATTTGGTCAGCACATGATTTTTACTTCCTGAAGCCAGCCAGCCAGCCAGCCAGCCTGTTCCCGTCGTAGTTTTCAATCTAGCACATCCTTTAGCCTCTCCAGGATGATGCAGCTTAATATTTTGCTTGCTCTGGGTGGACAGGAGTGGAGCATGATTCCGTGCCAGTTCTTGCAAACACTGAGGTCTTCGTTCTTCGAGAGTTTGACAAGGTAACCCTTCTTCCAATCAATGGCCAGGTACCTTCTCTTCCTTCCACACCTTCTGCAATAGTGGTGTGGTATGAGCATGTCTGCTGTTGTCTCTGCGTCTGTTGGCATCCCGTCTGGCCCTACTGCTCTCTCTCATTTCAGTAGCTCTATGGCGCTCAGGACTCCGACTCTTTTTGGAGGCTTTATGTTCACTTGTAGTTGTGTGGCTGGGCTGCAGGTGGTATTTCTGGAAGAAGTGCAAGTGGTCGTGGTCGACTCAAGAGCTTTTTGAAGTGGTCAGCCCATCGTTTCGTTTGTTTCTCTTCCTTGACAATTAAATTCCCGTCATCATCTTTTATTGGTTTCACGTGTGTTGATCTCTTCCCTCTCAGAAGGTAACCTGGTTATTTGATACAATGTTGTCAGGTCTCTTTCTCGCCTGCCTGCCTGCCTGCCTGCCTGCCTGCCTGCATCAGCCTGTTCTGCCTCGCTTGCCAGTGTGTTGTAGAAGTGTCTTTTGTCTTTCCGCTCACTCTTCTTCACTTCTTTATCCAGTGTAGTGTTTTATACATTGTACTCAGTTCCTCTTGTCGTTGTGCGTCCTTGCACTGCACTGGTTTATCTTCTGCTTCACCATCCTCCTCTCACACCTCGATCACCTTCCATGTGTCCATCGAGATCCATTCCATTCCATTCCATTCCTTATCTTCTTTCTTCTTCCCTCCTTCCTAATACGGTTGTGCAGGTCTCTTTCCACATAGCTTTCAAAGACTTCCAGTGCTCTTCCACACAGCTTTCTTCAGCGATGTTCCTCGATATCTCCCATTTTGTCTTGATGGCTGGCTGCTGTGAAGATTTCCTTTGTAGTTTCCTTTGTGGTTTCGTCCTTCAGTTTCCGAGTGTTGTACTTCAACTAAGGTCTATCACCAACTTCCTTGAAGGCTTTCAACTTGATTTGGAAGCTAGGTTCCTTGCACTAGACAGTGAGTGGTCTGAGCCTACACCTGCTCCTCTTCTTCACCTGGTGTCAAGTAGGCTGCGTCTCCACTTTCTTCACATTGAGATGAAGTCGATCTGATTTTTAGTGTAGTGTGTCCTGGAGTCTGGTGAAATCCATGTCGCTCACTTTGTGGATATCCTTGTACTTGAACACAGAATTCTGCAAACAATTCTCCATTCTCGTTCATCACCTCACCGAGCGCTTCTCGACCCATGGTTAGTCCTCCTCCTGTGTTTTCCACTCCCTCCCAGTTTGGCATTCATGTCACCCATTAGAATGGATTTTCATGTCGCCAACTAACTCAGGTCTTGTCCAGTGTTGATTGCAGTTGTCTGTAGAATTCCTCCTTCTCCTCTTCATCTGAATTATTTGTAGGTGTGTAGTGTGGAATTGTATGATTGTGACTTTGCTTCCTTTCGAGTTGAATCCTGTTGTCATGATCCTGATGGTGTAGAAGGAGATTGGTTCTTTCTACATGAGAGAGGGAGAGAGAGAGACTTCGATGCTCTTCAAGGGGACATCATGATAGCCACTTGAAAAGTCAGTGTTCTGTGCTTGTGGTCGTCGTCTGGGTGACAATATCGGAGTAGATTGTTGACTCTGAAGTTGACAGATGAGAGAGTCCACTTCTATTCCATCTACTTCCCCAAATTCCTAGCACTTCAATGTGATACCTCCTCATCTCGTTTGCGATCTGGGCAGCCTTGCTGGATTCAAACATTGTGAGGACGTTCCATGTCCCCATGTTTACTTTCGTTTTCATCGAGGGTGAGAAGACACATCGGCCAACAGTTGGCTTCCCGAAGGCTTTCACCAACTGGGGTCATTTTGCCTCTCCGATTCCAGTGAGGAATAATTTTGTTATTATTTTTTATATTTTGTTTGTGCTTTGAAGTTTGTTTAGCGATCGGATTTGTTTTCCGGGGTTGGGTTGCTAGCCGTATGCCCAACCTTCCCTCTTTACCCGGGCTTAGGACTGGCTCTTAACTAGTGAACTTGTCTTATTTATGTTGCATACTACCGGAGAATTAGGCACCATTTCAACCACAATATGTGTATTTCTCTAGAGATGTCGGAAAAGAAATGGCGAATTGAGGTTTCTTTATGTCTGAAAACGGAGTAATTTTCAGTGTTTCGATATCGTGAATATGATATTTATTCGGGATAGGTCTGTTTTGTGAGTACGTTTGATAAAAATTATCATAGTAGAATCACTCGATATGTAAGTTGTCAATATGTTTGCAGTGGTTACACAGTCACATTTTATGAAGTGAATATCAGATGTAACAAACTGTTCTTAACCAAGTCAAGTATTTCACCCAAGTTAACAAGAATCAGGTGTATTAGTACACAGGATAATGCAAAATACGCAAGATAAACCGAAGTGTGTTTAGCTTACCTCCTGTTTAGCAAATAATGACAGGAATGTTGGTATTGGAGGAGAATAGATAAAGCAATATGGAGAAACAAACTGTTTAGAAGACTGTATACTTGCAGCTAGTTTTCATTTAACGTAACTGGTCCTTCTGATTAACTTGAAAAGCGGAATGAGAAGACGAAGATTATGTGAAACCTGTGATGTGTTAGGTTTCATTACCAAGGTCACCCCGAACTATGCTACTTTCTAATTTTAAGTAGCATAAAACTGAAGCGTAAATATAATCAAAAGGCATAGAAAGCCATAATGAGAAGTTTGAGAATAACTGAAATCAGCAAGAGAAAAACAAATAAAGAGAATTGAGCACGGTCAGATTCTTTGCCCAACCATCGATGATTCAGTAAAATTACTACATATTAAATCCATGGAAATTATGTTCATTGTGGAATGACTCAATTTATTATCTACATATTTAAAGTAAGTATTTAGGCAGAATGGTAAGATTTTGTTTTGATATTTACACACCAATCATTTAAATTTCTTTTTCAACATCCACAGATAAAAATCAGTTGATTTCTTGAACAGTTGATATCTCTTTCTATAACAGTCTTTCTTCAAGGTCAAAGTAAACGGATTAAAAGGAGTGAACTTTCGAAATTTGCACAGGGCAGGAACAATTATTACTCACCTAATTTCAAGCCTGATCTCTGTGTGTAGAAGAGTTATATTCAGTCTAACATTCTACAATGGTCTCAACCCCTCCTTTTATTTTATTGTTTTTTTTAGATTTCATCATAATTAATCATTTTGCAATTATCAACTTCATCATGACTCTTATTTCTCTCTGAATTCTTCAGCCAAGGGGACACTCCATAGTATTTCCCATCTACTGAAAATTTTCACCTTGTCAAGTTCCTTGTTTACCTCGTTAAGTGCCTTTTATAACATATTATTACGCGACTCCTTTCCCCTCCTTACTTCAGTATGAACACTACCTTAATGACCTAAATACACCATATCTGTCGAAAATAAACTGTTGTATGCTTGCAATATGAATTTCAAAAAAATGTATAGGAAAAGATAAAAGATAGTTGCAACGAAGAAAACATTTTCCTTTCGACGGAGTCATTTACCAAGCTATACGTTCGTGAAAATAGCTGTATGTCTTGACTTGAAGGAGGCATTCGACTTCGTTGATCGAGAAATCTTACGACAATGTCTCTCACTCAAGGGCGTGCCAAGTAAATACATCACCTCATTGAAGGCTCTCTACTCAAACACTTATGGGCGTGTTAGAGCCTATGGTGAGATATCCAGGGAGCTACGCTCATCGAGTGGTGTCCGTCAAGGGTGCCCACTGTCTCCATTCTTATTCAATTGCATCGTAGATATTCTTATGGAAGTCTCCCTCTCGTCACCAGGTTACACAGAGGTTGACCTAATCACACGAGAATTTTCGGTAGACCTAGAATATGTTAAGTGAAGACGCTGACATGATGCAAAGTCTTCTGAACACTTTGAGTGGGAAATTGAGAATGTTTGGGATGCGTTTCTCACCACCTAAATGAAAACTGTTGCTCCAGGAGTGGTCTTCAACGGTGCCCCATCGCGGCTAACAATAGAAAGTGTAATGTGTCAACCTCTTCACTTACCTGGGAAGTAGGATCAGTCCTGCCCTAGCGGCTGGCTCAGTGGCCCATCAAATCTCTGCATGAATACAAAAGGCTCAGTTGGCTTTTGCCAATTTACGCCACCTGTGACGCCACCACGGCGACATCCAATTGTCTATTAAGGGTCGCGTGTACTGCACAGCAGTCCGCTCTGTTCTACTGTATAGCTGTGGAACATGGACATTGAAGGTGGCAGACATGAGAAGGCTTCAAGTGTTTAACTACCATTGCCTTCGTAGTTTAGGCCGTATTCCATAGTGTCACCACGTGAGTAACGTAGAAGTCAGGTATAGAGTTATAGGGAGTAGAGGTAAACCAGTTGACAAGGTTGTGAACCTACATTGATTGAGATGGCTGTGACACGTACTACGCATGCTTGGCAATCGATTGCCTCATCACACACTGTTGGCCGAAATAGGTTCAGGCTGGAAAAAGGCACGAGGTGGCCAAACTAAACCATGGTACCAGTGTATATAGTCTCTGACTGTTGGTTTTGGCCATGTGGAGCTATGCAGACTTGGTGGTTGGGGTTGGTGGGACGAAAGGAAGCAGTGGTTTGAGACTGTAGGTGATATGGCTCAGAACCGATGTCAGTGGCGCAGACGTATACATACATTATCCTCATCTTAACGACGCTATACCGAATCTCACCATATTTGTCATTCTTTCTTCCTGTCTTTTCGTACTTTGTATTTCTTTAGACTGAATTTTCCTTTCTTCATCTTCACTTCATTGCCTTCTTACTTGATGTACTGATATGAGCAGTGGCAACTCGGAGCTTGGCTGACGTCTCTTCTCTTATCTCGATGAAAGCAAAAGAAAGCATAGGGACATGGAATGTTCGCACAATGTTTGAAGCTGACTGGCTAGGCTGCTCCAATTGCAGAAAAGATAAGAATGTATAGCATAGAAGTGCTAGGAATCTGAGAGGAATATGCAGATGGAATGGAAGTGGACTCTCTCATCTGTCAACTTCAGAGTCAACAATCTACTCCGATATTGTCACCCAGACGACGACCACAAGCACAGAACACTGACTTTTCAAGTGGCTATCATGATGTCCCCTTGAAGAGCATCGAAGTCTCTCTCTCTCCCTCTCTCATGTAGAAAGAACCAATCTCCTTCTACACCATCAGGATCATGACAACAGGATTCAACTCGAAAGGAAGCAAAGTCACAATCATACAATTCCACACTACACGCCTACAAATAATTCAGATGAAGCGGAGAAGGAGGATTTGTATAGACAACTGCAATCAGTAATATACAAGACCCCAAACCAGATGGAGACATCAAATTTGTAATGGGTGACATGAATGCCAAACTGGGAGGGAGCAGACAGCAGACAACACAGGAAGAGAACTCATCATGGATTGAGAGAGACTTGGTGAAGTGAAGAAGGAGAAAGGAGAACTGTTTGCAGACTTCTGCACATTCAGTGATTTGGTGATTGGAGTGGAGCAGTGTGTGCAAACACAAGGATATTCACAAGGCAGAGATATGGATTCGATTTTATCAGACAGACACCAGGACACACTACACTGAAAACCAGATCGATTTCATCTCAATGTGAAGAAAGTGGGGACGCAGCCAGCCAACTGGACACGAGACCAGATCACGAAGAGGAGCAGATGTAGGTTCACACCACTCACTCCACTATCTAGTGCAAGGAACACACCTTCAAAATCATTTTGAAAGCCCTCAAAGAAGCCAGAACAGAAACTGAAAGACATAACTACAAAGGATATCTTCACGTCAGTCAGCCATGAGGAAGAAATGAGAGGCATTAAGCAACATCTCCGGGGAAACCTGGGTGGAAAATCACTGGAACACTTTGAAAGCTATGTGGAAGGAAACCAGCATAACCATGTTAGGAAGGAAGAAGAGGCGGAAAGACAAGGAATAGATCTCGGCGAACAAATGGAAGCTGATAGAGGAGGGAGAGGGAGAGGGAGACAGAGAGAGAGAAGGTGGAGCAGAAGATTAACCGGTGCAGTGCAGTGCAGTGCAGTGCAGTGCAGTGAAGTGCATTGCAGGGATGAACAACGAAAGGAGGAACTGAACACAAACTGTACAACACTACACTGGACAAAGAAGTGAAGAAGAGTGCATGCAAAGACAAAACACACTTCTACGACACACTGGCAAGTGAAGCAGAACAGACTGCAGGTAGGAGAGACAGACACCTGACAACACTATATCAAACGACGAAAATACTATCTGGTTGAGAAGAGATCAACGCAGCACAGATGAAACCAATGCCAGATATTGAAGGAAACTTAGTTGAGACTAAAGAGGAGAAAGGGAGGGAACGATGGGCTGACCACTTCAAAAAAATCTTGCATTTACCACCACCACCACCACCATGTTGGCGAAATCCAGGAAAGCAACACGACCAGATTGAATCCTGCTAGAAGCACTGAGACAACAGCAGTGAACATGCTCACACCACTACTGCAGAATGTTTGCAATGAAGGAAGCAAAATATTGAGCCGAATCATCATGGAGAGACTAAACAATGCTCTGCACTCAAAATTACGACCGGAATAGGCTGGCTGGTTGGCTTCAGGAAGAACAAATCATGTGCGGATCAAATTGCGACGTTACGCTACACTACACTACACTACACATCATCATAGAACGGAGTATAGGATGACAGTCAACTCAACTCTCTACCTCAAATTCAATGACATTGAAAAGGCACTGGACAGCGTCGACCGAGAAGTAATTTGACAGGCAGCTACTTCAACACTACGGTCTCAGTGCCACAAGCCTTTATCAACCTGATTCAACAGCTATATGCTATATGAAGATGCTGCATGCCAAGTGATTCACACAGCATTGGGAAGCTCAGTGATGCCTTTGAAGTGAAGATAGGGGACAGGGGTAAGACAAGGTTGTTGCCTACTATCACCAATGATCTCCCTGATTGTGGTCGATTGGACTGAACTGGATCATGCTACATACAAGTGTGAGGAGCTGGGAGAAGATGGGCATAGGCTGGGTGGACCGATGGAAAGACCCCAGAAGAAGATTTGCATTTCGCCGATGTTTGATGTGTAATATCGTACAAACTCGAAGATGTACAGGTGGAAACCGACAAGTTTGGAGAAGAGGCGAGGTGAGGCGAGGCGAGGCGATATGAGGCGATGAAGACGCGACTTCAGGTGAAAGTAGAGAAGACAGAGGTGATGAAGATACCCAACCAGCACCAACACCACCACCACCACCATCATCATCAACAACAACAAGCACCAATCACCATCAACGAGAGAAATCTAAAGGAAGTTGTCTCTTTCACCTACCTAGTCAGGGCAGCATCATTTCAACTGCAGGCGTCACAGGCACAGATGAGGATGTCAAGGGCAGGGTCGGAAAGACAGCAAGACACGCCTTCACTGACCTGAAATCAGTGAGTGTGGAGATCTGCTCCACTGCATTACACTGCACTGCACTGCACTGCACTGCACTGCACTCAGCATAAAGCCTGAACAACATCTGGATTTTCAACACTAATGTCAGTCAAGTAAGTCAGTGCTTCTATGTGATGGTTGGTGCGTCATGTAAGGCATTTCCAACAAACTACACAGATAGATACATCAACAGATGCCACTTACGCTCACTCAATACTGAAGATCAGATCAGATGAGATCAGATCAGATGGCCAGAAAGAATAAGGACAAGTAAGAAGGAACTGTGGCTGGCTGGCTGGCTGGCCAACCAACAACCCATCGTCCTACAGATGTGCAGAAGAAGAAAGTTGAGATGGATTCGATTGGACATAGACTGAGAAGACCGATTGGGGACATCACGCGTGAGGCGAGATCAGGCCAGGCCAGGCCAGGCCATGCCATGCCAGGCTGTCGAGTAGAACCCGAGTTGGAAACGACGAGTTGGGCGTCCGAGCTGTGGGTGACATGGAGGAGGTGGTGTGAGGAAGAAATGAAAGATTGTTGGCAGTTGTGGATCGAGGTTGAAGAGACTAGAGAGAAGAGAGTGAAAGGGGAAGTGTTACTGAAACCACTAGGAACCCGAAGGACAAATAAAAAAATTAAAAAATAATCCTATTTCGTCACTCAGCACTTAACAGCATAAAGTTGGTTACTTTCCACCAAGCTATGGAGGCTTTCATATTGTTCACTATTCACCTACAAGAAGACTAGTTAGAAGTGTACAGAGAAGCAAACAGTGTATGATACGGTACTGTGAAGTGAAGAGTAGGTGTTTTCAGTTAGCATTTGTTGGCGTCCCATGACCTCTTCTGTGGGTCCTATACATCATGGGATTCAGTGGTTTGAGATGATCGTAGACATAACTCAGAATCCATAATAATAATTCACTTTATTCCAAACAATTTGTGGTACAATTTGGAATTCTCAGAGTGATATATTTCAATAACAACAAAATATAAGTATATACATACTCCTTTACAACATTTCGAATTGTTTTATTATAAAAAATTTAAGTTATGTGAATAATATTAAGAACGAGAAAATTTTACATTGTTAGTTGAATTATTGAAATGGGATTTTTAACTGTCACAAAGGTGATGCGTGATTTCTATTCTAACACCTTTTTCCTCACAAAATATGCGTGCAAGGTAAGGTATAGTCGAATTCTTATACTTAGCTGTACGAGCATACAGTCTTATGTAGTTTCTCCTTGTCCTCCCTGAGGAGATACATGGAGAGAGCTGTAAATGAAGTGGATGTTCACTGTCAGTTAAAATTTCTGTAGCTTGTTGCTTGCAGGAATTTATATGTTTATTAACCATAGTGTTAATCAGTTGAGCCAGAGACACACCACTCACCCTGCTGACGGTCTTCAAAGTCCTACGCAACATAACATAGTTCCTTTTTAGAAGACCAGGAAAGATTAATGGGGAACAATATAGAAGAATAGGTAAAATGCAGGAATTAATAAATTTTAAAAGAAGCAGTTGTACCAGAAAGCCTTAGTTTCTTTATGTATTAAGTTAAACGAAAGATTTTTCTACAAGTTAACAAAATGTGGGACGACCAGCAAAGGTCAGAAGTAAAACCCAACCCAAGATAGTTCACACTCGATTTACTTTCTGTAGAAATACCATTGATGCAGTAGGCATCATGAGATTTAAGCAGCTCACATAAGTCTTGTTTTTGCCAGAGGCTGAAATTAACAGTCTGACATTTAGAAGGGTTTAGTTTCAGACCATTTGAGAGAGACCATTTGCCAACTTCAGACAAGAATTCATTTAATTTATAGCAATCCAAGGAATAGTTGACTGAAATTAAAACCGTCAGGTCATCAGCATACTTGATGAAATTACTTTCAACAGAATAAGGCAAATCGTGCAAAGAAACGGAAACAGAAAAGAAGAAAGTACAGCACCTTGAGGCACACCAGCTTCAGTAAGCAATGAAGTCGAGTGCATCCCTTTATGGATAGTGCACTGTTTCTTTTCAGAAAAATAAGAATGCAGCCAATTTGTAACCCATGGATCAGTGTAAGCTATGGCAAGCCTATTTAACAAAAGTGGTCTAGGAACAGAGTCAAAGGCTGATGAGTAATCCAAAAAGGCACAAAGGACATACTTAACACCTTTGTCGAGACTAGAAACAATGTTATAATGCAAGACAGTAGCTGCATCTAAAGTACTCCTCCAGTGTTTGTAAGCAAACTGTTTCGGATCTCTGAAAGCCATCAATGAAGGCTCAAATACAAGGAGAAGTAAGTTCTCCATTATCTTCAGAAAAGGGGAAGTTATAGCGATGGGTCGAGAAGTAACATCTGATCCAGAAGATGGCTTAGGCACAGGTACAATTTTTATCTGCTTCCATGCAGTGAGTATTATGTTTTTAGAAAACGATACGTTGAAGATATCTGTAAGTGGATGACATGCAATATCTGCACATTTTCTAAATATAATACTAGAAATACCATCAAGACCTAAGCTTTGGGAGGGATTCAAAGACTTTAGACATTTAAATACATTATTTGTATCAAAACCTGGAAAGCAGCTATCCACTTGATTTTGCACATTAGGAAGGGTGAAATCAGCTTGCTGACGTATAAATGACTTGTTTAACGCACAGACATCCGAACGAGTTTCTTTTGTCATCTTTTTTTACCAGTAAGATCTTTAAGTAATTTCCATATATTAAAAAAGTTCTTACACGATAGGAACTTCTTGTTGTATATAGTATTTAGACGTTGTATTTCAGACTTAATTAGGCAGTTAGGCCTTTTAACTCCAGGGTGATCTCTGGCCTTATACAACCTTTCTTTTCTCTCTGGAGCCTCTTGAGATGAGGAGAGGAAAGTCTGTCAAATATCATGTAAATTGTTTCAGTAGAGCAGAAGATATCGAGACAGAATCTGAGATAGCTTGTGATATTGGTAATAGTGTTGTCTAAAACTTCATCAGCAAATATATCCCAGTCCGTTTCTATAAGCATGCTTCTCAAACGTAATATATTTTCTTGTGAATAGCATCTGCATTGAACTTTCCTTGAAAGGTATGCAAAAGCTTTCTTGTATAATTTTCCGTACACTTTAGGCAAAACACGAACGATACAGTGGTCGGAATTTAGCAGTGGAGCCCGTTTACGGGCTTCATATATGCCAGGTTCATTTGTAAATGCAAAGTCCAAGGTGTTGTCAAGACGAGTGGAAAAGTTAGCCACATTTTTATGACCCAATGATACCAGAAAACTGTAGTCACATGAGTTAAAATCACCACAGACAATAGACAAGGAGTTTCTCAGAACCGGAGCAGCAAATTCAGTGAATTTATCAGCGAAAGTTGACAAATCTGAGAAACTGCAGTCAGATGTGACATACATGTTTGTGATATATATGTATTTGCATTTGCTCAAATGTTTGGGACGACATTTGATGGTAATGCACTCAATTTTTTCGTTACAGAAGCAGAAGCATACATAGTTGAAGGAGGACCAGTTTGCACTAATAAATGTTGCTACACCACCACCACATTTCTTCTTCCAAAAACTTCGGTCTTGTCGAAATAATTTGAAACCACGTAATCAGACTAAATCATCATACAGGTTATGAAGCCATGTTCCTGTAGCATTATTACACCCGTCATGATCATGATCCAATTTCCTTGTTCCATCAATTATGGAAAAGTGTACTTAAAATGGTAAATGGTTTATCACATACTAATTAGCCGTTAGTACTTTTGTTTCCGTTTCTTTTCTCACCTTTCCATATCACTTTTATTTGTTGTACAGTTTCGTGGTTTGGATAAAATAAAAAAGTGAACACTGGCATTGATAAACTGTGACTGACATCATCTGGAGAATTACTGGGAATTCGGGAGCACTGAACTGCTAGTATGGGGCTCCTCAGCAGTATGCACTGACGACTCGGCTAGGGACCAAACTCATGGCGTTCAGGTTGCACGGCAAACGCATTAACCATTCAGCCACTCGATCGCAGTCCAATGTTTCACAGTTCCCAACTCCTGTCAATTCGTAATATAGTGTGACTATCATCCAAGGTCTTTAGTTAGCAATCGCTTCCCTTCAGACTGATTGACCCTACAGGTTTCTCGTTAGGACTCCGAAATGTCCATCGGGAAGCATTTCACTAATCAGTACTATACAGTTAAGTTTACCAGAACGAAACAGCTGTCCAGTGCACTCAGGTTTTCAATGGTTCTCCAAATGATGTTAGTCCATGATGAATACTATTTCAGAATTAAATTCCCAATAAACCTCAAAATACAATTTTGTATACACCTGATTTTTGCTTTACATCATGAATGTGACCGAAATAAACTGGAATAATAATTGTAGAGCAGAATTTTAAACAATGTACCAGATCCTAAAGCCATACTTTCTTTATATAGTAGAGTCTATTGACAGTTTTAGACAAAGGAAAAAAGCAAGATCTGCAGGAGACAGTGGAATGCTTCATCAGTTTTCAAAATATCCTAGTTTGTCAGGTACATATTCCACTTTATGGGCTTGAGTAGAGAAAGAATGGCGATTGCAGCATAACAACTTCGTAATATTTGATTTCGCCAGCTTTTTATCAGCTGATTAAAACCTTAAAACGTTCAAACATCGTATTACAAAAGAAGTAGAACATTTCTTTTTACAGTTAGTTAACAGGGAACTACATAGCTTAGTAAAGAACACAAGTATCCAAGTAAAGTTAACAAAACATGCTAATAGGTCTCACTTATATTTGTGCATGAACAGAAAGTTCATGATAGATTACGTAAGAAGATTAACAAGTCAGCTAGTTGATGGATACAAAATAGAAAAATTGTATAATGATGAAATGAGTTGGACCCAGATGGTAGAACGACTATCAAAATTATTTGTGAACAGAAAAGAGATTCAGTAAAAAGATGATATCATCAAATAAGGAGAAGAGTAAAATATTAGGTTACTAGGGCAAGGAAGGACTTTTAAACCCATAATTCCGGCTACAGTCACTTGAAAGCTACCGCCTCTGCAAAACTTGAAGAGGTTTGAATCATGCTGTTTGGTGACTACCTTGAGGAATTCTAAGGTATCTACTTCATGCCCTATGTCGATAAAATGTTGAGTGACTGCATTACTTAAATCATTTGTTCCCTTGAGAAGTAGACTGTTTGACATATGCTCAAAGAATTTAAGGTATGTCCTATTAGGTTTGTTTATTTGACACTGATATGATTATGAGATACAATTTATACTGGAAACCCCATCAAGTAAATAAAACAGTTTCTCTGGGTACTATAACGAACAAACAAACATAATATGGAATTAGATTTTACCACAGTACTCAAGTTTTACACTTACACTAAGACATACTCTCCTCCCCACCCCCCACCCCCCTCGTGTGACTGCTACGGCAAATGCAAATAAACTTTTACACACAATGAGAGGTAACGTGGGAAGGGGACCTATCGGCTTTTTATTGTACCAAGCAGCGTAGCACTTTGTAGTTTCATCTTTGGTTCTAAAGTAACTAACAAAACAGAATATCCTCTACTCATTCACTTCGTGACAGAATTTCATATTCATATAGTAACAGACGATAGGTTTATGAAGGTCCTACAATCTCATTTTGATATGTTTTACCACAGCAACCCACTGGAACTACCAACAACAAAAAAAATAAAGTAGTGCGATTGAAAAAATTTCTACAATATTAAGCTTGAAAACAAAATCGATTTACTTGCTCAGAAGCAACCTCTAGAATACTTTAAAATTTTGAAAATTATTATTACCAGGCCACCTGAGTAAACAAAGAACATTCTTTTCGACAACTTCTTCAGGTCGTTCAGTTATACTGAGGAACTATATATGAAGAATATTTAGATTTCGCTTATCAGTTTGTTAATAATATTATACGGTTAAGCAGATTGTAAACTTCTCAACATTTTTTACATTTTCACATGACAGCTAAACAATCATTCAGCTTAAAGTGTTCTATCAATATTTATTTTCTGAGCAATACAACTAAAAATGAGTTAAATGTATCTGTAGAACTCTCTAAACTGTTGCCTTATAATTCCTCTCAGACTGTACAACATGATGTTCAAAAGTAAAATGAATTTGTACAGTTTTTTTTCAAAGTCACCAGTTAGAAAATTTAACTTATCATTGACTTCAGATGTACAGAGATAGTTCAAAAATGGTAAAACAGAATTCAATAAAATTAAAATCCATACAAGTTATTGTTCATCTTGTATGGGCGTTCGTACTATGCTTGAACTGATGCATTATGTAAAGTAAGGAATGTATGTTCAAAACGTATATGAGCTGTGATTTCATGTAATTTGTGGCAGAGCTTTTAATAGCACCCTTGATCATCGTAAGCAATGGAATTTCAGGAGAATTCCTTAAAGTGTAAAAAAAATTTTCATGGGAAACCTATGCATATTCTAGCATCCAAAACACACACACCCAAATCAACCAACTAAATTCAATAATAATGATATAGAAATATACTACTGAGTAATATTGAAGGAAACGAGAAGACAGAGACGAAGGGAAGAAATGTTTATTATTAACATGTGGTACAGTGCTCGTTAAATATGGTGCACCCTGCACTAAGATAGTCATTTCCAAAGTGTGTTTCATTTCCTCTTATGCTTCCCTCTTGATTTTCTTTTTATACGCCCACGTTGTTTCTTGCATTTCTCTTGAAAGAATCCTTACTCACTGTTGGTAATTATCTATGATTTCTGCCGCCCTCTCAACATATATTACTTATTTCCATTCTTATCAGCAACACCCACTACAATGTGACTAGTTAGTTACCATTTACACTGCTCAGCAGACTTCGTTGGCCAGATGAGAGTGGTCTGGTTACCGTTTGGTCAATTGTTTCAACAGTTTAAGGTTGAGGTCATCAGCGGTGTACCTGATAACATTCATCTCACACAGCCGAATTTTTCACACCAAATGGATCGGACTAGTTCACTTGCTCCACTTGATCTCCTCTGGGCAGTTTCCTGCAGCAACCCTATCGACACAACAGTCGGTCAGGGGACCACCTACTCAACTGTGAGAGATATCACCATGAACCGTGTAGTTTGTAAACAACTTACAAACCGATCATCCAATTTGGTTATCAATAGCTTGTTGAGTAAATAATATCAGGCTGTTCATTATTTTAAAAACTGTTTAACTATTTATGTAAACCAACGATTGAAAAAATGCTTATTGAAAGGATAAACTTAATCAGTGGTTACACTAAGTAGTCTCATATACGTAATTTAACAACTTTAAAGCTAAAATGTTTATTTATTGACCATTGATTATTGTTAAGTTTATATAAGCTAATTTGATGGTTGGCGGTTTATGTCTGGCTGTTGCACTTGACTCTAAAAACTATCAATAAGGCTACACAATAAAATTGATTCTCATTCATCGCTTGCATTTTTCAATCTATTCAAATTATCCATTTCAAATTTCGCCATTTGCTTTTGAGGCATAATTAACTGATTATCCGCTTGCAGAGGAGCCATTGAAGGAAATAAGCAGTTGAACACTTAGATACTGAGGTTATCACAGGAATCACAGACAGAACTAATGTCAGTCTATCTACGATTATTATGCTTACTCCTATGTGGACTAACTGTAATGAATTCTCCTGTGCATTATATACGGCAGAATATGTGGTCTCCTAATTACTTTCCAGGTTATTTAAAACCTATGAATGCAAAACAAGCAAGGTATTCATTAGCCAGGGAAAAACTATCGTTCCCACCATACCTGAGTGATAACACTTATCACACTGGTGGTTTGGACATGGATGATGAATATCAAATTCCACAAATGAGCGGTCTATCTGTAGAACAAGAGAATGAAGAAGAACCCAATAGTGAAAAAGATAAAAATACTGATGAAGTTCTAATACACTTCGATAGTGGTAAACACGAAAATATGACAGAGGATGATGTTTACAAATCAAGGAATAGGATAATAACCCCTGTGAGATTTCAAAGTAAAGTCAGTGCGAAACCTAGACTACTGTTTGGACAAATGCCAACAGTCACATTACCAGTCACGGTACCGGCTCAGACGTATGTTCCTATTTCAGCGCCTGTAACACACCAAGTATTGACAAATGTGTACGGTACCACAAGTGCGGGAACACATATATATGTGCCTGCTCAAGCAGTACAAAGTCAAATTCCTGTAACTGTTCCACATGCTGTTATTCCACATACTATTCAGTATGGAGTCCAGCTTCCAGGTATTGTTCAGCCTCAGCAACCGACTATCATTATACCACAACAACCCACAATTGTCCAACCACAACAACCCACAATCGTCCAACCACAACAGCCAGGAATCGTCCAACCACAACAGCCAGGAATCGTCCAACCACAACAGCCAGGAATCGTCCAACCACAACAGCCAGGAATCGTTCAACCACAACAGCCAGGAATCGTTCAACCACAACAGCCAGGAATCGTTCAACCACAACAGCCAGGAATCGTCCAACCACAACAGCCAGGAATCGTTCAACCACAACAGCCAGGAATCGTCCAACCACAAATGCCACCTAGTGAAACCACACCTCAAGGAAAAGGAGAATTTCCTCAGATACCACCTCAACAACCAGGTTTGTCTTTCCCCGGTCAACCAGGTACACCATTTCCAGCTCCAACACAGCAACAGGAAGTACCTTCTTTAATACAAAACACACAACTACAGCAGCAACAATCTCTTTTTCCAGTACAACCACAACAACCAACACAGATGCCGCAACAAAAAGCAGTTATTACAGTTAAACACGTTATTATGCCTCAACCGGTACACATTATTGTCAAAAAGCAGAAATTCAAACCAGGTACATAATAAAAAGGTATTACTAATGTTCAATAATGATGATAATAAATAATTTATATGCTCGTTTCAATTCGCACTTCATATAAGTAAACCTCTTTTAGGTAGTTAGTTGCATACCCTCGGTCTAATAATTGTTCAATGTACTATACGTACTAAAGTTGGATTAAGAAAGTTTCGTTTTAACTTTTAATGCAAGCTACAAACAGCCATTAAACTTTTAGATGATGCAACGTGCATGACTAAACACTGATACTTGCAGAACATATAACAGATCTGATTCTGGTCAGCAGTTTGAAATCTTCTCTTCTAGATAAATTCTCATTTGTCAGGAACCTGGTTGTGTTTATAGAAGCAAATATTTTGAAATTATGAAAAGATTTGTAGCTCAAGATGAGGATGATGGCGGTTTGATTCTCTCTGAGCTTCACTATTTTGTCGTGGAGATTTCATCACCAGGCCTGGTGACATTTTCAGCATTAACTACTTATAGAAGCATGTAGTTCCATAGTTTACTTATAGTTTGTGAGAGAAAAGGAACCGAAGGACTACAAGAGTGACTGTTACGTTCGCTTTGAGGATTGTAGCCAAAGTATGTCAAAATATTGGATATGTTACCTTTTCCGAGACGGATTTTTTATTTATGAAGATTTTATTATATTTCTATATAAAATCATCAGCATTGTCTTCAGTGTGAAGTGAGTTATCAGGGTTTTTCTCTAAGTAGTAAGCCAGTAACTCTCCCTGTCGAAATATGAAAACAAAGATTTGTGGGGAATCCAGCAATGATTAGTAAAAAACCAAACTGCTTGAATTTAATGGCTTTTCAAAGTCTATAAACAGCCCAAAATTACAAAAATCTTATTATACATGATAAATAAAAAGACAATGAGCACTATCCCTACTTGAAGTTAAAGCGAAGTTTATCACTTACAACAAAACGATGCATCAAAGAAAAATGAATATTAAATAACTATAAACTGATCCAAACCAGAGTCTATGTATGCATGATGCAGTTTTTAGTTCTAGAGTTGGAAATAGAAGGAAGGAGTTAAAAAGGTGGACAGTGAGTGTTAGTAATGATAATTATAAGTTGAGCACTGGATAAAGAATTACATGAATTGATGAGCCTAGGAATAAATTCAACTTGACATATGAAAATCACTAAGGAAATTATCATAAAATAACAATGAAGCAGCAATATCAGGACAGTGTAATGTAGTCGCTACTATTTTATTCTTCTGTGTGTAGTTATCAAATTGTGATCGCATAGTTTCAGCGGCTTTTATTAGGAGAAGTTAAGTGGTACTTTTTGTATGTCATTTATTTCTAAAGTCTGTTTCACGTCGATTTATGTTGTGTATGTATTAGGTGTCTGGTTATTAAATATGCAAAAGGTAGCTTACAATTGAAGAGTAAACTTTTTGGAAAGTTTACAATATGAAATTTCTTCTAACCCTTCCTTTTTTTCACTCTTGAAAAAGGATAAAAATTTGTAAATATAATCAAAATTGATACGAGTGACATAACCTTCCAGATTTTTCTATACTTTGCGATGTTTTTAGTTGTAAGAAAATTCATTTTTAGTAGCCTAATATTTCTTTTATAATCCTCTTTAGTTCATTCCCTCCTGTTGAGAATGGAAGAGGGATTTGAATCGGATTTTATAGGTAGCTAAAAGTTCAGTTTTTCCTGTTCTCCTTTTTCTCTCATATACCAAGATAAATTTCATAACTGATCTTTCAGTTTTAAAATTTACTTCAGTAATCATGAGTTTATTTTCAACTTAACTCTTTGACCATAATTTGTTTGTGCTATTCAAGAATGTCTTGTCCAGATACCATCTGTAACCTATTGATAAATTTTGTGATTGTATCTTCATTTCATTATCCACGGTAATCCTGATGTTTGATTCATGATACTTTTGAAGTAGATGGGCTACTTTTCCCATGTTGTTACAAACAGAAAACCTATTTTAAGCCTCCCTAAAGAGATATGTATCACTTTCAGTTGTTGTTTTTTTATATATTTTACTCGCATTAGTTCAGTGTTACGAAAGAAAATGCTTGCCTGGATAGGAACAAATTGCGAAAGTGCGACTACTCTATTAGTTTTCTGACACAGTTGCTTCCTAACAAATTTGGAAATATACAGATTAAAATTTACAAAAAATTTATAGACGAAAAATATCCTGCTGATAAAAAAGAAACTATTAATCAAATATATTTTCCCATCGATAAAAGGTCTTCATGATCAATCTCTCCATTAAAGAATTTAACTCTAATTAAATGTGATTGCTTGAGACAGGCTAGGACTTCAAAGTACCAGTGTGTCATTTAAAACCTAAAGAAGTCATTTGTAGCAATGAAGTAGCATTAATTTCAGTTGACAAAGCAATGGGGTTCAGCACTTACATTCAAACTGAAGAAAAAACAGAACAGAATCCAATAAAACCA
>OX104134.1:97966395-98085147 GCA_944470555.2 Heterobilharzia americana
AACTGAAGAACTTACTAGTGAATGGATGTTTATATTACTAAATAAGAAACTATGCAAGTGGACTAAGGTCGTCTAGTTATAACGCACACTTCGAATATTGCGCGCTCTTGTCGTTGAAAGTGGAACCTATCTGTGTAATGACAGATGGAATTCCATACCCGTCTCTCTGATTTGCAGCAAATTTTACTAAGCTTATGCATATCAGTGTGAGTGAGTATAGTAGTTCCCGGCATTATTCTGTAAACTTTCAAAATCATTTTGCGGTGCTTGTGAACTGGTATCTGTCGTGTTAAATCCATTATATGGGAATGGGAATATTTATAATATTCACTTTGACGCACTGCATATGCTGAAAGTGGTATTTTCTTTGTCCCGTGACCGCGATCTGATGTTTTTGATGGGGTTAAAAGACCTCCCCTCTGTGCTATTCAGGACCCGTAAAATCTTGTAGATTTTTCGAAATATATCGATGTGATGGTGCCTGTAAACTGGCTTTTCTCACGTCAATTACTATTGTGAGAATAAAATTTATTTATTTATTTGTTTACAATAACGCTTATTGAGTCAGGCAGAGCATTCATTGCACCATCTTCAATCTTATTAGCTGTGACAAGGCTACATATATAAATCAAACAACCTCCTCCACGCTTATGATCTCGGTTAGTGTGAAAGAGAGTATAACCATCTATGCACAAGTCTACATCGAGGACTGAGGCGGGACACCACGATTCAATAACTAATATCATTTTAGGCTTAGTTAGCAAGACTATAGTTCTCAAGACAGAAATTTTCTTAATAATAACAATTTACTTTATTCCAAACAATTTGTGGTACAAGTTGGAATTCTCAGCGTAATATATATTGCAATAACAACGAAATATAAGTTTATACAGCCTTTTGAATTGTTTTATTATGAAAGTTCAAGTTATGTGAAGAATATTAAAACGAGAAAATTTTGCATTGTAAGTTAAATTATTGAAATAAGATTTTTAACTGTCACAAAGGTGATGCATGATTTCTGTTCTAACGCCTTTTTCCTCACAAAATATACGTGCAAGATAAAGTACAGTGGAATTTTTATACTCAGCTGTACGAGCATACAGTCTTATGTAGTTTCTCCTTGTCCTCCCTGAGGAGATACATGGAGAGAGCTGTAAATGGAGTGGATGTTCACTGTCAGTTAAAATTTCTGTAGCTAGTTGCTTGCAGGAATTTATATGTTTATCAACCATAGTGTTAATCAGTTGAGCCAGAGACACACCACTCACCCTGCTGACGGTCTTCAAAGTCCTACGCAACATAACATAGTTCCTTTTTAGAAGACCAGGAAAGATTAATGGGGAACAATATAGAAGAATAGGTAAAATGCAGGAATTAATAAATTTTAAAAGAAGCAGTTGTACCAGAAAGCCTTAGTTTCTTTATGTATTAAGTTAAACGAAAGATTTTTCTACAAGTTAACAAAATGTGGGACGACCAGCAAGGTCAGAAGTAAAACCCAACCCAAGATAGTTCACACTCGATTTACTTTCTGTAGAAATACCATTCATGCAGTAGGCATCATGAGATTTAAGCAGCTCACATAAGTCTTGTTTTCGCCAGAGGCTGAATTAACAGTCTGACATTTAGAAGGGTTTAGTTTGAGACCATTTGAGAGAGACCATTTGCCAACTTCAGACAAGAATTCATTTAATTTAGAGCAATCCAAGGAATGGTTGACTGAAATTAAAACCGTCAGGTCATCAGCATACTTGATGAAATTACTTTCAACAGAATAAGGCAAATCGTGCAAAGAAACGGAAACAGAAAAGAAGAAAGTACAGCACCTTGAGGCACACCAGCTTCAGTGAGCAATCAAGTCGAGGGCATCCCTTTATGGATAGTGCACTGTTTCTTTTCAGAAAAATAAGAATGCAGCCAATTTGTAACCCATGGATCAGTGTAAGCTATGGCAAGCCTATTTAACAAAAGTGGTCTAGGAACAGAGTCAAAGGCTGATGAGTAATCCAAAAAGGCACAAAGGACATACTTAACACCTTTGTCGAGACTAGAAACAATGTTATGATGCAAGACAGTAGCTGCATCTAAAGTACTCCTCCAGTGTTTGTAAGCAAACTGTTTCGGATCTCTGAGAGTCATCAATGAAGGCTCAAATACAAGGAGAAGTAAGTTCTCCATTATCTTCAGAAAAGGGGAAGTTATAGCTATGGGTCGAGAAGTAACATCTGATCCAGAAGGTGGCTTAGACACAGGTACAATTTTTATCTGCTTCCATGCAGTGAGTATTATGTTTTAGAAAACGATACTTTGAAGATATCTGTAAGTGGATGACATGCAATATCTGCACATTTTCTAAATATAATACTAGAAATACCATCAAGACCTAAGCTTTGGGAGGGATTCAAGGACCTTAGTCATTTAAATACATTATTTGTATCAAAACCTGGAAAGCAGCTATCCACTTGACTTTTGACATTAGGAAGGGTGAAACCGGCTTGCCAACGTATAAATGACTTGTTTAACGCACAGACATTCGAATGAGTTTCTTTTGTCATCTTCTTTTACCAGTAAGCTCTTTAAACAATTTCCATATATTGGAAGAGTTCTTACACGATAGGAACTTCTTGTTGTATATAGTATTTAGACGTTGTATTTCAGACTTAATTAGGCAGTTAGGCCTTTTAACTCCAGGGTAATCTCTGGCCTTATACAACCTTTCCTCTTCTCTCTGGAGCCTCCTTAGATGAGGAGAGGAAAGTCTGTCAAATCTCATTCTTCGGCAAAGACCGTGATTGATACGTCTTGAGTAAATGTCTGCAGCCATCAACGGATGTAGCCTATCTACTACGTAATGGGGTGGTACACAACGATCCCCTAAAAAACTAGTGAACTGTTTAGTGAATCATTCGCCAATTTCAACCCTAATGCCTTCAACCCCACTAATTTTACTCTAATTGCCCCTGGTTCTTGTACTTAAGTGGAGTTCACTGTCAAAAGTATCACCGAGGTTATCAGAAGCTTGAGACTGTCGACAGGTACGGAAACGGAAGGCCTAAATTAAATAGTCATCAGAAACAGTGGTGGTGATATGCCACTGTTCTTGTCTAAGGTATTCACACTATCGGTGGAAAGTGGGGGGCGTCCCAGCGAGTGGAAGGCTAGCCTTATAACTCTTCGCTACAGGTGCGGGGATAAAGCGAATGCCCGTAACTACAGACCTATCAGCATAAGGCCAATCGTCTCCCGAATTATGGAAAAAGTGATTAAAAGCAGCATCCACTGGATTTTCCTCCTGGCTGACGCTTTTATGCCTACCATTGGCGTAGATTTGCTAAACCATTACGATCTACTCGTGGTCGCTCGTCGTCGACGTCTGATAGATAACAATTCGTGGGTATGTAAGAAGTTCGAATAGTGAGTGATTGGCCTCTGTGTCTGTCAAGTTTGTACCAGGACAATTCCTGAAAGAGTTCAACGGCAGCTTCTACGCATTAATAAACGTACAAACATCTGGTTCGTTGAAATGTCAAAATATACCGTATAGACCAATGCTGATAATATGTCAACAGTATGAAAATTCTATTTTTATCTCTCCGTGCTAAATCGATCATAAGTCCGCCATAGCCGCTACAATACCTTGCATTGATCTTTATAGCTCGGTGGATAATGGTCGGGTTCCACTAAATTTCTGGGTCGAGCGAAAGATTCTGCACCTGTAGATAGAGATGTATGCGCTTCTTTCCATTTTTGTATCCTGTTTACAGTTGCGGCGTAACAAACGGCGCTAGTAAACCATTTGAGGTGAAACATTGTAGTGAATGCAAAATTCACTGTAACACAGGATAAATGAATCAACAAATATTTTACTCCCACGTTAATAATTTAATATGAAAGAAGCCAGTTCACGGGCATCATCACATTGATATGTATCGAGAACCCTACAAGATCCTGCGGGTCCTGGATGGTACAGAGTGGAGGTCGTTAAACTGTGAAAAATATAAGAGGATAGCGGTTATAAGGCAAGGAAGAAAATACCGCTCTTAAGCATATGCAGAGCGTCAGAGTGAAGATAACAAAAACTCCTATTCTCATATGATGGATTTAAAATGAAAGATACCAGCTTGCGTCATCGTGAAACTGATAATTCTTGAAGACTTACAGATTTGCATTTGGTATTGCACAATCCACATACCACGTTATTAATGTACATAACCTCATCAAAGCTTGCTGCGAATCATGAGACGGGTATGGATTTTCATCAGTCATTACACATATTGGTTCGATTATTAGAACAAAAGCACGCAACGTTCAAAGTTTGCGTCACAATCACCTGACGTTGTTAGCCCATTCACATAGACTGTTATTGGAAATATAACCGTCCATTCAAGAGTAAATCCTTCGGCTTTTAGCCTTGCTAACCACAAAGGACCAATTTATACAATCCGAAATATCACTGAGTATCCACAGTTATACAGCCAAGGTGAGTGTCTAAATCAATGCATTTCCAGTTCACTATGTTATGTTTAAAGGTAATATACATTAATGACACCGGAATACTTGTAGTAGTATGTGGGAATACACGTTGGAACGGTCAACAGTCCAAACGGCAATAATTATACATAGACTTCAGGCATCTTCCATATTAGCATAAGCAGCATCATTCGAGAAGTGTATTTGATGCATGGCAACTTGACACAGAGTGCTAGAAAACATGTAGTTTGGAACAAATGCAAGTAAGTCGTGTTCCAAGTCGATAGGCAAATCGTTTGTTCAGAATATTTGTGCCACTCTGACTGTTGGGAAAGTTGACACAGTTCGTCACTTTAAAAATCCTGGCCAGTAGGTGAGTTAATTATGAAGATGTTCCAGAAACCGCGAGAGATTGAGAGCAGCCCAATAATTCTCGGAGTCGAACAGCAGGTATTATTTCCACTAAGTAGATATGTTCAGATTGAAATTCAGCATCAAATGTCCCCATCCAGTTGCTTCTGCAACTAAAAAGACAGAAGGGTGAATAAGTATCAAGAGGCTTCATGAGAAGATCTTCATGTGATGCCACAGGAACGTTCATCACAGGTTCCACTATCGTGGAGAAGTTTTCTGGAGGCTCAGGAGTGTATTAGAGAAAATTTCTGATGAAATGATATAATTCCAACCCAATTCGAGATCTTAAAGATTCGTTTTTTAACGAGAAAAGAGTAAGCGAAGAGTGGGGAGCCAAACACAAGGAGATTATCCACGTTTATAACCCGCAGAACACCTATGTTTGTATTTGGCTACTTTGTATTTTGCAGTTTGCGAAGCACTAACGTTCCTTCTTTAAACACATCTCCTATGTTCCTTAAGTCACGATGTCCTATTCATTGCTTGTTATTTGACGTGACAATGAGTTCATATCACCAAAGTGATCATACCTGTGAACCGATTTGTTTTCATTTAGCTTATGTTTTATGATATATACGTATTATTATTACGGTTAAAAGACGTGTATGCTTGCAGTATCATGTCTACTGTTATACGCACGCCCCTAGGTTTCGTGTGTATATTCCGACTGAAAATATAGTACTCACTGTATTTCGTCAATGCCGTTTTGTGGCGGTATATCTGAAGATGTCTTTGCTGGCTATGGTAATAAGCAGAGGGTGTATTTGAACTACTTAGTCGCCAAAGTGGTTCTAATCGTCGTAGTTTTGTCCATCGGATGTAATAGGAAGTGCGTGGATCTGTTGGTCAAGGCATAACATCTCACAAATTTAGGCGATCTATTATACTGAGCCTTGTGGATACAGTTGTGATTCGCTCAGTATTTTGGGAGTTTGGGGAAGGACAAGAATGTCTCCAGCATGGGACTGAACTGGATAGTGAGCCAGAAGCTCCGATGTCAACAGTATTTAGTATTCTAGTATTTAACAGGGATGAAGTTAGCTAGGAGGATGTTCTGAAAGCTTTTGCCTAGACACCCTAGGCTTGATTGTGAAGGTTGTAGCAGCATTCTAGTGCGAAACGGATTTCCTTGCTAGCTGCAAAGGATATTTCATATAAAATCTTCCAGAAAAATCTGAGGTTTGTCCTAGGACGTCCCATCCCAAGTGATTGTAGATCAAGGGCAGTGCATAGAGATGCATAATCCTGACCACAACCATGACCAAATAGCCTAGATGTACAGTACCCGAGGAGACCCTCATTCTTGAACTTCTGCACTTGGATTGTGGAGTGTGGAGGCAACACGCATGCTGGAGTGGCTGTGATTATTATCATAGGTGGTCCGAAAAGCAGTGGTGTACCTTTTAGTAGTGGCATTTTACTTAAAATAGACCTGGTACTGATAAGGATGATGTACAGATGAGAGTAATGAAGGTAACTGAAATTTTTAAGTCGTTGAGAAGTTCAGGGTCTATCTCCACATCCATTAAGTGAGTATGGTAACGTGACACTGTTCCACATGAGTTTCCGACGCCCACTTCGGTAGCTGGAGAAAAAGATGATCCCACAGCAAAACGAGAAAACTGGAATGAATTTTTAAGTTCATCGCGAAAGTCTGAAGAATGAGAAGGAGAAAGGTGTATTGTGAGGCAATGTATCTTAGCTGGCAAGGGCGCCGAATAAACTATCTTCCAGCCCATGCTATAGCAGGTTAGTATACTGGGGTTGGGCTACGCTTGTACAGTTGGTGTCAGTGAACTATATTTTATCCTGAGGTTTATTGTTGGCTGTTACCGTTGAAGATAATGAAGGGGGGCGGGTATAGCCTAAAAATGGGTTGCCAAGTGATGAATTACTAAGTAATCCAACAATAGAGGGTCGGACTAGAATTTCCGGTCCCATATCGGTGTCTTGGCTGCCCAGTGGCAATTCCACACAGCATCACAGTTACCATGTCTTCGTCTCCAGTTGTCAGCCTGACCATATGCAGTGGGTCTCAAAGGGTTATGAAGTGGCTGGTTTATCACTAACGCCTGACTATCAGAGCACAGGTTATAATCGTAAGTCAAAAACGGTTGAGAACTGTGTGGCGTTCGATGAAGATTGTTAAAAGGATGGGATATTCTGGGGTCACCCATGAATGACGCGGAATATGTGTATGGGGAGCTGGTTCCTACAAAATACTTTGGGCCTCATACACTTGCCTACAGTTAGCATTTTTGGGGGAAGCTGACCGCTGGGACGTTTGCCAGACAGATTCGCGTTGGATACCCTGAGAAGACAGTGAGATGCTTGGTGTGATATTTCCACTTCTCGATGTAACTGGTTAACGAACACTTCTAGTTGACATGGGGGGGATTTTTCTTGGACCTTCGCTTAGCAACCTCTGGTGCCGGGTATGGCCACTAGTAGCCGTCACACATAGACTTTTAGTGGATGCCTAAGCGTTTATGCCTTTGGTGGTAGTTCTGAACGAATCGCTGAAACAAACATTAGTTTTAGACGGAGGATTTGTCATCAGAAGTCGTTCTGGGCCAGGGCGTTCACTACTAGTATTTTGAGGATCCATATTCGTTGTAGCCCTGTTAGCCTACGACATTTCATTTGAATCTGGTGAATCAATTGGTCTTATGTTACTCACCTTTCCTATGTCATGTAAACAATCAGCCGATGCGTCCAGAAAGTTCCGAAGCGTCGGCTCATTCTAGATCTCTCAGACGAAGCTTCTAAAAATAAACTGGGCTGGTAAGTAAGAGACAGCCCACCCATATTGGTTTTATCTTCAGATTGGCAATACGCCACTCGTATCATGAAGAGGTTTCATTGAAACTTCGCGGATCGGAAATACTTCTGCCGAATCTGTTTTCTTCAGTTTTATGTCATCACTGTGCACATGGCCTTGAAGTTTATTTACCGTCCAGACAAACTCCTAAATAGGTAACCTGGCACTATGGTACAGTTGTAGGATCTGGAACTGAGTGCTCGTGACTGTGCGAATGAGCATAAATAGGCCAACAATATGTCTCACGTTGATCTGTAGCCTTTTTCGTGTTTCGAAAGTTCTCTCTCAGACAATTACTGTTTATCAGTTCAGCTACTTAGTGATAACAGAATGCGACTGCTACAAGATCCTCAAAAGTGACATAGAAGCATCATGAATGCAACCAAGGAGAGTTGGGAGGCCCCGTGAACACGACGATCCCTTGACGTATGCAAACGAAGGGATGAAATATCTCGACATTTTGAGGAGATATTGTAATCAGGTACAGCAATTTTTATTTCTCTGACATTGATAAATGTACCAGATGATTTTTGTTCTGGGTATCCAGGGGGTGGAAAAATGAAACTGTTAGCAGTTCTAACGTGGCGTTGACGCGGAACTGATGCTCAAAGGGTCAGGGGTTTTACCTACTGCGTGCACAAAATACCGTGAAGAGTTCATAACTTGCGTTTTTTTGAGACATGGATACGGATTAATATACTTTATTGTGGTGTCTCCTCAGACTCACACTACTCTCCAGCTATGGTAGACACTTATTCCAAATGGCGGGGGTTAAACACCCTCGATTCGAGATTTGCTCAATGAGCGACGTGGTAGATTTTAGACGTAAGGAAGTGTCTTATGTCTTCATCACTGAGAGTGAACTCATTTTACTCAGAACATCAATGATTGGCTTAACGATGTTGGATTCAATCATTTTTGTGCAGCCCGATTTCGTCTTCAGTCAAGTGGGTAGGGTGAAAATGTGTGCGGACACCGAAGGGTATCATGGAAACAGCGAATCCAAGCAATTTAAAAGGGCTAGAGGAGCGTGCCGATAACTTTCTGATTTAGTGTCGAAATGCAGAACAAATGAATACTCATGATGATACAGCTTATCGCCTCGAATCCCTAGTGTGACTTCGTCAAATACACTCTATTTTCGAGGAAGCGATTATCGACCATCCGCGGAAGGTGCAAAACAGGAAATGGAAAGCCAAATGATAGAGTTATTGAAGTCAGAAGGTGTTTGCTTTCACGACAGACGCAAAGAACATCTGAAATTTATTTAGCGTCGTAATTTCAGCGATAATTCCAATCGTTGCCCTACCAGTTCCTATTTCTGAGATAGTTTTTAGATGCAAGAAGATGGTGTTTGTGATGACAAAATCTGATTACTCCGGTCTGAAAGCAGAAAACAATTCTATGAGACCGAACTTACGCGATCGGAATAAGTTACCACGCTTTACTGTATGGTTTCCCGAACTTCCCTGAGTCACACACCGTCAGGGATTGTTTCAACAATATCAGAACACTGTTTGACGTCATAGCTCCTTGATGGATTTGTAGTAAATCTGCGGTACTCAGCAATATCTCTGTGCAACCATACAGTTCAAAACTTTTTGTGACACGGAATACGCACTGTGAATCAATAAAGATATTCCCAGGAAAATGGAATCGAAACTCTGTCTACAAGAGTCAAATCAATCAACAAACGTTTCCCTGGACAGTCAAAAAACAAGCAGTCACTTCACAGTGCAACCCTAAGTTGGGCCCAAAAGAAATGTCAGGAACAATAAAACAGTGCCATGCTGTCAACAGCACAGCACCGTAAAGTAGTTAGGATAATTCCCAATCAAAAGAAAGACAAATAATGAGTGTTAAGTCAAGGAAGACAGGCAGTGACAAAAAAATACTACATTGGTCAGGGTTAGAGGATGATATCCACAATGAGGGTGAAAACTTTCAAATAAATGTCTGTACTTTCAAACAGAGTGCCTAGGAGGGATTTTCAAATCATCGTTTCCGCTACACCGGCCACTAAAGTCCTTTCTGACACACAGGGACAGTCGTTGGTGCATTCAGTCATGGCTCTGCCCACATACCCGAATTTTTGACCCATACGTGGCCGGCTACGAGGGGATCGAGTTCACAGTACGTATTCCATTCACCTCATCGTGATTATTGCATAACGGTCGCAGTGAAAATACAAATACACAACCAGCAGGAGGAACTAGGGCGCTTGCGAATAAACTTAGAGTTCATTGTTAACATGCAGAAAGACATTCAGCCCGTGGCCGATGTGGTGCATGACTTTTCCTTTACCTTACTAAGTAGCATTCATTTGCATTTGTTTCTATTCGTTGTATCTACAGTATACAAAGAATTCCACTAATCAACAGTTCTTGGCCTCTTTTCATTTGTAGGTTAGATCGGTCCGTGGCAGTTCTACAGCTGCTAGCTACGGCAAAACATTCCAATATAAAGAAACTGGTTAACACATGGCAGGGTTAGTGCCCTGAGTCGCACCCCTTTTACTGGAAGAAAACCTCATTTAGCATGTGAATGATCTGACAAATATGACATAAAGAAAGCAGGAATGTACAGTTTTTATCCTCAACAAACTTTTCGACTTGAGACGCATTCTTTGGGTAAGACGCTATTCGAAAAGCTCTCCAACCGCCTCATGACAATGTGCTTAAGGTGCTCAGAGGTACGGTCGAAGCATTCACTATGGGGAAGGCTGCAAAACTGAAACACGCTAGTGTGGACAGAATAAAACCTGCATCTCTGGAAGACAAAACGGGATGGTAGCTGAAATCCCGCGTTTTAGAATCACTCAGTGAAAGTATTGGCGCGGCAAAACTGCGAACAGCGTGATGAGCGTTTGATTTTGAAAGAATTACTCACTTTCGCAGAGGAGGTCGTTGGCCTAAAATGCTAATTTGAACAGTAATGTTCTCGTAATTCAACTAGTTATTCGCACTAAAATCACAGAAGAGTCATTTCGACGCACCCATATGCCTTTGTGAATGGATTCGCAAGCCTTCTGTGGATCCATATAATATCTATCAGCGAACACCTACCTGAAGAAATACACGCCTGAAATCTCCACCTGTCACTACTTTCATCGATAACGCAAAAGCTGCCACAAACATTTCTGTCACTTAGAGTACTGTATATACTTAGGATTTGTCCTGGTGCAAACTTGACCGACGCGAAGACCAGTCACTAATTATTCGGACTTGTTATATACCCACGAATACGAGAACAAGGAAGAATACGATAGCGTAGTCGGATGGAATAGTATATTTGGGTGGTTGTGCGAAATACCGATGCGTTCCAACTAACTGGCTAGAGAGTCGAATACGAGCAGTGCAACGTAACACAGTAGCGTGCCAAATGGCGAGGATGCTTGACCGGGTGCCTTCAGCTAGTGTGTGCAGCTAACCTATGAAGGTCAGTATCAACGTTGAATCTCGTCAAACCCCAGGCTACTAATTTTGGGGAAGTGTGTGATGCTACACATATGTCGTGAAATCGTCTTTTAACAACTGTTCGAGTGCTCACCATAATAACAATGTCCGGTTCATAACAAACTACTATTTATTTGGTTTTCCCGATACCGGTTCCAGCAGCCATTTTTATAAATATTTTTCGAAGTTGAGTTGCGCAGACTATTGCTTCAACTGTTTTGCTTCTAATAGCATTTTATTGCGGGAGCACCATATGCCAGTATGAACAGTAACGTTTTCATGGTATTTCTTGTTCACCGCTACTTAATCACTATATCTTCAGAGGCGTGAGATTTAATATTTGCGGACAATTCTTCCCCATTTTATTTCCAAACCGAGGTATCCCCCTCTTTCACATAGTTGGATGACAACTGACGGGTCGCAACTTTTGAATTGGATTATTTTAAGAATTCATTTTCCGTCGTCTCCGCCTGCATCTTCCATTTCTACGGTACTTTATACCAGTGAATCGGCAAAGTTTAGGGTGTTGCAAATATGTGTGGGTATTTCGGGCCTTATGCTAATGCACAAAGTCACATGTGCATCAATAACAAGAGTAGGCAGTGTCATTCTTGCTGGTTCTGCACGCTGACAGAATTCTTTGAGTCACTTTGTGACATGATGACCCAACCGGGAGACTTAGTAGGATAGTGCACTTCAACTGATACTAGGTGACTGGGGGAGATCAGTAAGACGCCTGGGACCAAGGTTGTAGCATTTATTCCTGGAAAGTAGCAAGCGGTAATTTTCGGGTTCTGTTAGTTCGTATGGTCAGCTGGAGCGTTTTGATGATCTTCGCCGTCTACACCTGTAGTCGTATGTTCTTGAGTTCCAGATATACAGTTTATGGCCATATAAATATTTGCCGGGACCCTTTAACCACTGAGCACCAAGTTTGCAGAGATTTATGAAGGTTCGTTAGTGTTCACATCCTTACTCCAACTGATGACGTTTAAAACCATTTGGTTGTGAAAATGTTTTGACGGTAGTTTAAAATCACTCGAAGGCTTATTTACATACAGACGTTTTCATGCTGAAACTTCACTTAAAGATGAATTCCTTAAGGCAGACAAAATATTTTTAGCGCATCCTGACAGACTGATGACCAAATTTGTGCTTCCCTTTGCACTTGCAGGAAGCCGCATTCTTTTTTCCCATAAAGGCCCAAAACATTTCATTAAGTAAAAATATGTGAGCGCTGTTGAAATTCGAACAAGACGGAAGTGTGACTTCTTCGCACCATTAAATGTCCTTAGTGGATCCTTAACAGTTGAAACTTTCCGCCATTTGTAATGCACCTGATACTCACCAGGAGACAAAGAAAAAGCCACACAATAACACATTCATTGGAGACGTAAGAAAAGATCTGCTTATATTTCAGTCACATAAGCGGCTTTATTGCACTGCTTACAAGTCTGCCATAGTTTCCAGACCACATTTGTTACACACTTTTGGTAAAATCCCACACATATGTCCAGTATTTGTAAATTTTCCCCGGAGAATAGCAGTCTCATGGCTAAATACAAGATAAGGCACCAGTAAATCAATCACGTTGAAGAAGGTTAGGTCGTCATAGGCTGTTCTTTGGTTCGCAAGACAGCTCATAGGAAAGCGGTAGCGCAAGACAAAGTAGACCTTAAACTGAAGATAGCACAGGAATAAATGTGGGAACAGTATAGTTCAGGGAGCGGATTTTCATTACGGTCACCACAGAAATGCGGTCAAACGCAGAACAACTCGGTCAAATTCATATCCATTCTGCAAATACGTCGTTTTCATCTTCATCGCTTATATCAAATCGATATTAAACCTGCGGCGTTAATCACAGCTGCTGTTCATATTCGGATCATAATTGATATGACGGAGAGTGCTTTTAATGTCCTCACAGATGTCGAGGCAAACTTGGAGATCTAGTTCCACAGCGTCGGGAACATAAGTTATCCAGCTTCGTGTATCCTATGTGCCGCTACTGTGCGCAATGCGATACAACTGGATCTTGATAAAACAAAACGATATGTTAGTAGTCAATTGTCTGTTAAACTCGATGAATGTGCCAAATTTCCACAATAGTTTGTACTTTTGTTGGCATTGGAATGTCGATTTGTTGAAGCCGAAATATGGTGGTTTACGCACGATCCAACATCTTAGGTGGCCGTGAGTCTTTTAGGACGTCACGTAAGTTGAAGTTGTAGTGTTCGTTATTGGCGAGTGGCAGCAGTTGCGAAAACGTGCGTGCAGGGGTTTCTGTTGGTCGCTTCCATGGGCAAGAGCAACCGTAAAGCTGATCTGCTTGTTCACATAGTGCGATGACGGGTGACATTCCGACATGGGCAAAAGGTATGTCTTGTAAAATGGCGAGCTGGCATTTGGCTACTGAATGCTTTAGATCTGCAAACTTACCAAGTCCCTGAGCTTATTGGTATGCGGTGCGGTTTGTTTCAGGAAAATGATATCTCACGAGAAAATCAGCCGAAAGTTACACATTCAGTATCCCACAACCATTCAACTCACGTATCTCGGCATATTCGTAGGGCACGCCTGATGTTATGCTCCAACCTGGCTGCAAAATCGTAGCATTTTTGGTTCCACATTCCCAAGTGCTAGGTAGGCCCAGCAAATAAGTCTCTGGTGTATGCATCTGTCCGCATCTCGTGCGTGAAGTTCCAGCAAGATGTATCGTTAGGGTGACGAAGCATGCTCAGCCAGGCATTTCATTTACATACATCTATTGTATAGGTATGTGTAAATTCGCTACGCAGACTTTTATTCTGAAGAACAGATACTGTGATTAAATCATAGGTTGTAGGCTTTAGCTCACATGTAAGCTAGACATGATAATCTTTAGGTTTTAATTCTTTCAATTAAAAATTCAATATTGAATAAGGTTTTGTGTATTTTAACTGCGGGGTAGTTACGACACAAACTTACATACAAAACAATGGAAGACACGTTCCAGCAATGGAAGTTCTCTTTTTCCGTTGTATGAACACAGCCCCAACTTCTTAAGCATAAGAAAACCAAATGGAGAAAAGCAATTGCGTGGAGAATGTTAATTGTCACAAACCTCCGACTTGGCATCAACATCTTCCTCATGTTAGGCCATCATCTTACGCTGTGCGTTATAAAGGATAAGTGCTCTGGAAAGAGAACGGGACTTCAAGTGAATGTGGAGAAGACAGAGGTGATGAAGATACCCAACCAAAAACAGCATCAACAACAAGCACCAATCACCATTAACGGGAGAAATATAAACGCAGCATCATCTCAACTACAGGCGGCGGCACGGATGAAGATGTCAAAGCCACGATCTGAAAGCAAGACAGGCCTTCATCACTCTGAAATCAGTGTGGAGATCTGCTCCACTCCACTCAGCATAAAGCGTGAACAACATCTGGATTTTCAACACTAATTCAGCCAAGTAAGTCAGTGTTTCTATATGATGGTTGAGAGACTTGGCGCATTACAAAAAGCACTTCCAACAAACTGCAAACATACATCAACAGCTGTCGTCTACGCTCACTCGACACTGAAGATCAGGTAGCCAGAATAATGAGGATAAGCAACAAGGAACTCTGGCCGGTAACGAACCAACCAACAACCCATCGCCCAACAAATATGCAGAAGAAAGTGGACATGGATTAGGCATACACTGAAAGGACCGATTGGGGACATCACGCACCAGGCCATACCCTCGAGTGGAACTAGAATGGGAAGCGACGAGTTAGGCGTTCGAGACGAGGGCGACGTGGGTATCGTTTGAGGAAGAAATGGAAGGTTGTGGGCAGTCGTGGAGCGAGGTTCAAAAGACTGCAGAGAACAGAGTCAAATTGCGACGTTCTACTGAAGCTCTCTGTTTCACTGGGAACCCAAGGGAAAATCAGTAATGATCATGCTGAAAAGATATTCAAAGTGATGTTGTGGAATATAGATCCTTGAACATAATGGTTCAGTGATTCCACCTATGTCCCGGGTATGTACGTTGTCTTATTTACCGCTGAGGTTGTTGTTAGTGTTACTCACCAACGAGAAGTGGCAAGTGCAGAAAGAGCCTTGCGAGAGCGCTGAACACTCCGGTTCGGCCAATAAATCGCTCGGTGTGTCAATTTATGCGCCATTTAAACTGGAGAGGAATCTGCCAGCCGTTTTATCTTTCTGTCTTGGTTCGATACCATGGGACAGTGACCGTGAAAGTATTGTGACCCAAACCACTTGCATAACACAGTTTTCAACCATAAGCACTTGTGGTTATAGACAGGCTTAAGAGTTGTCCTCGTACGAACTTGACAGATGCAGAGGCCAATCACTAGTCATCCGCACTTGTTATATACCCACGAACACGAGAACAAGAAAGAGCACAATAGCGTAGCCGGATGGAGTAGAATGTTCGCGAGGTCGTGCCGAAATACCGGTGCGTTCCAGCTAGCTGGTTAGATGGTCGATTACGATCAGCGTGATAAACACGACAGTGCACCAAATGGCGAGGATGTTTGACCGGGTGCCTTCAGCTAAGCAAGTCCAGTTAACCTATGGAGGTCAGCATCAACGTTGGATCTCGTAGAACCCTAGTCAAGTGATTCTGGAGAAGTGTATGATGCTTCACAGGTACGCTGATGATGCTACACGGACACAACTTCAACGTTAGAGACGCCCATGCATCTAAGTGTCACCGAGCGATGAACACCAGAAATGGTTATTAGGGAAAACCACTTACTTAGGGAACAATCACTCTGAGGCTTAAATGGACTCCTTTCATCAGGGACAAGCCGCAGGGATGCTGGAAATCAGGCAGGTGAGTGGGTGCCCAAGAATTTCAGTGTGCATCGCAATGTTTTCTCTACTTCCCTCTCATGAGACTTTTCAAGAAGATGGTCCCTTCAAACTCTTTCTCGTAATAGGGACCGAAACAAAACCTGCTCTGATCTTCGTCACTCGCTTGAGTGTGAGCGAGAAGGGAAAAGAAAACGGGTTCGTTTTCAGGCGGGAATTGTGTGTCAGCCGAAAACTGGCGAGAAACCAAGATCCGTAAAATGGTTGGCATGATGACTGGACAGCATTTCTCTGCTTTTCCCAACACAGTCATCCGCATGTCAACTCTTTCCCGCTGCCACCGAGTCAGTCTCAAGTCTCCCTATTAGACGTATTACCCCCTGGTTACCATGCCACCACCAGTAACATCATTTCTACTTCCTTATTCCCACTAAAGCCTGCCCTTACTTTTTCCTTCTTTCTGACCTCACCATATCACCGTTTTCTGATCTATTCTCCTCGAATTTATCTAGATTCTTCCGTTCTGCTAACTTACCTCCATTACACTTGTCTCTGTCGTGTCCCCTCCTTTGTTGGTTTTAGCTGTCGTTTCATTTCCCTCACCTTCCTTACACAGCCCGTCCGAACATCTATCTAGCGGTACGACATTCGAGGAACCCACCTGTGCTGCAATTGCAGGAAAATTTATGAACATCCTCACAGTTTAAGCCTAGACCTAACCACTGGTAGCGTTTACCTCAGCTGCTGAGGGAAAATGGGCCGACTTACTGCACTGGTATCCAGCGACGAACTGCAGCCACCCTAGAGGCCTAGAGACCTAGGGGCAGGCACAAGGTGACTAATTGGTTCACACAAGATTTTAGGATTTGTCCTGGTGCAAACTTGACCGACGCGAAGACCAGTCACTAATTATTCGGACTTGTTATATACCCACGAATACGAGAACAAGGAAGAATACGATAGCGTAGTCGGATGGAATAGTATATTTGGGTGGTTGTGCGAAAATACCGATGCGTTCCAACTAACTGGCTAGAGAGTCGAATACGAGCAGTGCAACGTAACACAGTAGCGTGCCAAATGGCGAGGATGCTTGACCGGGTGCCTTCAGCTTAGTGTGTGCAGCTAACCTATGAAGGTCAGTATCAACGTTGAATCTCGTCAAACCCCAGGCTACTAATTTTGGGGAAGTGTGTGACGCTACTGATCACTCCCCCCAGTGGGTTCGGGATGACCCTAAAACGATACCGGCCGGAAGTAAAATCCCAGCGGTTTCTCCACTGGTAAAACTCTTCCGATGGGCTCAGTGCGTGAAGTGGCCCCTGGTTGTCTGGACTTATTCTAGGGTGTCGTGGCAATTAAATGATAAAATAGAATAAATCGAATTGTACGTCGATAGCGGTCCTCAGTTCCTTTTGACATTCCGTCCAGTGCTCGTTGCACTTGGAATATGAATATAAGTCTTTAATACCACGAAAACGTTACGTAAAAATGGAATTATTTATATATAAACATATCGAAAAATAAAAATTAATGCCTATTTTCACCGTTTTTTTAAAAGTTTCGTTACATGGTAATAAAAGTTGATATGAAAAGGCAAAGTGTAAGAGGGTTTGCGCATTGCCGGCAAATAAGAAAAATGGTGCCTTGGAAAAAATATTTGTAAGTAAAAAAAATAAAATATGGTTCGCACAGTTTATTTCACACCACTAAGTTGAATATGACTTGAAATACTCCGGGAACCTGACGGTTCGACCTGATTTTGCTTTCTGTTGCGCCGATGGTTGTTGCAACTGTGCATTACCAGGAGCATCGTCAAGAATTTCGATAATTGAGCTATCCGTTGGTCAGCTGTAGCGAGCTGAAACGTCACTTATAATGGGGTTGCCTTCGAAATAAGCTGGTTTCAAACGGTCGATACTAACAGTATCTTCACGTCCGTCTCGCTCAATTACGTAGAATTCCTCGCGTCGCTTGATCACTTTGAATGGCCCATCGTAGGGTGGTTCAAGTGGTCGACGAACGGCATAGTGGCGGATGAACACGTGTGATGTCTTTTGTAAACTGGAGTGAACAAAGACATCAGTCGTTTGAGGTCTAACCGGAGAAGGACTAACTGAACGCATTGCGTTTGTAAGCCTAGTCACGTAAGATGCCCTGTCGGAAACATGTTTGAAAGTTGAAGGGGAAACAAACTCACCTGGTAGGCGAAGAGTGGTCCCATAGACGAGTTCTGCAGGAGTGCATCCAGCATCAACTTTCAACGCGTTACGAATACCTAGTAGGACTAGAGGCAGAGCCTCGGTCCACTGAGGTATGTTTGTAGCTGAAAGGGAAGCTTTCAGCTGTCGATGGAAACGCTCTACCATGCCATTTGCTTGTGGATGGTAGGCTGTCGTTCGGAACCGAGTGCAACCTAAAAGTGCCGTTAGAGCGTGAAATAGTCCACACTCAAATTGGCGCCCACGGTCGGTTGTGACGTAAGATGGACATCCGAAGTTCGCGATCCATCTTTTTACGAAGACACCAGCGACAGTTTCAGCGGTAATATCCTTAGTAGATCCTGCTTCTGACCATCGTGCGAAACGACCCATGCAGGTGAAAAGGTAAGTACATCCATTGATTCTGGAAGAGGTCCTACAATGTCTATATGGACGTGGTCGAAACGCATGTCTGGGGCTAGAAAAGAACCTAAAGGGCTTTTCATGTGTCGTGTGACTTTGCACTTTTAACAAGCTAAGCACGACTGGGTCCACTCCTTAACGTCTTTGTTCACTCCCAGCCAGCAGAAACGTTGTGCCATAAGCCTAATGGTGGCTCGTACACCTGGATGAGAGAGTTTGTGCAACGTATTGAAGACGTTTTGTCGACAACTCTTCGGAACTATTGGGCGTGGTTGACTAGCAGAGACATCGCACAAAAATGTGTCCTTGTCTGATCCAACCGGACAAAGTCGCAGCTTGAGAGTTGTGGACGACAACTCATGATGCAGCTCAAGGTCTTTTTGACGCCGAGCTAGTTCAACGAGATCAACGCCCTCGATATAGTTTATCGAAGCTATTCGTGATAGTGCGTCGGCTGCGGAGTTGTTTGCTCCAGAAATGTGGCGGATGTCTGACGTGAACTGGGAAATGTAATCCAGCTGTCGCGACTCACGCGGGGAGTATTTGTCAGACGCCGAGCTGAGGGAAAACGTTAACGGTTTGTGGTCTGTGAAAATAATGAAATCACGACCTTCCACAGAATGTCGAAAATGGCGTACAGAACAGTACATAGCTAGGAGTTCCCTACCAAATGTACTGTATCTTGTTTCCGCGTCTTGCAGCCGCCTCGAGAAAAAGGCTAACGGTTGCCACTGGTTGTCAGTCAACTGTTGCAAAACTGCTCCAATTGCTGAATCAGATGCATCAACAGCAATACTCAAGGAGCATTGGGGTCATGATGCATAAGCATGGTTGCGTTCGAAATGGCTTCCTTGACTTTCGAGAAAGCAAGTCTAGCCGCGTTGTCCAGAGCCACGAACTTCGTAGTTCCTCGAAGTAGATCTGTGTGTGGTCTCATGACAGAGGCACAGTTAGGGATAAACCTTCGGTAATAACTTACCAGGCCATTGAAAGTGCGGAGATGTTTCACAGTGGTCGGCTCTGGATAGTTTGTGATAGCCGCCACTTTTATCTCTCAATGGGCGTATACCTTTGTTGTCAATGGTATGCCCAAGGAAGCTGAGTGATTCAACTCCTATTTCACACTTCTGTAAGTTGGCTGTGATGCCATGTTTTTCAGTCTGCCGAATACGGGGTCCAAATGTTCGAGGTGGGTTTCGGACTCGCAATTAGACAGTCATCGATGTAGACATGAACAAAATTCAAACCACGGAAGACATCATCCATAAAGCGTTGGAATGTTTGTGCTGCATTCCGAAGGCTAAATGGCATGCGCAGGAATTCAAACAGGCCAAAAGGAGTAATAATGGCTGTTTTCGCGATATCCTTCTGCTGCCATAGGTATCTGGTTGTACGCTTTGACCAAGTCGATTTTGGAGAAAATGTTCATGCCGCATAAGGTTGCAGTCAAGTCGTAAACGTGAGGTATCGGGTAGCAGTCCGGAGTTGTTTTGGCGTTAAGCCTTCGGTAATCACCGGTTGGACGCCAGTCGTTGCTATCCTTTTTGGGAACCATGTGCAATGGCGATGCCCAAGGACTGTTTGACGGTCTGATAATGCCCAGTTCGAGCATGTGGTCGAATTCATTTTTCGCCGTTTTGAGCTTATCGGGGGCTAAACGGCGAGCTTTGGATGCCACAGGTGGACCTGTGGTTGTGACGTGATGCATAACATTGCTGGTTATGCACGGAAGAGTATGCTTCGGTTGTCGTAACTCTGGATATTTCTCCAAAACTGCCTGGTAGGACGCGTCGCCTGATTGTTTGGTTCTAACGATGGCTAAACTCGGACCTACATAGGTGGTGCCGCCAATAGATAACTTTGTGTTGTTATCTATCAGTCGTCGACGGCGAGCATCTACGAGTAGATCGTAATGGTTTAGCAAATCTATGCCAATGATGGGCATAGAGACGTCAACAAGGAGGAAAATCCAGTGGATAGGTTTGCGTAAACCTAAGTTGAGGTAGGCATACTGTCTCCCAAATGTTGCGATTGCCTTGCCGTTAGCTGCTTGAAGATTGAAAAATGGGTCGTGATGACGCTTCCTTGTCGGTGCGGGAAGAACGCTAACTTCTGCGCCGGTGTCGACGAGGTAGTGAACTTTCGTTTTAATGTCGGTGACGTGGAGTAAACCGCTGTTTCCGCCGGCTACGGTTGCCGTGGACACGTGCCGGCGTGACCGTTTCCCAAGTTTGTGTCCTTGTTAAAACTGCGTGGCTTCCGACATTTTCTGGCTTCATCCCCGTAAGTATTATGAAACCAGCACCATTCAGGGTTTTCCGCCCTATTAGGTTTGGTTTTGGGGCTAGTACGCGTTGTGCTGCGGTGCATTAGGGTGCGTTTCCATGGATTTCTACGTGAACTAGGACTTCGAGATCGTAGCAATTGCTTAACAGAGTTGCACAGCTTGGTCACCTCTGAATCCTGGCCCTCTGGTTTATCTCAGGCAGAATATACGTTGGAGACAGGTCTGTCAGAAATCTCCAGCATTTCATCTGCCGAGGCTGTCAGGTCATCGAGTGGGACTGACTTCAGTGTCACTAACACGGTTTGCGCCGGTTGTGGTCGTTTTGAGAGAAATAGTTCTCGGAAAAGGCCATCGTCGAATGTTCGTGCACCCATAACCTCTCGCATGCGTGCGGGGATTTCAGTAGCTGAGTGGCTGCCTAGCTCGATGTTACAAAGCAATTCGTCTAGGCACTAACGACCTGTGAGATCGCTTTTCTTCAGGAGTGCGGCCTTGAGAAGTGCATAAGGATCACTTACTTCAGGATTAAACATGTGTGCTGTAACATACTTGTTTAATTCCCGCGGCAGCGAACGTATGATGGCAAGAAATCGAGAATGGGGATCTGAGACGCCCTGTTCTCGAAAATCTGCCTCGGCATACAGAAACCACGTTTCTTCATTGTCTGGCCAACATGGCACGAGTTGGATCGTGTTCGCAGTCGGCCTAATATGAATGAGCCTGGGAGTGTGGTTGGACATGAGAAAGTGTAGTAAATGGATACATAAGTGTCATGGAAATGAAAACAATATAGAAATATATAATGGAACAGGCCCACCAATTCAATATTTGTTATTGGTCGGGATATGTAATCATGTCGGGCTCACCAATTTAGGATTTGTCCTGGTGCAAACTTGACCGACGCGAAGACCAGTCACTAATTATTCGGACTTGTTATATACCCACGAATACGAGAACAAGGAAGAATACGATAGCGTAGTCGGATGGAATAGTATATTTGGGTGGTTGTGCGAAAATACCGATGCGTTCCAACTAACTGGCTAGAGAGTCGAATACGAGCAGTGCAACGTAACACAGTAGCGTGCCAAATGGCGAGGATGCTTGACCGGGTGCCTTCAGCTTAGTGTGTGCAGCTAACCTATGAAGGTCAGTATCAACGTTGAATCTCGTCAAACCCCAGGCTACTAATTTGGGGAAGTGTGTGACTCTACAAGCTCGTAAAACTGATGCCAGATATTGGATTCTGATGAATACTGACCCTGTAGGTGACCAGAGGTGATGAAATGTGACTCTATATACCTCAGAGTTCCTTATGGGAATCAAGAAACTCCCACCTGTGCTTGTCAAGAAAGTTCTGATTCACAGTTCTGAGCTCTTATGTATCAGGCGAATGTCTATTTTTAGCATCAGGTAAGAAATTGATTACTTTCTTATCCTGGTTTAGACTAAGGAGCTTATGTTACGGATGCCCCCTGGTGAGGCCTAAGTTGTAGATTTATCCAGGAACACTGGTAATCTTTTGGATTGTCAGAGAATATTCACAGCTGAGGCTGATGTTCTTGAGTGTTTCGCATGGCCTAAACCACCCAGCTCAGGGAATGTACCAAGACTGTCATATAAATAAGTTACTATTTTATTCCCACGATATGAATTTGACATGACAGTAGCCAGTTCACAGGCATCGTCAAACTGATAGTTTTTGAAAACTCCACAAGATTTTGGGGGTCCTGAATGGCATAGAAGAAAGGGTATTAAACCTTATTAAAAACGCCAAAAGGTCTTTCTGGTTATGGAACGAATAAGAAAATATTACTTCAGGATATGCAGTGTTAAAGTCTAGATTGTTTTCAGTCATTTTCGTGTGAATCTCAGGCTTTCATGCTCTTGTTGTTCAGACACGTTAGGCTGGAGGCATGGCGGCCGATGCCTTTAATAAAAATATGACTTCGAAAACTTGTCAGTTTCCTGATTACTATTTTGGATTCGTAAACTAAGCCTGAATATGATTGATTTTCTCTTCGCGAAGGTCACACTTAAACATTTCAGATTCTGAAGGATGAAAGGCTTACACTACTGAAGAACTAATGCTGGCGGATGAGATTTTCATCTCCCAAAGTCTGTTGATAAAGCGTGAAGAAGATTGATTGAAGCTACATGGATAATATGGCTTTTATGTTGGTCATTCTCAAAGCAACGGACTCATAAGAAAATTAAGAAACTGTGGGGAATATTTATTTTCAAAATAGTAATAATTAAAAGTGAAATTTCAACTGGATACCAGATATTGTTTGTCGCTGCCATTTGCTTTGTATTTGAAACTTGTATCCCTATTGGTTTTTCAACCTCTCAAGGTTAAGCGCCTGAAACCAAGTGGGAAGACTTAATGGTTTGATATGGCGTAAGCAAAGCTACTGTTTGTTATGCATATCTATAAGTTGTTTTTTTTATGGATTTCGTATTATTACTATTATTTGTTCAAGTACACCAGTCTACTGCACTCTTGATTGCATTAACAATGATGTTCTATTTGTTTTGCCTGCAGAAGGAAAGCAAGATTATTTCACGTACATAAGGGTGAAAACGTAGTGACCTAAAGAAGCGCACACTTTCTCGTCATACTTTCTGTGAATCATGCAGTGTTTTACTCGGTTGAAGTTCCTCCTAAAACACCTATTCTAGTTTTATCAGATGAAGTCTCCAGTTTTTTTAGTAATAGCAGGCCACTTGGCCTGTTTGAATCCTTGCAGAATAAATCCTTGTAAAGATACAGTCTCACTTTAAATGCATTGGCCGAAAGTGGTGATAGTCCTTGCTGCGGTAGGGAGTTCCAGACATTGACTACACGATGAGAGAAATACAGATTCAACCTAATTCGATTCGATTGCGGTTTTTGGGTTTCCTGGTGATGTTCTGAGATAGTCAATCCTGGAAAGAGGGAAAGATAGGGTAGTTGTCCGAACTAATTGAAGGAACTGGCATAGTTGACTCTTAGTAATGCCATAGGTGAGGCGTAATTTGACGGTCCACTTACAGGGTGAATGACTGGAAACGTAGACAACAAGAAACAACTGCTCAACTGGGTTAGGGGTACTCTTCAGTTGTCCATTATTAGATCACGCCCTGCAATGCACATTGAAGTTCATGAAGTGCATGAGGCACAACAGCATACAACAAAAGTGGTACGCAAAGATAGTGACTCATAATCATCAGTTAAAATAAATAAGGCGTTATTTTTTCTTTGGAGTTAGATTCACCAGCTGACCTCCATGTCTGATGGTCCTAATTTGCAAGATGAGTTCAAAGTCGTCTTGTGATAACCACAGAATTATTTACTCGAGTAACATAACCTTTAAGACCCCGGGTTTCTCAATCATTTGACATTCAACTAGAGCTCAAAATAACGTCCAAGAGAACCTTATAGAGTTGAGACCTTACTATGACTATCAGCCAGATCATACTAAACTGAATCCTAGAATAAAAGTACACTGCAGCCTGATTCTTGTTGTATTTCTTGACCTGAAGTCTGCGTTTGATTTCGTCAATCAAGGCGTGTTGTAGATTTTGTCACTGTAAAGAGATCGTTCAGGAAATTTGTCACTTCGTTGAACGGCTTCTGATCAGACACTAAGGTTGTACAGGAGCCTGCAGTGGACTCCCCCTTGGGGGTATGTGTATGAAGCGATGACCAGGTATTTTCACTTTTTCCACTGCTTAATATATTTACGACTTGCTTATTGAGATCCTATTCACTGGTCTGGGCGATAACTAAGTTAAAGTGCTACATTGTCTGCTGAATATCAAATTTTATTGTAACCTAATCCTGCTTTAGCTGAAATCTCACGTAGCAGTAAATTTTGGCTTGCAATATGCAACATCGCTCAACCAATTTTAGTTATAATAGGTTCACAACGTCATGAGCTGGTTTATATCGTCTGCCCAGAACTTTTTGCCTGCCTCCAACACTATCCTCTGTAGTTTCATCATTTAATATCGAAAACATTAGACAAAAGCGAAATGTTGCGTAGTATGCTTGCTTCTGATGGGGAGTCGGACATCTCTACGACGCGTTGTTGTAAGTGACAGGCTAGTGTTTTGAATATGTGCTAAAACTTCGTTGGTAATCATCATAACGGGATTAGTGCAAGTTACAGAAGTTAGTTAAAATAATTCATCCCATATTTTAAGCTAGTTATTGGATTGACAAGTATTATGTAATTTTATATTCAACGTATGCAAAACACACCAGAAGTTCTCAAGTTTCAGTTCGAGATGTTCAGTAAACAATTAAATTCTTTCATAGCTTTCATGTACAAGTAAGTATAATTTCGTTATATAGGTCAACCGAATGCTGTCTCAGCGAATAAGTTCCTGAAAAGTGGGACATAAGCGGAGTAACCCTAGTCAGTATATGTCATAAAGTTGGAAACGAATAGTGACTGCCGAAATCCTCGATGGACACCACTGATTATCCTACCTCAAACACAAACTTTTCGTAAAGATTTACAAGGCTGTATAAGACAGAAAACAGTAGTTAGCGTAGTATACTTGCTTGTTTTTCCTTCCACAATCAAATACTACAAAATCTGTAGATAGCCTTAAAGTGTTGGATTGTTGACAACAGAGGTCAATATTAGAGTGTTTTCGTTTTCCATATCCCAACTGGCATACCAACTATACTGACCACTAATTCTTAACAGATAACTTTTAAAATACTTAAATGCAAACCATTCTATTTCCGCGATGTACCTCCTTTCATACTAGAAATAGGTTAACTTCCGCAAAAGTTTACGAACCAATATACCAGTTAACTTGTGGTTAGATTGTAACAACTGGGTTGATTCTAAAAGTGTTCCGTCTTGAGTTCCTCCGTGATTTAGTCAAAAGCCTGGATTTCTCGGAAATATTCTTTCCAACCATTAGATTTAGCTAGCTGGTCTCACTTATGGGCCTAAATAATTGCTTACTATTACTTAGTGCTGGTGCCTTTACCGTCTCACGTACACCACTCGCCACTGTTCATAGTAACTACGGAGACATGCCCAATTTAAATATAAGCTGTTTCGGTTCCTCATTATGTCCTGGGCTGGTAGGAATGAGTCTTCACTCAGCAACTGATTGCAAGCAGTACATAGATACCATAGCTACTGAAAATTTCTGTTTATATGTTAGTGACTGTTTTTAACCTCTCCAGGGAACCTATTCTTCCCTAAGCAGCTTGAACAGTCATATTTTAACTTTGTCAGTTTTAATCCTTTCACCACTTTCCATGTGGAACCCCGAGGTTACGGAAATTTGACATGGTAGTTGGGCTAGCATATCACAATGACCCAACAAACTATGCTGGTGGAATACTTGTCCCCTCGAGGTCTTATCCTACTGAAAAGGTCCGTCATATAGTGGCAAGGTAAAAGCAGTCACCGTTGTGGTGTAAATTACTACACTACGATGAGGTCTGAGGGCAAAGTCATACTGCTGCTAGGTGTATAGAGTGTGACAGCAGTATAGTGTTTTCCTTACGTAAACAGCAGTGCGACGTTGATACTGTCTTCTCAACGGAATGGGGAGGGCGGGTTACCAAATGGCAAACACCAAAATAATACACCACCTGACACAGTCTTCCGCTACCTGCGGTATGGGTCCCCTCTATCCGACGTTAAAACAACCAGGCCTCAAAACGACATACCGCGACAGGCCACGGATGACAGGCCTCAAGCTTTGCAGTCATGCAAATCATCTTCTCGTTCATGTACCTTAAGAAGAAATAGCCTTCCATGGTGTGGGCAGCCGTGAAGTGTCAACAGCCCCCACGCATACAGGAAATACACAAGACCAAATCAAACATAACCTATTCCCTTAACTCTGTCTCCTTCCTTGGCTTCACCTTCTGACACTAATATTAAGCCTCCTACACCTTCGTCAACTTCTCACCCTGCAACCATAACAAATGACCAAAGCGATCGAAACCTCATCCATCATCGACTTCATGTAGGAGTTTTCAATATCCGAACTCTATGCCAAATTGGACAGCAAGCACCGCTAGCCAAAACTGAAATCGGTAGCCATGGATCTATCTGTGTCTCTGAGACGCACGCGTTTACAGGACCCGAGTGTGGTTATTAGACTGACCTCACCTGGCCATAGTAGTGAATCTTCAAATTTCGACTTAGAAGTATATGGAGACGAAGTGGCTAACTTGTGTGGAGTCGCTGGTTGGTGAATGTTATAGCATTGAGTTGTAGAGCAGAAAGTCTCCTCCTTGACTGGATACCATTCAACAACCGTCTGTGTGCTGTTCGATTGAACGGATCTGCAAAAAGTAGGAAGGATCGCAAGACTATTTATCATTTATTTGTCTCTTGGGTTCCTAGTGAAACATAGAGCTTCAGTAGAACGTCGCAATTTGACTCTGTTCTCTGCAGTCTTTTGAACCTCGCTCCACGACTGCCCACAACCTTCCATTTCTTCCTCACACGATCTTCTCCATGTCACCCGTGGCTTGAACGTCCAACTTGTCGTTTCCCTTTTGGATCCCACTCGAGGGCCTGACCTGGCGAGTGACGTCCCCGGAGGGTCATTTCAGTGTATGTCCAATCCAATCCATGTCTACTTTCTTCCGCATATTTGTTGGGCGATGGGGTTGTTAGTTGGTTCGTTACCCGGCCAGAGTTCCTTGTTGCTTATCCTCATTATTCTGGCTACCTGATCTTCAGTGTCGAGTGAGCGTAGACGACAGCTGTTGATGTATGTTTGCAGTTTGTTGGAAGTGCTTTTTGTAATGCGCCAAGTCTCTCAACCATCATATAGAAACACTGACTTACTTGGCTGAATTAGTGTTGAAAATCCAGATGTTGTTCACGCTTTATGCTGAGTGGAGTGGAGCAGATCTCCACACTGATTTCAGAGTGATGAAGGCCTGTCTTGCTTTCAGATCGTGGCTTTGACATCTTCATCCGTGCCGCCGCCTGTAGTTGAGATGACGCTGCGTTTATATTTCTCCCGTTAATGGTGATTGGTGCTTGTTGTTGATGCTGTTTTTGGTTGGGTATCTTCATCACCTCTGTCTTCTCTACGTTCACCTGAGGTCCCGTCTTCCTAAGCTGCCTCACTCTCCTAACATCTTGTTAGTTTTCGCCTGTAGATCTTCGAGTTTGTGCGGCAAGATATTAGTCATAAATCGTCATCGCCGAAATCCAAATCTTCTAGAGTCTCGTCATCGATCCAGCCAGCGTATACCCATCTTCTCACAGCTACTCACAGTTGTTTGTTGCATGATTCAGTCCAGACCAGACCAGTCCAGTCCAGTTGACCACAATTAGGAGGATCATGGTTGATAGTAGGCGGCAGCCTCGTCGTACTCCTGTCTTCATTTCAAACGCATTACTGAGCTTCCCATTGCTGTGTGAATCACTTGGCATTTAACTTCATCATGTAGCATATAACTGTTATCGAATGAGGTTGATAGAGGTTTGTGGCACTTAAACCGTAGTGTTGAAGCAACTGCCTATCAAATTACTTCTCGGTTGACGCTGTCGAAGGTCTCTTCAAAATCGATAAAGATGAGGTAGAGTTGAGTTGAGTTGACTGCCATTCTATACTCCGTTGTATGATGATGCATACTGTAGTGTAGTGTTGCGTTGCAATTTGATCCGCACATGATTTGTTCTTCTTGAAGGCAGTCAGCCAGCCTATTCCGGTCGTAGTTTTGAATGCAGAGCACCTTTTCATCTCTCCAGCATGATACTGCTTAATACTTTGATTTAGGTGGAAAGGAGCATGATTCCGCGTCAGTTCTGGCAAAGACTTAGGTCACCATTGTTTGGGAGTTTGAAAAGGTAGCCGTTGTTCCAATCAATCGGCGGGTACCTTTCCTTCCTTCGTTCCTAACCTTCTGCAATAGTGGTGTAAGCATGTCTGATGTTGTCTCTGAGTCTATTTTCAGTGCTTCTGGTGGAATTTCATCTGGTTCTGCTGCTTTCCCGGCTTCCAGCAACTTTGTGGCGCGGCGTTCACGACTTCTTTTGTCGAAGGGCTTCTGTTCACTGGTAGTTCTGTGGTATTTCTAGACGAGTTGCAGTTGGTGGTGGTTGATTCAAGAGTTTTCTGAAGTGATCAACCCATCGTTTTTTCGTTTGTTTCTCCTTTTTGGTGGTAACTAAGTTTCCTCCACTATCTCTCATTGGTTTCATTTGCGTTGATCTCCCCCTCTCAGATAGTAGCCTGGTTATTTTTTGTACAACAATGTTGTCACGTCTCTCCTACCACCAGCCTGTTCTGCTTCACTTGCAAGTGTGTTGTAGAAGTGTCTTTTGTCTTTCCGTGTATTCTTCTTCACTTCTTTGTCCAGTGTAGTGTTTTATAGGTTATACTCAGTCCCTATTTTCGTTGTTCATCCTTGCACTGCACTGCACTTCTTCATCTTCTACTTCACCATCTTCCTCTGCCTCCTCTATCAGCATCCATGTGTCAGTGGAGATCCATTCCTTCTCTTACCTCTTCTTCTTCCTTCTTAACACGGTTATGCAGGTTTCTTTCCACGTCTCTTTCAAAGAGTCCCAGTGTTCTTCCAGGCAGGTTTCTTCGGGGATGTTGCTTAATGTCTCCCATTTTGTCCTGATGGCTGAGTGGTGTGAAGATGTCCTTTGTAGTTTCGTTCTTCAGTTCAGTTTCTATTCTGGGTGTTTAACTTCAACTGTTGTCTATCACCAGCTTCTTCTGTGAAGGCTTTCAACTTGGTTTTGAAGGTAGGTTTCTTTTGCTAGATAGTGAGTGGCGTGAACCTACATCTGCTTCCCTTCTTGATGTGATCTTGTGTCCAGTAGGCTGTACCTCATCTTTCTCCACATTGAGATGAAGTCGATCTGATTTTTGGTGTGTCCATCTGGTGAAATCACCTCCATGTCTCTGCCTTGTGAATATCCTTGTGTTTGTACACAGTGCTGCATTGCAATCACCAAATCGTTGAATGTGCAGAAGTCTGCAAACAGTTGTCTATTCCCATTCATTTCACCGAGTGCCTCTCAACTCATGATTGGTTCTCATCCTGTGTTGTCTGCTCCCAGTTTGGCATTCATGTCACCCCACCCATTAGAGTTTTGATGTCGCCATCTGGGGTGGGGTCTTGTCCAGTGTTGATTGCAGTTGTCTGTGGAATCCCTCCTTCTTCTCTTGGTCTGCATTATTTGTAGTTGCGTAGCGTAGCATTGAATGATTGTGACTTTCTTTCCTTTTGAGTTGAATCTTGCTGTCACGATCTTGCCGGAGGAGATTTGTTCTTTTTGTATATTTTTTGTGCTTTGAAGTTTCTCTAGCTATTGGATTAGTTTATTGGTATAAGGTGATAGCCCTATGCCAAATCTTTCCTCTTTATCTGGGTTAACGACCGCCGAGTAAGCTAATGAACCACTAAACTAGATGACGTTACCATAAGACCAAGTAATACTTTATTGTAACCACTGTCTACACACCCACCGACTTCAGCTCAGATGATGCGAAAGATAAATATCATGAGAAGGTGTTAATTTTGCTACAGAAAGCAAAACGTTCAGATGTTGTCATGATGACAGGTGACTTTAACGCTCACGTAGGTAAACTGAGCCAATCGATGGGGCTTTTGAGGGTATCTACGGAATTCCATGCCAACAGACCGAGATTGGTGATCGTCTGTTGCAGTTTTGTTCTTAAAATGATATAAATCAGCCATCGTTGGAAATGATCGGTGTGTGTGTGTGGGGGGGGGGCGGGGGGGGGTTGCCACTCTTTCCGGAGTACCAGTTGGAACTCCAATCATGCACAAGTTTGGGCTTGTGTATGTTTGCGCCTAACTGGTCGCAGAAAACAAGCGACAGTAAAGTTTTTCTACGCTCCATTGGTATACGAGGATGCCAAGTATGCATTTAGTGAGGAATTAGCTGGGCATTTATCTCAACGTGACAGCAATGCTCACCCTAAGAAAGTCTGGGGTGACGTTAAGTCTGCTGTAGAAAAAGCGGTAAAGACAGTTGGTAAACAATACCTGAAGGTTGGCAAACATCATTGGATTTCCGTGACGTCATTCGAACTGTTTGGTGCGAGAAGCCTGATTTCAGCAGGCTTTGATCACGAAAAAGAGGTAGAGGAAAGTAAACCCAGGTTAACCAAGAGTCTTCACAATGATCACGAGCAGTGGAGAGTGGCGAAAACGAGAGAGATGTAGAAGGCATCAACGCTGGGTAATACTCGGAAATTATTTAGGCTTATTAAGGATGCTGGCAAGAAGAAAACGATGGCGATTGAGACCATCACTGGAAAGGGTGGGACTTTGATAACGTTTCAGGACAGCAGGTTAGAACGTTGAGGAGAACACTTCGAAGCACAGTTCATCTGGACCTCAGTAAAGTAACGCTCTACTTGCTTAACATCCGGCCCGAACGTGTATGGAATATAGATGCCAGTCCCCAACTGTTTTCGAAGTTCACGAGGCTACATCGAACCTGAAATGATGTACAGCAGCAGGACCTGAAGATTTCAAGGATGGCGGTCGAAAAGCGCTAACCAAAGTGATGGGGGTACTAGGCAGTGTCTGGAAGTCAGAGGTAATCCCGTCACACCGGTGTACTTCACCGATCATCCCAGTCCATTTGAATGGAGAGAAGTCTTCCTGTGGCAAGCATGGGGTAATGGGCTTGACTGATATTGTGTCCAAGATCCTAGGGTCCATAGTAATCTGACGCTAACTGGAGCTTGAGAACAGCAAACCCGAGGAAACCAGGCAGATTTTAGACGTAGGCGAGCGTGCACCAATCACATTTTACCCTCCAACAGGTTTTGGAACACAAGGATACTTACCGGCGACCGACACTTGCTATATTGATTAACTTGAAGGAGGCATTTGACTCAGTCGATATGGCAGTGTCTGACTGTGAAGGAAGTAGCGGGCAAGTATATAACGCTGATCAAAGCTCTCTACTCGAACTCATGCAGCCATGCGAGGGCTTATAGAGAGTTGTCATGTGAATTGACGACAACTGGTGGTATCCGCCAGGGAGATCCACTGTCACCATTCCTATTTAACTTCCTTATAGATGCACTAATGGACATAACACGTCTGACTTCACAGGGATTGACCCACTTCGTGTTGGCAATCCGGTTAACTTGGAGTATGCACACCATGTCGTGCGGAGCGATAGCTGCTACCTTGACGTGGTGGTCGGGCTTGCATATCACAATGACCCAACGAGCTATGCTGGTGGAACGCTTGTTCCCTCGAGGTCCTACCATACCAGAAAGGTCTGTTGGGTAGTGGTTAGACGAAAAGCAGTTACCGTTATAGTGTAAATTGCTACACTATGATGGGGGTCTGAGGGCGAAGTCGTACTGCTGCTAGCTGGATGGGGTGTGACAGCAGTAAGGTGTTTCCCTTGGATGACCAGCAGTGCCAAGCTGATGCTGCCTTCTCAGTGGAAGGGGGGGTTAGAAAAGGTCGGCCCCAAAAATAACACACTCCACCACGCCCCACGGTCTGCCGGGCCGGCGGTGTTGGTTCACTTGTCGTTTCCTTTCGCTCATCCGGCCCCAAAAATACAAAAATTCAAAATAATCATACTCAAAAGGCTGGGTGTGACAGGCCTCAAGCAGATGTCCGATGGGCTCTGCGGTCACACAAATCTCTTTCAGGTACCTTAAGAAGAAATAGCCTTCCACGGTGTGGGCAGCCGGGAAGTGTCAACCGCCCTCACAACTCTGTCAGCACCCAAGTTTCTTCTGACTGCTATCCTCCTCCTCCATCATTACCTTCTAATCTTCCTTCACGTCTCTTAATTAATGATGCTGCATCATCTGCAGCCTTCGACAACGATCTGAGTCCACAGAAAGCATCCCTGGTCTCCTTAAACCACGCTCCAAATTACATATTGGAGCCTTCAATGTCCGCACCCTCCGTCAAATTGGCCAACAGGCTTCGTTGGCAAAGACTCTAGCAACTCGGGCATGGATGTGTGCTGTGTTTGTGAGACACGCATACAGGACCCAAGTGTGGTTATTCACCTGACCTCTCCTGACCAATCTGGTGAATCTGCAAAATTCACCCTTCGAGTTTCTGGAGATTCGATAGCTAGCTCTCGTGGTCTTGCAGGTGTAGGTATAGCATTAAGCACCAGGGCAGAAAACTCACTACTAGACTGGATCCCAGTTGATAGTCGCCTCTGCGCTATGAGGCTGAACGGCACAGTGAGAACTAAAAGGAATAGTGAGACTCGCCGTTGTCTCTTTGTAATCTCTGCTTACGCACCCACTGACTGTAGTTCGGATGAAGTGAAGGACGAGTTCTACCATAAACTGTCTAACCTCCTCTCGAAAGCCAAACGTTCGGACGTAGTGGTTGTTGCAGGTGACCTCAACGCACAGGTGGGTAGACTGAGTGAGGCAGAAAGGCACTTAGGTGGCACTTTCGGAATCCCAGCTGAACGTACAGATAACGGTGATCGCCTATTACAACTATGCTCAGATAACCGCCTATTTTTAGCCAGCACAAATTTCAGACATAAAGAAAGGCACTGTCTGACCTGGCGTCCACCGAGCTCGACTCAGCGATGGACACAGATAGACCACATTGCTATTAGTCATCGCTGGAGAGGATCGGTGGAAGACTGCCGCTCCTTCTGGAGTACGTGTTTGGACAGCGATCATGCGTTGGTCCGAGCACGTATATGCCTGCGTCTCAATGGACGTAGAAAAAAACAACACTACGAGTTCTGCTGGACAACGAAAACACCAAAGCCGTGTTCAGTGAGAAGTTGGCTAGGCAGTTATCGGAACAAAAGACTGTCACTCATCCAGAAGAAGCTTGGTGCCATCTTCAGTCTACTGTAAAAGCAGCACTGGAGACTGTAGCCGACTCCAAGATAATGGCTAAAAAGAGCCAGTGGATATCAGCAGCTTCTTCCAAACTAATGGATGCACGTGAATGCATCCCTGCAGGCTCTGAGTACAATGAAGAGCGAGCGCAACTTAAAAATAAACTGACGAAAAGTCTGCGCAACGATCGTGAACAGTGGTGGGCAGCAAAGGCTAAAGAGATGGAAAAGGCAGCGGCGATCGGTAACAGTAGACAGTTATTTAGACTTATTAAGGAGACTGGGGGGAAATGGTCAACAACAGTTAGTGAGGTTATAGCGGAGAAGGACGGATCGGCGATTCACTCGCAGGGAAGGCGACTGGGACGATGGGCAGAACACTTTGAGGAACAGTTTAACTGGCCTCCAGCCACCATTGCGCTGCCCGCTATCCAGTCGGACCCTGAATGGGACATAGAGACAGGTCCCCCAACACTAGAAGAAGTCGAGAAAGCGGTAGGTAGCCTGAAACGGGGAAGGGCAGCAGGACCAGACGGACTACCTGCTGAGGTATACAAGAATGGTGGTAGAGTTCTCTTAGTCAGGCTAACGGAAGTGTTAGCCAGTATATGGGAATCAAATACGATCCCCTCCGACTGGTCTAAGTCACTCATCATCCCAGTCTTCAAGAAAGGCGAGAAGTCCTCTTGTGATAACCACAGAGGAATCAGCCTGACAAACATAGTGTCTAAGATCCTAAGTTCTATAATTCTCCGACGCCTGAGTGGAGCTCGGGAACAGCAAGCCCGAGAAAACCAGGCAGGCTTTAGACCTGGCCGTGGATGTATCGACCAAATATTCACACTGCGCCAGGTCCTGGAACATAGGCATGCTTACAGACGCCCGACAATAGCTGTATTTCTCGACCTGAAGGCGGCATTTGACTCCGTTGATCGAGAAGTCTTATGGCAGTGTCTGTCACTGAAAGGCGTGCCTAGTAAGTACATCACCTTATTGAAAGCTCTCTACTCGAACACTTGTGGGCATGTTAGAGCCTATGGTGAGTTGTCCAGGGAGCTATACTCATCAAGTGGTGTCCGTCAAGGATGCCCACTATCCCCATTCTTATTTAATTTTATCATAGATATTCTTATGGAGGTTTCCCTCTCGTCACCTAATTACAAAGACGTTGACCGGATCACAGGTGAATTTTCCTTAGATCTAGAATATGCAGATGACATAGTCCTGTTAGGTGAAGACGCTGACAAGATGCAGAGTCTTCTGAACACTTTGAGTGGGAATTTGAGAATGTTTGGGATGCGATTTTCACCACCCAAATGCAAATTTTTGCTCCAGGACTGGTCTTCAGCGGTACCGCGGTTAACAATAGAGAGTGAAGTGGTTGAGTGTGTTGACCACTTCACTTACCTGGGAAGTAGGATCAACCCTGGTGGGTTAGTTGCCGATGAGATTTCTGCACGGATACAAAAGGCTCGATTGGCTTTTGCCAATTTGCGCCACCTATGGCGCCGCCGTGATATTCGTTTGTCTATTAAGGGTCGCGTGTACTGCACAGCAGTCCGCTCTGTTCTACTGTATGGCTGTGAAACATGGCCATTGAAAGTGGAAGACATGAAAAGGCTTCAGGTGTTTGACCACCGTTGCCTTCGTAGTATAGGACGTATTCCGTGGTGTCACCATGTGAGTAATGCAGAAGTTAGGTGTAGAGTTTTAGGGAGAAGAGGTAAGTCAGTCGACGAGGTTGTGAACCTTCATCGACTGAGATGGTTGGGACACGTACTACGTATGCCTAGTCACCGATTGCCTCGTCACACAATGTTGGCTGAGGTGGGTTCAGGCTGGAAAAAGGCCCGAGGTGGCCAGACTAAAACATGGCACCAATGTATGAAGTCTCTGACTGTTGGTTTAAGCCATGTAGGACGATGCAGACTAGGTGGTTGGGGTCCACGGGACAAGAGGAACCAGTGGTTGGAGACCCTAGGTGATATGGCTCAGAACCGAAGTCAGTGGCGCAGATGTATACACACATTATCCTCATCTTAACAACGCTATACCGAATCTCACTATTTTGTCACTCCTCTTTCCTTTCTCGTACTTTATATTTCTTTTGACTGCATTCACTTATCTTCATCCTTCACCTCACTACCTTTTTACTTGATGTGCTGATATGAGGTGTGGCAACTCGGACCGTTACGCAGTAATGCCTGGTCCTATGTTGATAATGATGATGATGATAGGTGAAGTTGCTGACGCAATGTAGAATCTTCTGAAGGGGTTGAGCAGAAATGTGAGAATGTTTGGCATGCACGTTGCACCTGCAAGTACTCCCAGTTTGATGATAGGTAGTGTCGATCAGTTCACTTACTTAGGAAGTTGGATCAAACCGAACGGGCTGGTTGCTGACGAAATCTCAGGTTGGATACAGAAGGCCCATTTATCATTCGCCAACTTGCGCCATCTATGTCTCCAACGGGTGAGATATTTAACTATCATTCGGAGGACTAATATACTGCGCTGCAGTGCGCTATTTCCTGTTATACGTTTGTGTAAACGGTTTTAGTTAGGCAATATGAAGAGATTGTAGGTTTTATACATTGCGGACCTTCGTAGCATTTTTCGTGAATGTTGGAATCACAGGGTGCGAAATCTTGAGGTCATGTAAGGGGTACTATGCAAGGGAGTCCGCTCGGTTGATTAGCCTATGAATCTTAGTCACGTGTGATGTGTTGAACATGTACTGTGCATGCTGAGTTACCGTATGCCTCGACTTGCACTGCTATGAGAGATTTCTGTGAGTTTGGAAGAGATCTTATGGCGGTCGGGCTTAGGAGTGTCATAAGTCTTTGAAGTGTTTTGTTTTAACTGTGTAAGGAGGCATAGATTGCATGCTAGGGTCCCTGGGACTGTAGGCATTAATTCTTTGAGACTCTTGGTGACATGGCTGATAGTTGGTCACAATGGAGCAGTTTGTACTAACTTTTGACGTCTTCTAAAGCTTGAATATTTTCTCTTGTAATACGCCTTTCTCATAAGTCAGTCAGTCATAATAGTCCTATTTCGCACACCTCACATCAGAACATCAAGGTAGAAGGCATCGAGGTGAAAGAGATTCTGAAGATATTGTCCAAAAGTGGTAGAAAGTCATGAGAAGAGAAATAGGAATGAAACTGATGAAATGCAGTGTGACGATTAGGATGAAGATAATATGTAGGTGCTTGTGTGCGAAATCACCCAGTCTCTCACCACCTATTTCTGTGGTCATGTTGACACCGATAGGAAGTCTATATTTCCCTTCACGGCTCAGACGAACGGTCACAGATTTCACGGTCTTGTGCTGTGTTTCAGTCTGATCGCTTTTTACCTTTTCCCAGCATAGAGCTACTTCAGTGGGGACTGTGGCGGATCAGACTGACTAGCCAGCCATACGTAACACATTTTCCCGATAGCTGAGTCCATGAAGTTTCACAAGCTTATCGACTGACTTTCCTCTTCTACCGAAAACTGCAGCTGTCTCTTGCATTCCCTACATGGCGATACCACGACAAGACGTATGCTACTAAGATAACAGTGATTGGGTGCGTGTAGCCTTCTTATACCCTCTATCTTTAATAACCATGCTTCTTAGCTATGCAGTAGAACAAAGACAACTTTCTTGGAGTGCACTTGATGCTTAACAGATAGTTGGATATCTCACCGACATCGTAGGTGTCATATGTTAGCAAAAGCCAGTCAAACTTTCTATATCTGTACATACTTTTCGCCCATCATTGACCCTACTGGGCTGACCCGACTCTCAAAATAAGTGAAGTGGTCAACACTTTCAGCCATTTCGTTCCCTACTGGTTAGGCAGAGCGCCTACACAGACCAGTTTTGAAGCAACGATTCGCATTTAGGTGATGAAAAACGCACCCCAAATATTCTGAAAGCGTCACTCCGGGTATCTCAGAGAATCTGTTGACGGCACTTACAAGATATTTTAATATATATGGAAAGTCAGGAATGCTCCATTCTTGGTTAGCGTAGTGACAATGACCGTAGACGAAACATATGGGGTTAAGTTTTAATGACTTCCACGTGTTAACCTACATCCATCGAGTCACCTGAAATGCATGCTACAACAACATTTACTATGGTGTTGAAGCAAAATGAGAAAGGCCTAAGAATCATCGGAACAGGATATAGAATTGTTTCCTACGATATTCGGTTGTTTTTCTGTCTTGAGAATAGTTAATCTCCTTGATGTGTTAGAAACGAAGAGACTTAGACCAATGTGGCTTAGAACTCATCATAGCAACCTAGATAGTCTGTTGTGATGTAGATTACAAGTTGAATAATAACTTGAGTTTTGTATTCATTTTCCAAATGTTGCCTGTTTTTCCATAGTGAATGTGCGGTGGCTACAGCGAAAGCCAATGTCATGTTGTATGACTCAAAAGCGAGCACCTGGATCCCGAGTGGTCCGGGACATGGGATTTCCAAAGTTCAGCTGTACCACAATACATCAACTAATGCATATCGAGTCGTTGGGTGGAGACTACAAGATCGCGAGGTGAGTATACATTGACGAATGTTTTCCGAAATGCTTGTTAGTTGAGTGATCTTGTAAAAGATAGATGGCTCCAACTTTACATGAATTCTTCAAATTTTTTTGCCATAAGGTTAAAATCCAATTATTTTACAGCATTTTTCAACCTGGTTTGAAATTAGCTGAACAGGGTCATGAAAGCAAGTTACAATAGTGAAGGCTGGTATATCATCACTTCAAAGTTCCCACCTACTCCTCATCTATATAAATCCCTGTAGTTCAACCCTTTTATCCACCTAGAACTTCACACACAATTGCATTCATTCATTCTGTCACACTAGTAGAGAAAGAACAGGTGGGTAAAATAGGAGTGATATCAATGTAGATAAATTATTGATAAAGAATAAATCTAAAGATAATGCTTACCGCATATATTCAAACTGTGGGAGATATCAAGAAGTCAATACATCTGCGCCACTGTGACCGATTTCCGACCTTGTCACTAAGAGTCCTCAACTACTGATTCCTTTCGTTTCGGCGACCCCAACCAGGCAATCGACATCTCTCCACATGGCTCAGACCAACAGTTAGGGACTTCATGGACTGGTGCCATATCTTCCAACCTAATCCAACGTCCTCTAATGTGGCACTTCGAGGTAGGCAGTGGCCAGCATATGCTGTACATGTCTAAACCATCTCAGTCGATGAAAGTTCACAACCTCATCAATCAACTTGCCTTTCCTGTCTAATACCCTTCGCCTGACTTCAACATTTCGCACCTGGTGATTCCACCAAACGCGAGCAATACTTTGAAAACATCTATGATTAAAATCTTGTTATCGCTTCATGTCTTCTGCTTTCAACCTCTATAGCTCACAGCATCATCGGAATGTGCTAATATTAAGCTTAAGACCACGTCATCGACTTCATGTAGGTGCTTTCAACGTCCGGACTCTATGCCAAATTGGAAAGCAAGCACCGCTAGCCAAAACTCTGAAATCGGTAGCCATGGATCTATCTGTGTCTCTGAGACGCACGCGTTTACAGGACCCGAGCGTAAGCAAACATAGGCAATGATAGTCCGGAAAAATCGATGCGGAAAATGAATATTTAAAGAAATTCTCTACAACCAATACATGGGAATAGCATAATTGATCTTTGACAAATTCAGGACAAAACCTTTAGAAATCTAATGTTACGTGAATTAAATTAAAAACATGCCTGAATATAAATTACTGCAAAAGCTTAATACAACTACTTATTAAGAGTGTTTATATCGTGACCGTAAGCTCCTATCGGGGGGTGGTGGATGAGTTTACATATCACAATGATGCAACAAACTGCACTGTCTAGAATGGTTGTTCCCCAGAGATTCCACTATACCAGAAAGGCCAGTCAAGCAGTTACCATTGTGGTGTAAATTACTACACTACGATGAGGTCTGAGGGCAAAGTCATACTGCTGCTAGGTGTATAGAGTGTGACAGCAGTATAGTGTTTTCCTTACGTAAACAGCAGTGCGACGTTGATGCTGTCTTCTCAACGGAATGGGGAGGGCGGGTTACCAAATGGCAAACACCAAAATAATACACCACCTGACACAGTCTTCCGCTACCTGCGGTATGGGTCCCCTCTATCCGACGTTAAAACAACCAGGCCTCAAAACGACATACCGCGACAGGCCACGGATGACAGGCCTCAAGCTTTGCAGTCATGCAAATCATCTTCTCGTTCATGTACCTTAAGAAGAAATAGCCTTCCATGGTGTGGGCAGCCGTGAAGTGTCAACAGCCCCCACGCATACAGGAAATACACAAGACCAAATCAAACATAACCTATTCCCCTCAACTCTGTCTCCTTCCTTGGCTTCACCTTCTGACACTAATATTAAGCCTCCTACACCTTCGTCAACTTCTCACCCTGCAACCATAACAAATGACCAAAGCGATCGAAACCTCATCCATCATCGACTTCATGTAGGAGCTTTCAATATCCGAACTCTATGCCAAATTGGAGGGGGGGGGGCTGGTGAGTTCGGTTAAAGATGAGAAGTATCTGGCAAGGGAAACTACATCTCGTCATGTATGCCTACGCTGTGCATAACGGCAACGCAGATGCAGCTAAGGATGAGGTTTAGTATCAGCTGAGTAATCTTACCAGTTAAGCGCACTCAATAGATGTCATGGCGCGCTAGCTCGGGATTTGAAGGAGGGTCGTTGAGCGATAGTCACTAGGGATCAGTTGATCTCCAGTTAGATAATGGGGAGCGTTTTCTACAACATTGCTCAGATCACAACTTGTTTCTAACCAGCACCAACTTCCGGCACACCTATCGCCATTGTGCTATCTGATGTCATCCCTCTACCATTAAAGCTTCAATTCAAATTGGTCGTATGACGGTTAGCTACCGATGTTGAGGATGTATTATGGACTACTGCTACCTGTGGAGCAACTGTTTCAACTGTAATCAAATTAGTGTATGCTAATTTTATCTTAGGTTTCGATGGTTGTTAAAGTCACATTCCCAAGCGCATAGACGTTATTGAATCAGCTATTGCATCGATGTAAAATAAACACGAAATGGAGCAAGATTCAAGACCAGCGGTTTCACCTGCAGAAACGGTAAACGAGTACTGGCTACAACAACCAGCTGCTATGAAAATGAGGTGTCAAGTAATCGTAAGACACGGAGAAAGTCCCACAAATAAACACTGAAACGAGTGTTCGCCTCACAAAAACCCTTCAAAACAAAAGCCTAACAAAGGCATAACGACGACCACCTGCTACAACTGTTTTCACAGTCATCATGTTAATAATTACGATATGATGGGAGATGACAACGAAGTCGTGCTACTGGTTAGACAGGGTTTGACAGGAGTCCGGTGTTTTTCCATGGATAACCAGAAGTTTAAGCAGTTGCCTCAAAAAAATGGCACACTTTTCTCTACCCTGTAGTATTCCGGTGCTGAATGTATTCAGTTTTCTTGTCCAGCGTAAGTACAATCTGATCTAACAGGAGAGAGCAGCCTGCAGCGCGGTATATTCGTCCTCCGAATGATAGTTAAATATCTCACCCGTTGGAGACATAGATGGCGCAAGTTGGCGAATGATAAATGGGCCTTCTGTATCCAACCTGAGATTTCGTCAGCAACCAGCCCGTTCGGTTTGATCCAACTTCCTAAGTAAGTGAACTGATCGACACTACCTATCATCAAACTGGGAGTACTTGCAGGTGCAACGTGCATGCCAAACATTCTCACATTTCTGCTCAACCCCTTCAGAAGATTCTACATTGCGTCAGCGTCTTCACCTATCAGCACGACATGGTGTGCATACTCCAAGTTAACCGGATTGCCAACACGAAGTGGGTCAATCCCTGTGAAGTCAGACGTGTTATGTCCATTAGTGCATCTATAAGGAAGTTAAATAGGAATGGTGACAGTGGATCTCCCTGGCGGATACCACCAGTTGTCGTCAATTCACATGACAACTCTCTATAAGCCCTCGCATGGCTGCATGAGTTCGAGTAGAGAGCTTTGATCAGCGTTATATACTTGCCCGCTACTTCCTTCACAGTCAGACACTGCCATATCGACTGAGTCAAATGCCTCCTTCAAGTTAATCAATATAGCAAGTGTCGGTCGCCGGTAAGTATCCTTGTGTTCCAAAACCTGTTGGAGGGTAAAATGTGATTGGTGCACGCTCGCCTACGTCTAAAATCTGCCTGGTTTCCTCGGGTTTGCTGTTCTCAAGCTCCAGTTAGCGTCAGATTACTATGGACCCTAGGATCTTGGACACAATATCAGTCAAGCCCATTACCCCATGCTTGCCACAGGAAGACTTCTCTCCATTCAAATGGACTGGGATGATCGGTGAAGTACACCGGTGTGACGGGATTACCTCTGACTTCCAGACACTGCCTAGTACCCCCATCACTTTGGTTAGCGCTTTTCGACCGCCATCCTTGAAATCTTCAGGTCCTGCTGCTGTACATCATTTCAGGTTCGATGTAGCCTCGTGAACTTCGAAAACAGTTGGGGGACTGGCATCTATATTCCATACACGTTCGGGCCGGATGTTAAGCAAGTAGAGCGTTACTTTACTGAGGTCCAGATGAACTGTGCTTCGAAGTGTTCTCCTCAACGTTCTAACCTGCTGTCCTGAAACGTTATCAAAGTCCCACCCTTTCCAGTGATGGTCTCAATCGCCATCGTTTTCTTCTTGCCAGCATCCTTAATAAGCCTAAATAATTTCCGAGTATTACCCAGCGTTGATGCCTTCTACATCTCTCTCGTTTTCGCCACTCTCCACTGCTCGTGATCATTGTGAAGACTCTTGGTTAACCTGGGTTTACTTTCCTCTACCTCTTTTTCGTGATCAAAGCCTGCTGAAATCAGGCTTCTTGCATCGAATAATTCGAATGGTGTTTCGAATGTTCATTGGTTTGTTTTGTAGTTGTTGCCATGCGATGCCTGGAATGCTGTTGCCTGACATCGGTCTGTTAATGGAAGGATGATTGTGTTTTATCTGCAGTTTGTTCTTTTATGTTGGGCTTATGGTAGACAACGCCGTAGAGAGGAGAAGGCGTGTAGCCATTCTAAAGTTTTTATCACAGAGGTCTTCATAGTATTGCTCTCATTTAATGGAGTCACTGTGTTAGGAATGTTGAACTGCAGTGAACGTGAGCAGGGAGGCAAGTCGTGTTTTACACGTTCACTCGCTGATGTGTTGTGGGACATACTGCGGATACTGAGACACTGCTTATCTTGGCATTCTATGCCAGGAGTTGCGTTAGGTTAGAAGATGTCTGGGGGTGTTGGGTCTAAGTCATGACATCAGTCTTTGAAGTCTGACTTTTTGTTTTAACTGTGTAAGGAGGTATAGATTGCATTGTTGGGGTCCCTGAGACTGTAAGCATTAATTCTTTGAGACTCTTGGTGACATGGCTGATAGTTGGTCACAATGGAGCAGTTTGTACTAACTTTTTGACGTCTTCTAAAGCTTGAATATTTTCACTAACGTTTATTTTGTTATCTTTTCTCCTCCTGTACAGTTTTGTCTGCTTTGATATGTTTTTTGTCGATTAAGTTTTTCTTTTCATTGTGTTTTAAAATATGCCAATGAGGACGGGTACTCTTTTGTGCGAGATTGTGTGTTGATTTCTTCAGGCCTTCTGTCTGTTTGAATTTGACCACGCTCTCATTACCAGTAGTTATTTGATAATCGTCACGGATTGCAGAAAAAACAACTTTATTTTTGTGACAAATGATTTTTTCTTTTTTGGATAAAACTGCATTGGTATGCACTAAAGAAAATATATTAGTAGATAGACAAACAATGACGGGATCTTCGGTAGAAGCGCAGCACTTCAAGTTGTCGCATCCCACACTATAGGATCCAGTTGAATCGAATTAAGAAGGAATTATATTAAAGCATAAGGAAGTATATATGGACAGAGGGTAAACAAGGGAAGCTTAATAAAACGTCCTAAATATGAAAAATGATTTAGTGCGAATAAATCTGTTTTATCGTTAATCATTTTAAGGCATGTCACTGAAAGCATCCAAGAAATGATTTTTTTCGTCGTAGGGACTGCAGCCAGGTAGCCTACATTTTCTACATGACTCAGATCAGCAAAGACTTTATGCGTTGATACCACTTCTTAGTTTCGGTAATCTTGACTTCACATCAGTTCTTACTCAGTGTCTGTTTATGTGACATTGTGTTCAAGATCCTTTGGTCCATAATAATCTTCCGTTTGCTTGGGGGTCGGTAACAGCAAACTAGAGAGTGCCAGGGGTTTCAGACGTGGAAGAGGGTGCGCTGGTCAAGTTTTTATCTTTCATCAAGTTGTAGGACACAGGTAAACTTGCCGACAATCGAGATTTTCCATATTTCTTGACCTGAAGATGGTATTTGACTCTGTCGACCGTGAGGTGTTGTGACAGTTCTGACTGTGAAGAGAGTAGTGAGCAAGCATATAACACTAATCAAAGTTGTCTATTCAAATTCACACAGCCGTGTGAGGGATTGTAAGTAGTTATCATATAAAGTGTAGCAGCTGGAACTAATGGACTTTAGGCGAAGGTTTCACGTCAATTTTTTCTGTCTGTTTTCACGTAGTCACATATTTCTGGCTAGCAAGAACTGCAGACGTGTAAAGACACATTATCTGGTGTGACGTTCACTGACCTTAGCTCAGTGGTGGACACAACTTAGTGCGAGGCGACACTGTTTTGGGGGTCCAAGTTGCCACACTTTATATCAGCACACGAAGCGAGGAAGGACTACAATGGAAGACCAAGAAATGAAGCAGAAGGTAGTGAAAAGTGGTATGAGTTAGTGAGAACGGAAGAAGGAGAGAAAGCCGAATTATGTATGACGATTAAGATGAGGATAATATGTGGATGCTCAAATGTGAAAGGAAGGTATATATATATATATATATATATATATATATATAGAGAGAGAGAGAGAGAGAGAGAGAGAGAGAGATTATGAACTAAATGGTGTAGTTGTAACTTCATCACAAGAATACGCATGTCTATATGATTGATTCTGTACGTGGATTGTGTTTCATTAGAATGAGGCTACCTGTTTGGTTGCTCCTCAGAATAAAACTGTCTACCGTTCTTGTCTTAAAAAGCCTGAGCAAGTGATCGATCTCCTTGAAAACTAATGTTTGATTATCCATTTTAATAACGGGTATATCGTTCCTTGAATCACATTTCGTTTTCATTGTTCGACATGAGAGTATTGCTTATTTTTATTCATCTTAATGGTCACAACCTTTATCGAGAACTTTATTTGTGATATGTTTTTTCAGCTGTAAATTGTTATGCAGACTGGTGCGTAAATGGTTTTGATTGAATAATGCAGTTTTCGTCATATTGTGGTCAGGGACGCATACTATTTAGGCGTCATTCTTTTTGCTTGTACTGGTTCTTAGATTGCTATCGTTTAGTAGTGATAACTGTCTTATGGGTTGCTGAATTCCATAAAACACCTTTATTATTTTGTTTATACTCGTTCTGTTTTCATCATTATCGCAGTCGACTCTTTTTTCGTGATGACTAGGTTGTAATTAATTGTGCTATTGCACGTGGATTGAAGTATCACCAGGCACGTCCAACATTTCATCAATGGCGTGACAGTAGACAACAAGTTTATGGATTAAATTTTACTTCAGTTGAAGAAGCTGATGCATTTGCTGCTGCCGTTAAGTCTGCTCTGGAGAGTTTAGCTGCATTACATCGTCAACAGGCCTTACAAGCTCACCAACAACACCAATCTAAGCTTCCTGTTACTCCTTCTGATCAGCTGCCCTCTAATACTGATATTACTACCAATACTACTCAGCAAGACACACAGCAACATCAGTCTCAACAGCCGAAACAACAGATACACAGTCAACAGTCCATTTCAAGCCAGTTGGTAACCAAAAGCATCAATGGTAATCATAATACTGACAACCAGGCGTATTCTATTCAACCAACTGCATTAACAATACAAAGTCGATCGATATTATCGTGTGTGAGTTTGAGTATAATTTCTGTAATCTGTTCAGTGTGTAATTCATTTGTTTACGCAACAAATAATTAAGAATAAGTCCCACAGCAAGCTATCAGTTATCCCCGAAAATACATATTTGATTAGGTTTGATTTGTATGGAAGCATACAAATGTGGGGATAACAAAATATTTCAAGAATCATCTGTAGTGGCTGTTCAGTATAGAGAAAATAACATTTTGGCTTTTTTAAAATATCAGTCTGTTTAACCCGTAATTATTGTCTTTTGTTGCATATTTGCTTCGGGAGTCATGCAAATTTTATTTAGTACTTGGTCTGACTAGAACTAACTAAGCTCTCTCACCAACTACATGCACATTTATGTACTTGGTAACGAGCCTCATTGTGTGAAGGCTAATGATACTTCTTGGTTGCCTTGACCTCGGTTGGTGGATTGGGGAAGATCCGTGACTCAGTAGTTGAAAATTGAGTTTTTTGACCAATGAACCACATTTCTGCAACTCTAAAGATGTTCTGAACATACAACCAGTAACAAAATTGTTAGTAACAACCGAAGTAACAGAGAGCTTAACTGATTTAGTCTTCACTGACTAGAATTTATCATTTTGTTTCGTGGAAGGTAATGGTTCATATGCACGTTTTTGAAGTAGTCTAACGGCCAGGTGTTAGAGAAAGGGGGTGGGACGATAATTATACCAGGACATTTGTTAATTGGTTCACCTGACTTTCGGCAACCATTCTGTAGACATTTAAATGTAAGCTGACATTTTTGTTTTGCAGATTGACAGAAGCTGAGAAAAGACTGATTGGTCTGAAATGGATCAAAACACCAACTTTTATTGGCTACATTTATTCATCCTTTACAATGTAGGTTCGTCATTAGCAGTTAGGTTCACTGATTGTTAGTTGAGGTATGATTACCTCATTTATTCTTGTGGTTGTTACAGTTTATAACCATCGACAAAACTCATCTTACGACAGTCAAGTAATGATTGGGCTGAATGCATAGTTTGTAAATATCTTGGATTTATAACCATTCGACAATTAATTGGTGCAGCAAAACAACGTAATTGAGAAAAGGAAGCACTTCTCAGGTTCAGAAGAGTCTCCTTAAATATGGTCTATGTCTGTACCAAACTTTGAGGTATGTCTACCATAGCATCTTACAGTAAAGTTATCTGTCTACAAGTTACAACTAATTCATGTAATCAGCTTGTAACGCAGCCTTACTATAGTATTTTCTTGGCACTCAACTGCTACTCATGAAATCATACATGTAAACTGACTAATCTATCATTTAGTATAGTTTATCCACTATGTGGTGATGTGTACGTGAATACTGAATCACATTTTCCCTAAATATTGAGGAAAAAAACTGTTATTTTTCAAACTCCCTAGTCTCTCTCTCCCTTACCATATTCTTTAATTTTATGTATAGGATACTATTGAATCGAATGAACATTACGGGGAACAGACTAAGTTGTTGGCAACACTAAGTCAACAGTCTGAGCGACAGTTTCATATAATTACGATGAAGAAGTTGTTAATAATCGTATGGAAAATCCTTTAAATGAAAATCAGAATGTCTACCCGACTGTATCAACTATTTGTAGAAATAATCCTTCGGTTCATCAAAATGCGGAAAGTAAGTTTCTATCGTTGTAATTTTTCTTAGGTTTTATGATTTATAATAAATTAAGTTCAATTCACTAGCATTTTAGTTGGACTAAGTACTCATTGCTTAGAATGAAATTGGAATCCGATCATAATTTCTTTTTGTAGCTTATTCAGTAGTAGTAATAGAATGTCGAGTTACTAACCAGATCGAATTCTACCGTAACGAAGATCTTTTTGAATTCACTATTCTGCTGCATGTACATTTCTTATCTATTCGAATGCATTTATCGTTGCACTAAATTCCATACATAATGTCTGTATGTTAATCATTTTGGAACAGTCAGTTAACATAAACTCCGTGTTACTCAATTTTCTGTGTTGTTAGAGGCGATCAGCATGGTTTATCTACAGTCAGTATGGCACTGTAGGCAGTCAGAAGTCAACTAAATATTGACTCAGAACTTACTCACAGAACTAAGATATCGGTTGATGAGATTACATTAGGTATACAGTTATACCTGACCTCCACAGTCTTCAAGTTTCAGGACAAAATATACAAACAGAGGAAGTAGCAATGGGATCGCCAATATACCCAATCGTAGCAGATATATTTATGGATAGTTGGGAAAACATGTCTTTACAAACGTTTAGTCATGAACCAAAAATATGGTGGTGATATGTGGATGACATATTCACTGTGTCGAAATCGGAACATGTCGACAATTTCCTCACACATGCAAACTTAGTAGCAGGAGCAATCCAATTCACGTTTGAGGTAGAAAATGCACAACAAGAATTACCTGTTAGATTGCAAGATAAAACGAAGGACAGACGGTGGTTTAGATACTACCGTCTACAGAAAACAGACACATTCCAACAGGTATCTAGACTTTAAGTCATCCCATCCAATGTAAGTTAAGGCAGGATTAGTCAAATGTCTAAGTGATAGAGCTAAAAAACTGAGTAGACAGTGCAAGGAACTAAACAAGGAATTGAAACATGTAAAAGAAGCACTAATAGTTAATAATTATCCTCTACAGTTTATCAAGAAATTCTTACGGACACACGAAAAACGAAAAAATAACAGTCACACGAGTGCGACTAATAACGACAACACGAGGAAAAAGGAGTTCATAGCCTCCATTGTAGTACCGTATAAGGAGTGTACCTCAGAAACTTTACATGAAATCCTCAACAGAGCTGGAATTAGGGTGGCATTTAAACCTACAAACTTACCCAGATAAACGTTATCGGCTTAAGGATCCGATAGAACCAATTGAGCAAAATAATATAAAATCTATAAAATACCATGTAATGACTATGAGGTCAAGTATATAGGTCAAACTAGTCGGTCGGGGTCAGTTAGAATAGCCGAATATAAGAATATAGCTAAATATAGAATGACAAACCTGAATAAGATCAATAATCTAGAAGGATACTCGCCTATTCCAATGCATGCATTAACACACACCCACACAATAGGGTGGGTGGGACAAAGCCAATGTACTTAAGTCTAATATAGCTAGGTGGAGAGAGAGATTGATTACTGAATCTTTGTTCATCGAATCAACACTCAACACATGTAATAGAAATAACGCAACACCTATACCAGAGATATGGAAAATTTTGCTACCAATAAAAACAACTCATATGAGGTGACGTAACTATAAAAAATAAATGTCGAGAGTAGTGTGATTACATTGATATGATAATGAGCAATAATCATTTATGCTCGAAACGTCATCAAGTAAGAATACTCGATCACTGTGTGTTATAGATCAAATAAACAAATCTAATATGGAATTTGTCTACAAACTTCAGGAAATGTTTTGCTTCTGTAGAGACTGGAATATGAACTGTCCAGATTGCCAACTCTTTTCATGTACTTGAGTTTACGTATACTAACAGTTGTTTCCCTATAAATAGCTTCTAAACACCAACCTATTGTTGATCACATTCTCTGACCAGTCGAGTTCTATCAACACTAAACATGTAATCAGGTACTCGAAACGATCGCATAACAGTACATAAGGTACTTAACCGGTTGCGTTTAGCGTCTGCAGAGTATATGAACTGCAAATGATTTTAAAATACATTAGTTAGCTGATTTTCCTGTGATCTGACTGTCATTCGCCGATGAAAACTTTATTTAGTGAGTAGTTATGTGTAATACACACTATACACTAGAGTCGAATGATGTAGCACCTTGAATCATAGGTGCAGTTACAGAACAGAAAGTAAAGCCAAAGGATAATCGAAGGCAGTCTCTTAAGAACTAGAGAGTGGACAAACGTTTCGTAGCATTGTTTGTAAAATTGTGTGTAACATTGGCATACCTAGCTACAAGAGCCAATCTCAAGATGTACGTTATATGTGCAGTTTGCGTTCTGTAGATAAAATATATTGATGGCGTTGCAATGGAGCATACACTTTGTTCCCTACTTACAGGCTGTTTCGTGGCGTATTCAGCATCGAATACGGTGCAATAAGCTGTCAATCAGTTCGTGGTCTACACACGATGTACGGGTGATATTTTCATTGTTGATGGGAAACGTGACAGAAGTTGGATTAAGTCGGCAGAAGGTTCAGAGTGACAAACAGATAAAGCCAACATAGAACCTCGCACACACGTGCATCAGGTCAAGTTACCATACTTCACAGTAGCATACAAAGAACAAGTGGCTAAAAAAGTTATGTCAAAGCTAACAAAGTTGTACGGGAGAATACACAGTTTGAGGATAAACGTTAGCTTTAGAAGACGTCAAAGAGTGAATACATCTACTCGATTGTGACTCATCTTCAACCGTGTCACCATGATTCTGAAAGCATTGATTCCTACTGTGTCGATGACCCCAACTAGGCAGTCTAAGCCTTCTTACACAGTTAAGACAAAAAGTCAGACTTCAAAGACTGGTGCGACGCGTTAGCCTGACCACTCTAAGATCTCTTTCAACCTAATCCAACTTCTGTGAACGTCACACGTCCAGGCAGGCGGTCGCTCAGCATGCACAACACATATCCAAGTCACCTCAGTCGATAAAGATTCACGACCTCATTGACCGGCTTGCGGTTTTGCCTAGTAGCATTCACCTGACCTCAACATTGCTCACGTAGTGATTCCAGCAAACGTGAGCAATGTTACGAAGACAACTGTGTTTGAAAACTTGTGACCACTTCATGTCGTCTACTTGTAACGGCCATGTCTCACAGTCGTACAACAGGACAGAACGGATTGTGGCTCACTATACTCATGCTTTAATAGGTAGTCAGATATCTCTCCAGTCATGGCCACAGGTTGCAGAAGCTGTCAAATGGGGAACGGGCCTTCTGTATCCAACCTGAGATTTCATCATCAATCCGCCCGTTGGGCGGAGCATCATCTCGCATTTAACAGGTACGAAATGTATGTCACCCAAATATACTCATATTTCTGCTCAACGCGTCCATGAGATGCTTTATTTTGTCTGTGTCTTCACCTAGCTGAACAATATCTTCATACTCCAGGTCAACTAGATGATCTCTAGTGAGTAGATCAATCACTGTGAAGCCACAGTTACCTAAGGTTATGTCCATTATTAGTACGTCTATGATCAAGCTGAATAGGAATGGTGACTGTGGGATGTGTGTGTGAACTTGAGTAGATAGGGCTTTTGTTATCGTTATATACTTGCTCGGTACTCGTTTCACAGTCGGACACTTCTACAGTACTTCACAGTCGACTTAATCGAATGCTGCCTTCAAGTGAAGAAATATGCTAAGTGTCGGCCGCCGGCAGGTATGCCTGTTTTGGAGAACGTGTGGGAGAGTGAAAATTTGATCGACGCGCACTCCTGCAAGTCTGAAACCTGCCTGGTTTTCTCGAGTTTTCTGTTCTTGAGCTCCAGTTAGGTGTTGGATTACTATAGTGCCTACGATCTTGGACAATATATTAGTCAAACTAATCTCGCTATGGTTGTTGCAAGAAGATTTTTCTCGGTTCTTATAAACTGGGATGGTCGGTGAAGTACACCAGTGCGGCGGGACCATGTCTGATTGCCATATATTACGTAGTACCCCTGTCACTTTAACCGGCAATTTCCTACCTTCATTCTTGAAAACAGGTGGCAAAGTGTCAGTTGTTGCTGCTTCGCACCGTTTCAGGTGAGAAACAGTCTGCTTAACTTTGGGGAGGTCGGAGGAACGGCATCTACGTCGCATTCTAGTCTAGGGCGGATGCTGGGCCAGTGAGGGCGAGTTAAACTATGCTTCAAAGTGTTCTCAATGTTCTCTCAGCCTGGCCTGGAAAGTTATCAGTGTTCCTTCCTTTTCGGTGATGCTCTCACTAGCCGTTGTCTTCTATTTGCCGATATACTTAATAAGCCTAAATAGTTGCCGAGTATTACCCACCACTGAAGCCTTCCCTATCTCTCTCTCTCGCTTTCGCCACCCACCACTGCTGGTGGTGGACGCAAAGACTCTTGGTCAACTTACTTTTGATTTGGTTTCACTCTTCATCGTGGTTAGAGCCAACTGGAACCAGTTTTCTCTCATGAATCAGTTTGGATGACATCACGGAAATGCAATGGGGTTATTTCTTCCAAAGACACTCGAATGGGGAAAGGGTTTGTTTTACTGTGGAGCCCATGGGACATCTACTTGAGGCCTGTAATTCGCAGTGTTTTAAGGATTGTTGGTTTGTGAGTTTTTTCCTCTAATGGGGAATAATCAATGCCCATACCGCTAACATTGGTAGACTGCAAACCTGGGAGAAGTGGGTTATTTTGGGGGCCAATCTTTGTTATCCTCTTTTCCTGTAGGGAAGGTAGCACCACCATGATATTACTAGTTATCCAAGAGAGACACCTAACTGCTATCACAGCAGTACGATTTAACCCTCTACCGCCATCACGTTGTGGCAGTTTATAGTATAGTGGTATTTGGTTTTTGTTTTGCTGCTATCTTTTCCTGGTAAGACCTCAATGGGACAAGCATTGGAGCCAGTGTAGGTCATTGAGTCATCGTGATATTCAAGTCTGACCACCACATCAGGGTCGCAGTTATCAGGTCCGGGGTTTAGCGTGACCGGACCAAGACGTGACACCAGCACATGAAGTCCCCTACTGTTGTTCTGAGACGTACGAACAGCTGTGGACTACCATGCTGGGGTCCCTAAAAGGAAGGGAATCATTGATTTAGTTCTCTTTGTGACGTGGCTGAAGATCAGTCACTGTGGCGCAGATGTATTCAGTCCCTTACTTCTGTTGCTTGAATGTACTTACTTACCTTATTTCCAAATTCTGTCTCATTTTATGCACCCTTGTTTGGTTTGATATCAGTTTTTTTCTATCCACTTATTCTTTTTATGGTGATGTAAAACGAGGAAACTTGTGGTGATACATTGATGTGCGATGCTCAGCGTTGATTTTGTGTGTCAATCTGTCTGTTCTTATGAAAACAACGAAAAGTCTGATTGTCTGTTTGAGATAATGATTTTCCACACATGTAATGAAGACACATTGAATGGCGAGTTGTAATTCTTCGTGTAAATTCTGTTTCAGAATGATTAAACAATCTCGTTTGTAGATTAACATGGAGAAATGTGATGTTCCACGCAAATTACTACTAATTAAACAGCATCTGTGTTTGATTCGGAAGTTGAAGAGTGACAGTCAACTTCTGCGAGTTCTTGTATTAAAACGGGGGTTGGAAGATAATTTTTCGATGCATCCCTGGATCTAACAGCATGCATGTGTGTGCTGATATCTACTTGTTCCTATGGAGCAACCGACGTATGTAAGTCGTACCAGTAGAGGACACTTTAAAGACATGCCCACGAACATCTACCTGCATGATTATCGAAAACAGTATTCAGACCAATCAGTAGCCCCATTTTATAACATATTATTATGTTAGGTCATGCAGCATCTGCCTATGGCTCATTCGATGTGATATTTGAGTTGAAAGCTACTTGACCAAAGTGATGTATTTCTTACTCCACTTTTTGTACAGCAGAAGTTCACAAGAGAAATCACGAACTCTGTGTGCGTGAACGTTTTGTTTGCCCCTTTTGCTGCTTTGGCATGTGTGTCATATCTATTTGACTTTTGCCTACTAATTTTTCTCTGGTTTACTTCCATTCGCTTTGTTACAGTTCCACTTTACTGATTCTAATATTTCTAATTTCGTTGTCTATAATATTTGTGTTCCTCTTTCTCAACCCCGTGTTAGTGAAAACCAGCACTTCTAAGCTCTGTTCATTATTTTACATCTGTATATTTTTGGCTACATAAGGCTGGCTTGCCAACTCTAACATTGTACTATTTGTATCTTCATATTCATAATTCGATACATTTTGATGCAGACTGACATAGACGCTTGACCCATGTTGGCACTTTTCGTGTTATCTGTAAACTGAATAACTGTGCAGCTACAGTGAGAAGTTAATGTGAGAGTCCTCTTCGTTAATCAATATTCTTTTAATCCAAATCACTTGAGTATCTTTCACACTTCAATATTTTCACCTCCAATACTTTTGTCCTATGGTGTAAGTGGTGACTTGTTCACTTTACTTGAGTGTTATTGTGAAAAACTATCCACTATTTGATTTAAAAATCATCCTTTATGATAAACAGTCGAAAAGAAAGACAGACGGACTAAAAAATCAACGTAGAACGTTACATAATCTGAATTCGTTTAGGTTGTCACACTTTACAGCAGCGTAGAAATAAGAATTGCATAAAGGAATGGAAAAAAGAATAAATAGGTGATTGCTGCGGAAAATAATCATGACTTCAAAGATGACGAAGACTCTATACATCTGCGTGATTGTGATCAATTTTAAAGCATATCACCAGGAGTCTAGAGCCATTATCACTTCTGCTACGGACTTGATCGATATATAGTTATTTGTTGAGATTCACTTGTTACTTAATAAGTTTTTGTTAGTTCGTTGATTTCTAATGGTATATGTTTCAAGCTTTTGTAACTGAGGCGTTTTGTGTTGTTTTACATTCGATACAATGATGTATGAATGAATAATTTAAGTGTATATTCAGTTTTATGCATGTATGAACAATGAGAATCATTTAACGGCAAACTTATATCATTTCGACTATTGGGGGTAACCGCAGTTTCGCAGACTGCTATTGATACTGGGTGTTGATTTAATGTGAAATAAAAATTTGGGCCTCGGTGAGATTCGAACCAGCTACAAAAACCCTTGGTGACTGATCAGCAGTCGGATCCCTTGGCTCAGTTGACAGAGCACAGAGTCGGAAACCCGGTGGTCGCTGTTTTGAGTGCTGCTGCGGCCTAAATTTTCCTTTCACCTTCAATTATCCCCTAGTAGCAAGCTTTTATGTTATTACTTTTTCTGCGACTGTTTCTACTGTTCGTTACAGTTGCTGAAATGATAGTCAGAAAATTTAACCGAACACCCAAATATTTGAGCTCTTTGAAAACTTGTTCGATGGGACGTGATAAATACAGTCAGTTACACTTCCTGTACTTTTTTCAGTTCTAGATAAGGCCAACCATGATTTGAATAGCTTATTGGCAGAATAATTTAGGTGCTGAACTATGTAGGCTGAAATCCTTCAGAGCTCTGAAATCGGTATGTTGAGCAGTGTTAAACAGGTATACTCACTGTTTTCGTCCTTCATTCTTACAACTACTGAGCGTAAAGTATTATCCCAGAACTGGATAGATTTGAAGTCATAGGAATGAGATGGTCCAGCATAACAGCCATTTCGATCTTAGTTGATTGCTTTAGATTTAGTGACTGATGAAATCCTAGTACGGTTACGTTGGCTCTTTCTAACTTTCACTATTCGCAGCATAGAGAAGAAATTCGAGTATTGATTAAAAACAATATGCTACTTAGCAGCACTAATAAAATAGAATGAATAACAACTGTATTTCTTATAATTTTGACTGATGCTTACTACATGTTGTAGTTTAATTTTAGTAAAATAAGATTGAAGTAGTAATTGGAAATCCCCACAAAATTAAATTTATTAGTGTTAAGCTAATTGTTTAGTTTATGATTGTCTTTCTCTGTCTTATTTAAAACCTACCCAGTGGGGATTTGCTTTTAATTACTCTGAAATAGTGACAGTAATTGTTATTATGTTAATTGAAATTATGTTAAGCATCTTGTAAGTTTTCTCAGTCGTCGTAATCTTTGTGTTGTTGATAGATGGACATTGCACAGTAGGTTCTCTCCTCTTTTTTTTGTAAAAACAGGGACTTTCAAACCAATTAAACTAGTTAATATATCACCTACACACTCAAAATAATCATCTAAATGAGCTAAGACGCACAGCCTTGTGCACTGAGATATAAGCGGTACTTATTAAGTCATGGTCATTTATTTTGGCTTGTGACTGGTATCATTGTAGATTAGGGTAAGTATATGGTTTTTTTTGGTTGAACCACGTCTCCGCTGTGTGGGGTCCTTATCTACCTTGAAATGCGACGAAAACCGGAACAAGAGACGTAGGAATGATTAAGTAGGACTGCAATATTGGTTACTAAGATCATCAGCTTTTGGTTTGTATCTGTTTCATGGAGACAAGTTCTTTCTGGTTAGGATTTCTCTGATGAAGTAGGGGGGTCGGAATTTATAGATATAATGCTGTATGATATAAGTAGGTTTTAATGTAATCCCAGAGTGTTTTAAAGATCCAAACAGCACATTCGTAACCACTATGCCTGAATGTTAATAAAAATCTACATGGTTGAAAGCCTATCCCAATGATAAATATTCATCTTTATTTCGTTAGATTTCGTTTCGTCAGTTATATATCGTAGATATCTTCAATTTACTTAAGAATGACAATAATTTGTATTTTGCTTACAGCAGTTATTCAGTAGCGTCAGGTCAAACGGACTGCTTTCTGACGAAATCTCCGGTTGGATACAGAAGTCCCGTTTGCCATCTAACAAGTTGCACCATCTCTGGCGCCAGCGAGATATCCCACTGCCTATTGAAAAATGAGTTTACTGCGCTGTAGTCCGTTCTGTCCTGTTATACGGCAGTGAGAGATAGCCGAAGACATGAAGCAACTACGAAATTTTGATCACAGATGTCTTCGGAGTATTGCTCGCGTTTGATGGAATCACCAGGTGCGAAATGTTGAAGTCAGGCGAAGGGTATTAGACAGGAAAGGCAAGTTGATTGATGAGGTTGTGAACTTTCATCGACTGAGATGGTTTGGACATGTACAGCACATGCTATGCCACTGCCTACCTCGAAGTGCCACATTAGAGGACGTTTGATTAGGTTGGAAGAGGGTTAAGGCTGACCAACCTAAGATATGGCACTAGTCCATGAAGTCCCTAACTGTTGGTCTGAGCCATGTGGAGAGATGTCGATTGCCTGGTTGGGGTCGCCGAAACGAAAGGAATCAGTATTTGAGGACTCTTAGTGACAAGGTCGGAAATCGGTCACAGTAGTACAAAATTAACCGGATGGCCAACACGAAGTGGGTCAATCCCTGTGAAGTCAGACGTGTTATGTCCATTAGTGCATCTATAAGGAAGTTAAATAGGAATGGTGACAGTGGATCTCCCTGGCGGATACCACCAGTTGTCGTCAATTCACATGACAACTCTCTATAAGCCCTCGCATGGCTGCATGAGTTCGAGTAGAGAGCTTTGATCAGCGTTATATACTTGCCCGCTACTTCCTTCACAGTCAGACACTGCCATATCGACTGAGTCAAATGCCTCCTTCAAGTTAATCAATATAGCAAGTGTCGGTCGCCGGTAAGTATCCTTGTGTTCCAAAACCTGTTGGAGGGTAAAATGTGATTGGTGCACGCTCGCCTACGTCTAAAATCTGCCTGGTTTCCTCGGGTTTGCTGTTCTCAAGCTCCAGTTAGCGTCAGATTACTATGGACCCTAGGATCTTGGACACAATATCAGTCAAGCCCATTACCCCATGCTTGCCACAGGAAGACTTCTCTCCATTCAAATGGACTGGGATGATCGGTGAAGTACACCGGTGTGACGGGATTACCTCTGACTTCCAGACACTGCCTAGTACCCCCATCACTTTGGTTAGCGCTTTTCGACCGCCATCCTTGAAATCTTCAGGTCCTGCTGCTGTACATCATTTCAGGTTCGATGTAGCCTCGTGAACTTCGAAAACAGTTGGGGGACTGGCATCTATATTCCATACACGTTCGGGCCGGATGTTAAGCAAGTAGAGCGTTACTTTACTGAGGTCCAGATGAACTGTGCTTCGAAGTGTTCTCCTCAACGTTCTAACCTGCTGTCCTGAAACGTTATCAAAGTCCCACCCTTTCCAGTGATGGTCTCAATCGCCATCGTTTTCTTCTTGCCAGCATCCTTAATAAGCCTAAATAATTTCCGAGTATTACCCAGTGTTGATGCCTTCTACATCTCTCTCGTTTTCGCCACTCTCCACTGCTCGTGATCATTGTGAAGACTCTTGGTTAACCTGGGTTTACTTTCCTCTACCTCTTTTTCGTGATCAAAGCCTGCTGAAATCAGGCTTCTCGCACCAAACAGTTCGAATGACGTCACGGAAATCCAATGATGTTTGCCAACCTTCAGGTATTGTTTACCAACTGTCTTTACCGCTTTTTCTACAGCAGACTTAACGTCACCCCAGACTTTCTTAGGGTGAGCATTGCTGTCACGTTGAGATAAATGCCCAGCTAATTCCTCACTAAATGCATACTTGGCATCCTCGTATACCAATGGAGCGTAGAAAAACTTTACTGTCGCTTGTTTTCTGCGACCAGTTAGGCGCAAACATACACAAGCCCAAACTTGTGCATGATTGGAGTTCCAACTGGTACTCCGGAAAGAGTGGCAATCCCCCCCCGCCCCCCCCACACACACATACCGATCATTTCCAACGATGGCTGATTTATATCATTTTAAGAACAAAACTGCAACAGACGATCACCAATCTCGGTCTGTTGGCAAGGAATTCTGTAGATACCCCAAGAAGCCTCGTCGATTGGCTCAGTTTACCTACGTGAGCGTTAAAGTCACCTGTCATCATGACAACATCTGAACGTTTTGCTTTCTGTAGCAAAATTAACACCTTCTCATGATATTTATCTTTCGCATCATCTGAGCTGAAGTCGGTGGGTGTGTAGACAGTGGTTACAATTAGTCATTACTTAGTCATACGATCCTTCCTAGTTTTTGCAGATCCGTTCAGTCGAACAGCACACGGACGGTTGTTGAATGGTATCCAGTCAAGGAGGAGACTTTCTGCTCTACAACTCAATGCTATAACATTCACCAACCAGCGACTCCACACAAGTTAGCCACTTCGTCTCCATATACTTCTAAGTCGAAATTTGAAGATTCACTACTATGGCCAGGTGAGGTCAGTCTAATAACCACACTCGGGTCCTGTAAACGCGTGCGTCTCAGAGACACAGATAGATCCATGGCTACCGATTTCAGTTTTGGCTAGCGGTGCTTGCTGTCCAATTTGGCATAGAGTTCGGATATTGAAAGCTCCTACATGAAGTCGATGATGGATGAGGTTTCGATCGCTTTGGTCATTTGTTATGGTTGCAGGGTGAGAAGTTGACGAAGGTGTAGGAGGCTTAATATTAGTGTCAGAAGGTGAAGCCAAGGAAGGAGACAGAGTTGAGGGGAATAGGTTATGTTTGATTTGGTCTTGTGTATTTCCTGTATGCGTGGGGGCTGTTGACACTTCACGGCTGCCCACACCATGGAAGGCTATTTCTTCTTAAGGTACATGAACGAGAAGATGATTTGCATGACTGCAAAGCTTGAGGCCTGTCATCCGTGGCCTGTCGCGGTATGTCGTTTTGAGGCCTGGTTGTTTTAACGTCGGATAGAGGGGACCCATACCGCAGGTAGCGGAAGACTGTGTCAGGTGGTGTATTATTTTGGTGTTTGCCATTTGGTAACCCGCCCTCCCCATTCCGTTGAGAAGACAGCATCAACGTCGCACTGCTGTTTACGTAAGGAAAACACTATACTGCTGTCACACTCTATACACCTAGCAGCAGTATGACTTTGCCCTCAGACCTCATCGTAGTGTAGTAATTTACACCACAACGGTAACTGCTTGACTGGCCTTTCTGGTATAGTGGAATCTCTGGGGAACAACCATTCTAGACAGTGCAGTTTGTTGCATCATTGTGATATGTAAACTCATCCACCACCCCCCGATAGGAGCTTACGGTCGCGATATAAACACTCTTAATAAGTAGTTGTATTAGGCTTTTGCAGTAATTTATATCCAGGCATGTTTTTAATTTAATTCACGTAACATTAGATTTCTAAAGGTTTTGTCCTGAATTTGTCAAAGATCAATTATGCTATTCCCATGTATTGGTTGTAGAGAATTTCTTTAAATATTCATTTTCCGCATCGATTTTTCCGGACTATCATTGCTTGTGTTTGCTTATGCTCCTTAAAGTGGTCGTATTAAATAAAGATCTTCGCAAAAAACTTATGTTTAATTTAGAACAGAAATGGGAGTCTCACTTCTGTAGAAGCGATTGCACAGGATGTAGGACTGTGGCTCATTTGTTTCGGCGGGTGGCTTTTAACTATTCGAGCCTCGCCTTACCCACTGAGTTCTATGCAACTGGGTAGTTACATTATCCCTCATACAGACAGGTGTGACTCATTGTCTAGTGCACGAATATGTACAAGGCTGCGGAGTGCATTTCGATTTCGATCTCACAGCTTAAGTTTATATAGGATTAGCTTCTTCAGGATCTTCCGTTGTTAGTATGAGGCTGTTTCACTTTCTCTTAGTGAAGTTTCATCTTCTTTATGCTACTCTCAGGGTCTGTTCGTACATTTTCAGTTTTATAAGGAATATCCATTGCAGTAGTAATACAGTGTTTTGGGATTTCTCACTCGTAAGTTGTTTATTACGTGTGATTATATGATTTTTTTCCTGAAAGAGCAGATCACACCTAGTCATGGTAGAAAAATTCGTTAGAAAAATTACTATGTATTAACTACCTATTGTACTATATGGTATACTGGACCGTGATACATGGTTCCTGAAGGTGATCTGTTATAGCTTACTATCCAGATAGACATACAGACAGAGTCAACGTGGAATCTCACACAAAAGTGCAGTGGCTCAAGTTACCACACCTCACAACAGCTTGCAGAGAGGTAGATAGAAAAAGAGTGATATTAGAGAAGACGAAAGTGTAAAGGAAGAGAAAGAACATAAGTAATGAAGGTTATTAAAAATAGTCAAAAGTTAGAATACATCTGTGTCATTATGACAGATTTTCAACCACGTCACCAAGACTCTAAAAATCGATCCCTACTGTCTCAAGGACCCCAACCAGACAACCTACATTTGCCTAAATGGCTAAGACCAACGATGAGAGACTTCATAGACTGGTGCCTTCTTCCAACCTAATCCAACTCCCGCTAACACCGTTTATCCAGCTAGGCCGTGGCTCGGGATGCACAACACATGTACAAGCCACTAGAGTCGTTGAAGGTTTATAACGTTATTGAATGACTTGTATTTCTTGTCTAGTAGGAGTAAAACTTGAGCACTGTATTATTATTATTATTATTAATTGTCGCTTGGGTTCTTAGTGGAACATAGGGCTTCAGCAGCACCTCTCCATTGCACTCTATTCTCTGCAGTTTTCTGAAGCTGGCTGCACGTCTGCCCACAACCTTCTATTTCTTCCTCACACGATACCCACGTCGCCCTCGTCTCGAACGCCTAACTCGTCGTTTCCCATTCTAGTTCCACTCGAGGTTATGGCCTGGTGCGTGATGTCCCCAATCGGTCCTTTCAGTGTATGCCTAATCCATGTCCACTTTCTTCTGCATATTTGTTGGGCGATAGGTTGTTGGTTGGTTCGTTACCCGGCCAGAGTTCCTTGTTGCTTATCCTCATTATTCTGGCTACCTGATCTTCAGTGTCAAGTGAGCGTAGACGACAGCTGTTGATGTATGTTTGCAGTTTGTTGGAAGTGCTTTTTGTAATGCGCCAAGTCTCTCAACCATCACATAGAAACACTGACTTACTTGGCTGAATTAGTGTTGAAAATCCAGATGTTGTTCACGCTTTATGCTGAGTGGAGTGGAGCAGATCTCCACACTGATTTCAGAATAATGAAGGCCTGTCTTGCTTTGAGATCGTGGCTTTGACATCTTCATCCGTGCCGCCGCCTGTAGTTGAGATGATGCTGCGTTTATATTTCTCCCGTTAATGGTGATTGGTGCTTGTTGTTGATGCTGTTTTTGGTTGGGTATCTTCATCACCTCTGTCTTCTCCACATTCATCTGAGGTCCCGTCTTCCTAAGCTGCCTCACCTCTCCTAACATCTTGTTAGTTTTCGCCTGTAGATCTTCGAGTTTGTGCGGCAAGATATTAGTCATAAATCGTCATCGTCATAGGTTATACTCAGTCCTTATTTTCGTTGTTCATCCTTGCACTGCACTTCTTCATCTTCTACTTCACCATCTTCCTCTGCCTCCTCTATCAGCTTCCATGTGTCAGTGGAGATCCATTTCTTGTATTGCCTCTTCTTCCTTCTTAACACGGTTATGCAGGTTTCTTTCCACGTCTCTTTCAAAGAGCCCCAGTGTTCTTCCAGGCAGGTTTCTTCGGGATGTTGCTTAATATCTCCCATTTTGTCCTGATGGCTGAGTGGTGTGAAGATGTCCTTTGTAGTTTCGTTCTTCAGTTCAGTTTCTATTCTGGGTGTTTAACTTCAACTGTTGTCTATCACCAGCTTCTTCTGTGAAGGCTTTCAACTTGGTTTTGAAGGTAGGTTTCTTTTGCTAGATAGTGAGTGGCGTGAACCTACATCTGCTTCCCTTCTTGATGTGATCTTGTGTCCAGTAGGCTGTACCTCATCTTTCTCCACATTGAGATGAAGTCGATCTGATTTTTGGTGTGTCCATCTGGTGAAATCACCTCCATGTCGCTGCCTTGTGAATATCCTTGTGTTTGTACACAGTGCTGCATTGCAATCACCAAATCGTTGAATGTGCAGAAGTCTGCAAACAGTTGTCTATTCTCATTCATTTCACCGAGTGCCTCTCAACTCATGATTGGTTCTCATCCTGTGTTGTCTGCTCCCAGTTTGGCATTCATGTCACCCCACCCATTAGAGTTTTGATGTCGCCATCTGGGGTGGGGTCTTGTCCAGTGTTGATTGCAGTTGTCTGTGGAATCTCTCCTTCTTCTCTTGGTCTGCATTATTTGTAGTTGCGTAGCGTAGCATTGAATGATTGTGACTTTCTTTCCTTTGAGTTGAATCTTGCTGTCATGATTCTGCAGGGTTAGATTGGTTCGCACTGCATGAGAACCTTTGATGCTTTTGGGGACATCATGATAGTCACTCGAAAACTCAGTGTGCTGTGCTCGTGGTTGTCGTCTTGGTGAGAATATCGGAATATATTATTGACTCTACAGTTGACAGTGTGGAGAGTCCACTTCCATTCCATCTGCTTTCGCAGATTCCTAACACATGTGTGCTATACCTTCTCATCTTCTTTGTAATCTGAGCAGCCTTGCGGACATTCCATGTCCCCATTCTTACTTTTGCTTTCATGGAAAGAAGTGAAGACACATCATCCAGTTGGCTTCTTGAAGTCTTTTACCGGCCGGCGTCATTTCTTCGCCTCGCTTCCAGCAAGGAAGGAGTTTATTTTTCTCTTGTATATTTTTTGTGCCTTGGAGTTTCTTTAGCTATTGGATTAGTTTTCGTGTGTGAGGTTGGTAGCCGTATGCCCAATCTTCCCTCTTTATCCGGGTTTAGAACCTACTAGTCACTAGTGAACTAGTTAACCAGACGAGGTTACTTGATCATTGTGGTAGATTGTGATTCCATGTTAGTCTGGTTGTTAGATGTGTCACACAGTGAAACATTACTATTTACTGGATGAAGTTTCGGACATAATTTATTGTCCATTTTCACCTGGGAAGACAATAAATTGTGTTTGAAACGTTACCCAGTAGATAATGCTGTTTCACTGTGTAACGTTTCTAGTAAACAGACTAAAATGGAACTGATGCACATCGTGTAACCTCAACGTAGCTCACACGTGGATCCCATCATGCATGAAAAATACTGTAAATATGCCGGTGTTCGATGACCTACAACCTCTCCATGCAATCTTTTCGGACTGGTAAAGGTTAGTCATAAAATTGGCATTCAGCTGTATTGTTTGAGAACTCATCATTGGTCTGTATCATGCACATGTATTCATAATATACTATTAACTATTGTCACGTTTCTATTCTTACTGCTGACTGTGACATGAACCGTAGTTTTTGGTTTGTGGTACTGACAAAATTCGATTACTAAACATAAAGAATTTTATTTCAAGATTTTAAGCAAAATTTACTATCGAGAGTTATCTTCAGGCATCAGAACTAAATGGAGCTAATCGTTTTTTCTGTTTCCCTTCAAATGTTGGAAATGAAAAGCTAATATGCTAAATAATACTTGAAACTAAAAACCCTTCGGCTAAAAAATAAAACTTCTAAACGGTCGACCGGAAATTTGAACTCTTCTCCACTTCTTCAGACTTGAGAAGTCAGGTAATATTATCTGCCGTCACAAAAAGGTGTACTTCATCGTCTAGTACATGAAACTTGATGAGTTGAGTTACATTTTTTTCACATCATTTCGTGTTTTGACGTTTCTAAACTATCCCAGTTCTAACAAATAAGATCGTCAAATGGTGGTTTAACTTGAAGTTCTATTTTGGTTTTTTTTATCGTATACTTAGTCTAGATATAAATTGAGTGCTATAATGTATATATGTCTTATATGAAGTGCTGGATTGCATACAATTATATGTACACTTTGTTTACAAAACTTAGTTTCGGAGAAATAAATAATTAATGACATCGTAAATAGGTATTTACATTCTTACTATCAGAATCACCACCACCATCATTATCATCGTCACTTCATTCTGATTACATAATCCATCTAGGGATCTGTACTTACTAGTTTGTATCACACGATTCCAAGCCTCCTCGTTTTATGTCTGCATTTATTGGTATTGGGGTGATGATCTAGACTACACTGTTCATTTTATTGGATGGTTATTTATGAAGGTTGTATAATCTAATGTATAGAAAAGTAATAATGTCAATTGTCGTTTTGTTATACAGTTACTCTATTGGACTTACCACTGTACAGTGTAAGTGATCTACTATGTAGTTAATACAACATGTTGGTCAGCAGATTGCTGTAGATAGTGGTTCTACATGGCCAGACGTCTCGTTTTCTTTTAGCATTACCTGTCATTTTACCAATACTGATACTTATTGGGCTCAACATGTACATTATTTCATTATATTGAGTAATCTACCTCGCACTGTGAGGCTCGGTTTGAACTGACATCTACATGTGTACCTAATGGGGGGTATCATATTATGATCAAACAACCACCTAATAATCCTCCTTGAATTTCACTGGTTGTGATGAGAGAGAAACTTCTGAATCTACCGGATTCAGTGGATTAACTGGGTTTAGGTTATTTCCTTCAATGAAAGTTAATGAATAGAAATTTGAATGTAAATAGAATGTAGGTCAAAGACCAGGTAAAAAGTTTATGTCTTATTAGACTGTCTTTGTAGATGAGTTGAGGTTAATAATGCGTAAGAAAGAGATCAAGAGTTTTCGGAAATAGTCTTTATTTTATACTGCAGTAACTTTCCTAATATACCTCACTCACCTGTTAGTTGAAAATTTAAAATGTTTTATTCCTAAAGTTTCCTTTTTCTGTACTCCTTAGTTATCAATTAAACTCAGTGTTTATTACATGTAGTATAGTAAAATCACCTTCCTATTTCCATTTTTCCTGTTCTATTTTACTAATAGATTTACGCTTCAAACCAACAGACCAGACTTCATCTACACTAAGTGGTTGTTTTGTGAATGGTATTACAGAACATGGCATTAATTCTGATTCACCGTAAGTTTATGTTTGCATTTTCTTCTACTGTTTGTATCGACCAGAAGTAATCTTTTCAATATGAGTACTTTGTGTAATCATGATACATTTATTTAAAATATGAAAACGTATTTGATCGGTGCTACTTTTCAAGTGTTATTCACTGTTTGCATGGTTAGCACATTAATACATTGACTTGATTGATCATATTTCTGAGTAACAGAATAAAAAGGAGCAATAATTATAAAAAAAAGCAAGAATACATGAGGCTAGAATGTTCAGGTAGATTTTTTCCTCAGAACCAGGTGTAGGGTGTTTTTATCAGTTGAACTTAGTTCGACTCCGTAGCGGGAAATGAATAATGTTGAAGTTAGTCATAGAGTGTTGAGTAAAAATGTGAATGAAGTTGTCAACTTGTCGAACTTGAAGCAACTGGGGTACATATACATGCTAATCTGTCTTCTACTCGAACATTTTATGTTAGCTGAAGTAGTTTTTAGTAGGAAAACGCTGAGGATATGAAATCAAGTTGTAAGTTGGTCACTGTCTGTTCTGAATTATGTGAGGGAGTATAGGCTGTTTGACTAAGATCCTCAAGATTGTAGAAATCAGTTACTGGGTATTTCCAGTGATATGGCCTATAGGTACTATCATAATAGCTCAGGTGGGGGGAGTGTTCTCTATCACCTTCAAAAATCTGAGTACTTTATTAACTTTTGTTAATTCTCTATCACTTTGCCCATATTGCTTGTTTGCTTTGCCGTTTATGTACTTTTGTTGATTTTTTCGTCATGTGTTGTTGTGAACTCTGGTATTGTAGGTCGTTGCATTTTTATATGAATTTTTCTCCATCTATTTGAAAAGAATCATGTCTTCAACTGCTAAATACTAGTTTTCCTGAGAGAGTCCAATCGAGTCAACAACTTTGAGTATCCATTAGAGTAATGATTAATTCTCGAAGTTGATTTTCAATACCAATTGTTTGAGATTGAGTGCTTCAACTGTCCTACCGGTTGTGTAAGGATTGATTGATTGCAAAACATTTCTCACCACTAATTGACATCCATTAGAGGACTGTGGATGGCAATTGTGAATTAAATCCTGATCCGGATGTTTCGGATTCGTGTTTACTATGTTGAACTGTGGCTCACTAATATAGACAATGGATTCGCAATAAGTAGGTCATGGGTGAGTACCGCCTTCACTTATCAAGGTTTGGATGGTCATTTAGTAATTAATAGCCCTCTGGTCATTACCCAGTGCATGAAGTGCATGTGGTTACTGAGTTAGATTTTTCTGTGGTGTTTTAATTGAATTGAGTCATCAGTGTCTTCATCCTAGTTTGCCCTATAATTTCATTAGCATTCACAAGATGAATATACAATCAACTTGCAGACAAAATGTTGATTATGCAATGAATTTTTTTGCAACGTAATAGAACTTTACTAAAAGGCCTTCAAAGGGAGAAAAATCGACAGAAAAAAATACTGATATAAGGCTGTGGCATCGTGAATTTATTCCTTTTGCCTATATTTACGTAACACCCTCGACAATTTGTCTGGTTAGTGTCTTTTCTGAGGAAAATTAATTGGGAGACGGGTAGTGGGTGCGGTAGCGGGATGACTTCTATGAAGAATGATATATATATATATATATATATATATATATATATATATATATATATGCATGCTTACGTTTGTTTATCATTCTGGGCTAATTTAATTATGAAAGGGAATGTGTTGCACATTTCGGTAGTCTGTTTACACTTATTTTCTGACCAACAGTACAATGCGTGAAGACAACAAAAACTATAAATGAATGCATGTTTCTGTTGTTTTCAGTTAGTCATTAGTGTCTGGCTTAAAACTTGCTATAGTAGCAGTCTTTATGAAATGTATTCTGTAGTCACTAAGTCAGATACTAAATGAATCATTCATTGCGACTCACTGTAAAATAAGCATATTTGGTTGAATATTATAGTATGTGAACCATTGAATTCCAACCCAGTGAGTGAGTGGTAACGTGCTCGTTACGAAACCTGAGTCAAATTCCCTGACGGAGTCATGGGTGTGTAATGCTGAGTTGCACGCTAGGGACGAAACAGCTTTACATTGCTTTCAGGTTTTCAACACTTCCCCTACTGATGTCCCTCCGTGATGAGTATCACCTTAATATTCATTAGGCGAAACAAACACCGAAAGCATATACTTCCTTCATATGTGATACTAGTTGAAATGTATTTGTAACGAAGTAATCTTCCTGTCATTTTAGTTCCTCATTTTGCTGATGTCATTTTCATTCCACTACAATACTGTGTTAGTTCTTCAGTAATGTATTCGTAAGTGGTCAATATTAAGCTGTGATCTAATAGATTTCAACACATCAAATTAAACCCTCTGTAAGGATAATTTTTATTTGTAAAATTCTAGTGATGTAGAAAAGTGAATTTCTGACTTCTTATAACCTCGTGATAAAATTTGTTTCTTTATAGAATACAATTTGCATTCAAACAAATTTAAATTCATTTTGATAATGTTGAAAATGTATTGCATGAATTTCATATAGTGAAAACCGGTAAGTATCTTGTCATAGATGCGAAACCTCAAAGACCACAGTTTCGATTTAGAATTGAACGAAGCAGAGCGTAATAAAAAGTTAATAAAAAATGTCCATCCCTTGAGTTGCCTCGCCTTTCCCAGAATGCAATAATAGTTAAAAGTAGACAAAATTAGATCAAATTTATTTAATGCTACTGGTTTGGTACAAATGGGAGTAACTGATCAGTTTCAAATGATGTTACCGATATACAAACTAATATCCTGTATCAGTGATTAGAATCAATTGGTGTAAAGTGAAGATTGGAGGTGAAATGAAAATAATCGATGTCGTGATAGGATTTTAATAAAGTAATACAAGTCTACCAAACTACGGCTGTCTAAAATAATCCTATCAATGATTCTTATCAACTTGGGAAATGTGTCCTGTCAGCTTATACAGTTCAGACTAGCAGTTAAAGATTTCACTGCAATCACCTAGTCTCTTGAAACCCTTTTGAAGTCTTGCGTTGACATTCATCTGTAAAATAAATGTCTGATACTGTGAATGTACAAAATACTGCTTAACTAACTAAATGCTTAGCTTACTTTATTCCATTTGCGTACTTGGCATCCTCATCTACCAATCGAGCAGAGATGGGTATCATAACCTCCTGTTTCCTGCTACCAGTAAGGCTCACACATACACGAGGTCGTACTAGCTCGTGACCGGTGTCCAAACTGGTACTCCAGAAACATCGGCAATATTTTGTTCTCATGTTGACAATAAATACAATAAACCACATCTTGATGCAAATCTGTACTAATCTCATGGGTAAATAACTTGAAGAATAAATACTAGTCAGTAATTTAAGTTAGCTAAACATCCTATGTTAATGTGTAATATCCTAATTGACTTTCGTTCACAACACTACTTACTTCTAGTGGGGCTAACGCCTTGTGAACTAATAGGATGAGATATTTCATTTTCAGATATGAAATCGTAAATAGTGTATCGAGTAAGATGGTATGATCATGTATTGCACATTTTATATTCTGTGAAACGCCCAGTTAATCTAACCCTTGTGCGTCACCATGAGTTGATTGGTGAAACATGTCAGCAGCAGAAATAGATCCATTCCTTACCTTCACCCCAATCTTTGTATTTCAGTTCGTTTTCTGCCTAAACCCTTGTTATTTTATCTTTCAGTTTCTCTTGCACTCGATTACATTTATATTTCTTCATTTTCCCCCCTATATATTGATGTGGTGATGTGAAGTCTGGTAACTTGACTTGTTATGCATTAACGCCAGTTGATAGTTATGTAATACCAACCAATGATTTAAAAAATCAGTTGAGTGAAACGCAATCTTTTCTTCCTCTGAATTCGATTCAAGAAGCGTGGTTTATTGATCTAGGCAGTCTAGTTCCAACCGGTAGGTCACAGGTTCAAACCCCGCCTCGCCTACCGAAGTTTGAACACTCAGGTGGTATTATTAGATCTCACACAATAGATGTGACTCATTGCCTATTATACAAATGGACACAAGATTGTCGAAAGCATTTTGATGCATTTCAATTCCAGTCGCAATTAGCTCGTTTTTTAGGTTTGAATAGTCTTACAATGACATCTCTCCTTGTAAATTCCGTATACCTCTACACGATAAACGCTTATGAAAACATAAACTTCAACCGTACATACACAAGTTGGGACTAGATAGAAACACACTTCGAACTGTTGGATGGTCTTAGAAGCGTTCAATAGTTCAATGATATTCCAGATTTGCTATTGTGGTTTTAGCACACAAATGTCACTGATCCAATTCATCATTTTCTTATTACACTAGTATCAGAAGGAAAAATACATTTCAGCACACACACATATATACATCAAATCGCTCGTTTTTTGTTTGAGTTCAGTCATATTCTTGAGGGTTAGTATGTAAATTGTCAAAGTTTGTATAAATTCTTGTTACGTAAGATTAAGCAGAGTTGGAAACTAATGGTAGTAAAACAGATGGGTTCACTCCACTGAACGTATTGGCTTCGCAAATCTACACGGTCTTGATTTACTTGTCATTTCAGTTCTCCTCTTTACTATTTTCGCTCTCCTTTGTTGTTGATTGTGTGGTGATTTCGAGATATGAATTAGTATATTAAGTCCTGTTTTCTAATCACGGCTAACCAAGTATTAAAGCATGAGACCTCATTTGATTCAACCGTTATTATTATTATTGTTTCCTGGTGTAGTGAATTCGATTACCGTTGTTTTTCTTTTTTGTTTATTGTTTAGGTATTATTCATCTTCAGATGACAGTGTAAGAGGTCTTCGTGGTGTACCTAATGGATCTAGTGGACCTCATACGAGTTCAACCACATCAATGTTGTCAACTGTACCTCCAAAATTTTCAGCTGTTACCAGTAATACTCAAGTATTGAATGGGAATCCGGATGATACTGCTGCCAGTAACAGATCTCTTTTTTCGAATCAGTGTAAGTTCGTAATTATAAAGGTAATTATACGTTATTATATTTAAAAAAACAGTAAAACTCAAGTCTTACTTCTTGATTATACCGTAGGCTTTTGTATTAGACTTTGAGTCTCTGGTCATGTTCACCGTTGACTATGCTTCAACTGGGAAGTGAAACGTCATTTTTTCCCAGACTAAAACATCTGTTGTGGCAGCTAGATATACAAATGTTTTGAAAGCTGAAGTATGCTGCACAACAGTGAGGTTTATTCCACCGTATGACTGAAAAATGTCATTATTAAGAGTGGATGACATATACCAACCGTAGATAGTTAAGCAGCACGTGAATGGTGTGATTTAGTAGGAATGGGTAAATCAGTGTATATGAACTTTCATCAATTGGAAAAACTTGGGGAATGAATTATACATATCTAGCCTCTACTTTTTTTTAGTACTGCGTTACGAGGCGACTAAACAAGTGGATTAAAAGTTGCTTGAAAGTGATAAAACCTAGATGCTTTGTCAGTGCTGCATACATTCTGTCAGCACTGTGACTGAACTCTAAAAGACGGTATACTTTCATGTATATCTATTATTTCTATTTGCTATCGTAACATTTTTTAATTCGAGTTATTTGTACAATTGGTTCCTCTTCAAAACTGTATTACATAATTTTTCAATTACCGAAAGGTATAGTGTATTGAAATTGTTCTGTTGTCATTCGAGTGTTCCTGCATGGATATGCTGAAAGGAGAGAGAATCGTGTTTTAAAGACCTAAACTTAGTGTATGAAGACATATGCCTATCAGCGCAGTTATATTCTGTGTGTTTGTGTTTGTGTGTGTATGTGTTTGTCAGTCATTAAGATGTTGATCAGTTAACGGTGTTGTGATTTTATATTGCAGAGTATACCGTTACTAGGTTGGTTTATGTACGATGTGGTGTTTGAAATAGTACTTATATCGTTTTAATCAATAACAAATTCAGGTTTAGCGTTTTCTTGTAAAATTGAGGTGAAATATAACAAGGGCGGTGTAATTATTCTATAATTAATTCACTCCATATTGGTTATGACAACTACTGACTTCAGTTGTTCAGTTCACTGCATTACAATGGGTTGAGTTATCAGAAATTGTATACACTTTGATACGTTGTAATGCAACAGATCTGTTCTATTTTTAAATACAACTATACCACCATCGTGTTTTTTAGTGCTGTCTAGCTTTAATATGCTTTGAAGCGGTTATTTCGTTAGTTTTCTTTCTTACTATTATTATTATTATTATTATTATTATTATTGTTATTATTATTATTATTATCGTCATCATCATCATCATAAATTCAGCCTTCACTATGCTAAACGCGCTCAAAGCTCTGTTTGACTCAACAGTAATCCAGTTATACTTTCCATTCTGTCTCCATATAAAGTGTTATTTAACCTAATCAACTGTTTACCCCATTCATCTTTTTTATTTTTTTTTCCTTTAAGAATACAACCATAAATTAGTTGGCAAAGCTATTTAGTGCACTTTTTTTTCAAAAATAATTCCTTGTGTGATTAACTTTGATGGTGTGTGAAATCTAGGTGTTTTATTGATGTGTTTGGCTGTCTCTCAGTATCACCTTACTTCCATTTTTGGCAATAATTCTGTTGCATTCTCCATCCATTGTAAAATTTATTTTAAATTCTGTGTATTTTTCGGGTTCACATTTCTTGTTGTATATAATGTGTTGTTAACTAATGGTTTCATGCAGAGAGCGGTCTAGTCGTGATTTCCTTCAAAATACCTCTTACTACTTGTGAGTAGTCAACTAAGTAGTCAACAATTTAATGGGGCTACTTATCCATCACTATTGATTGGTGCCAACAGACGATAAGTTGTTCTGCGCTTCTGCGTACTGATGTTAGCACTGGCTAGGAAAGACTGCTTATTGGAGCGAAATCGCGTAGCAAACTCATCCATCTTGTCGTTCTGTGTGCATAGACAGAGACCACAAGTGGACATCAGCATGTATCATTGTCTTTCTGGCTTTTTGTTTGTAACCTAGCCCAAACCGGTAGCTTATCTTCTGCACAACCTTGAGTAAATTTTCGACTGTAGGAAACAATCTGAAGTTCGGTAGAAAAGAGGGGCATCTTCAGTACTTCACACAATCGATTCTTGAGTATCGCTGCTACTGTGTCATTCTTAAGTCCAATATTCATAAATAGCGTCTTCTTTGGAACCTAAAGAGTTCTTTCTTGCAAATGTTTAGGCTTCATGTTCCTCTCAATGAATCTTGAGAGATAATTATCCTTGATAAATACTCTTAGAGGTACTTCTAGCTCCTTACTTACCCTTATTTTTCGTACAAATTCTTGTGATTATTGTGTGTAGTGAATGGGTTAGATTTCTTTTCTTGCTTTGTGGAACCCAACTTTGAAAATTAATATATTGTCCATTCCAGGCTCTTCCTGTAGATAAATCTTCTTGAAGTTATTTTCAGGTTCCATGTTAAGTTTTGTAGACTTGTGACATTTACTGAACTCTTGTAGTATGTATCTAAGGTTACTGTTCTGCTTACAGATGATGAAAATGTCTTCTGTATATTTCGTATATGGATGGAAGTGATTAATCAATAGACGTAGTTTATTATTCTGTAGACTAGTCATGATGAACCCATTGCTTTCCCATGCTTTTGTCGATAAAGTTCATTGTTAAATTTCAGTTGTACATTAAAGGTGCATCACAAGAGCTATTCCTTTAGAGAATGTCGATTTCAAGTTTTTTAGTCTCAATAGAATCAAGTAGGAACTAAATTGTTTCTGTAAAAGGGACATTTTTGAAGATTGACATGATGTTCAATGACAACTTGCGCCTTCCACACACGTCATTATCTTTTATACGGTTAAAAAGGTCGAATGAATCAGGCTTACTGTAATTATTGAGCTGATTGTTCCCTGGCTGAAGAATTCTTGTTAATCATTTAGAAATCTCATCATTTGTTGAGTTATTCAGGTCAGATATTGAATGAAGATGGACATTTTTCTAATTAACCTTGATAAGATCGTAGAGTCGCTCGTATAGCTCGATTGTTTGAATGTCTTTCTAATTTTACTGATTTCACTTCTATATTTTGATAACTTGGATTATTCTATTTCTGTGTTGACTTTTGCATCGGAATGATTGAATTCACTGTTGTAATAAATCAGTATGAACACTTAGATCTGGTTTCGTCCTCACAACAATTTTCTTTGACAACTTCACTTACATTTAATGGTTGTTTGAAATAATATGAAACCCTCCATAGTGATGCATATATAGAAGTCACATTTTCAAAAGATAATTGATGTAAGAAATGAAAGGAATACAAAGAATAACTGAAAAAGAAGGCTAAGGAAGATGGATTATAAATGGATACCAGCGTAAGGTAAAGTAAGGTAGTGTAGGTAGTTTTGGACTATTTCAGTAAGTCGATTGGTGCAAAACTTTCAGTTTGTCTATTTTCATTTCTCTCATACTAACAAGGCATAGCACATTTATTTTGTCCGACAACTTCGGTATCTTTGATTAGTCGTATGTAACGTTGTGCTTTCGGTGATTTGTAGTACTGTTTTTTTAAAAATATATCTCAATTCTATGGTTTATTATTTCATCTTATTGGTTATATTACGTGTGCAAATAAAGTTCCCAACATATGAAATTACTATTAAATATAAGATCTTATTTTGATAATTTAATAGGTACTTCAACTAACGACACTAAGTCAAATGATTTGCCTCAACAATCAACTGCTGCTCCTCCACCACCACCTCCGCCTCCTCCGCCACCACCGCCTCCTCCACCACCCCCACCAATGACTACTATTCCTGGATCGAAAGCCTGGCGCCAAACAACAAACACAGTTGGGAAATCTACAAATTTGCAGGCTACTATCGATGCTTCAGATAGTGGTGATTACGATGGTGTTGCTGAACCTGGCAGTTTAGATGCTCAATTGCGTATGGCCAGACAACAACGTCTTCGAGCTGCCTCAATAGCTGGCCTAGGAACTGACTCAGCTGCTCCCGGTGCCGTACGTACTCCTGGTGTGGATATGATGACTGATCTTCAGCGCGTTTTAGCAGCCCGTCGGAGAGCTAGGGAGGCTGAAGAAGTATGCTTAATCAATTCCACTATTCAGTATATCCTCCGTAGATCAAATTATGTTTCTCTAATTTTCCTAGGAATTTATTGCGTAATTCTCACTTTTGATTGTGATGAAAAGTCATTTTCACGTTTTCAAACTGGTAGAACAGTGACCGAAAATCTAGGGTTGATCAACAGCTTCCCCTCTTTTACCATGTGAAATCTTCGGGAGTACGCAGTAAAACTCAAGCGTCCGTAACAAGTACCTTCTGTGGGAACTCAAATAGTTTTCAAAATCTAAAATTGTTGAATTCAACTAGCTTCTTTTCTCTTCGTGACCTGTCTGATTGGAATTACCATTTAGGCGTTTTAGAGTTTTTGACAACCTTAGTAGTAGTATATTTCACATATGGAAGTCACTTGTATTTGTTACCCGTTGGTGTATAAACTCAACTTTCAATCGGAAGTTATGAATCCTAACTTTATTCAACATATCGGGGTTTAGGCAACCAAACAATGTCTCATAGCTTAGAATAGAAACGTATATGTGATTGCTGAGTCCTTATTGAAGTGATAACTGAAAAACCTTCTTGTAAATAGAAGGCTTAACTGACATGCTTACCTAACTTATGTTGCGGGGATTTCATCTTTCCTAGTGTACACAGCTGTGTGAATTAGCCGTTGAAGAGATATTGTGTAAAAAAGCTTGCAAATATCTAATAATTGATTTTATTTTATCGGAAAAAATCATCTAATCTTTAGTGTTGGGATGGAGCGTAAAGTTTCCAGGAAGTAAAATGCATCTATTGTTGAGGTTGTGATTTCGAATTCAATGAAGGGACTATGGTATCTATTATGTCTTATTATTATGTTACTTCCTATTGAAATAGGTTCAAAAAAAAGCCTTCAAGTAGCTGAACTGTTATGTGCAACTTATGCATGAAGTTAATTTCTTTTAGTATGCATTATTTAATAGAGATTACCATAAGTGATGATGGTACTGGGTGTACTGTGGGTCGCCAGGTGGAAGGCGTTAGGTAAATACAGTTCGAGTCGTACTATACGAAAGTAGACTTGTTCACTTCTTAAAAAAATCTCTTTCTATCTAGTCTTTGGACATATTATGTTCACTGATTTATTACCATTGGTTTGTTTTCATAATATTCCCCTTTTTTATTTTCTGCTTATGATTTCACTAAGTGTGACAATTTGAAGCGATGTGTATGATGTTTAAGTTCTGTTCTGTTGAGCTAAGCCTCATTGTTTTACTCCCAATGGTCTTGTTCCATTTTTATCTCATCTCTTCAACGTTCTACCTAACTTCCAATTTCCTTCTCTTCGTAAGCAGTATCGGATATGACCTACTTAGAGTGTCTATCTTGTCTGGATTTTCATTAGTTTATGTATTGATTATTGTAGGCATCATTATTGGGCTAGCTGAGTGATTATTCTCTAGTATGTTCGTCGACCTGTTTTCTAACCTACGAGCCAATTGTATTTATTCTCTTTGGGCTATTCAAATCGACATTCGATCTGCCTCTATTATATATATTATATACTAAGGATATTTCTACAGTAAACGTGGTATAAATGCATACGCATACAAACAAGGGGAAGAATAATTATGCCCAAATTTAGGAGAGGAATATCTTTATCAATAGTAAGCAGTAATTGAGCTAGAATAATGCACATGTAGTTCATACGGTTGTGAACTCATTGCATGCACTGTTACTTCTTTTTAGAAATTTTGACAGCAGTGGTCTGTTTCTTTGTTAGTTATACCCTCAGTACATTGCATTTTATTGGTTGTTCGTTGAGCTTACAAAACTGTGGCGCATCAAATGGATTTGTTGGTCAACATACATTTTTTATGGGATGCGTAATTTGAATAATTCTCAGACTGGAATATATAGATATAAGCCATCAAATAGATTGTTTTAGCAATTAGTTTTACTATAGGAAATAAACTCTTCAATGAGTAGCGTAATATTTGAATAGGTAGATAAAAAGGAGTTCTTGATTTCAAAATGCATTTTTATGTCCACATGTAGAGAAATTGTCTATATTCAACCAACACCATGAAGCTGTATTATCCCTTGCTAAAGCCAATTACTGATGTACGATCAAATGGACTCGCCGTCGTTCTGTATTATTTTGAAGCGTGAAGTTCAGCCATAGCTTTGTTTTATTTACAAGAAGTCAGATAATTGAAGATTAGTTTAAGTTATTATTCATCGAAGACCGACATCAGTTGGAGGAACAAAGGGAACCTGGGAGCACTGGAAAGCTGTTTCGTCCTAGTATGGGACTCCTCAGCAGTGCGCACCCACGACCCCACACCAACAGGGATCGAACCCGCGACCTTCAGGTTCCGCGGCGAGCGCGTTACCATTGAGCCACTGGGTCAGAATCCAACGCTCCATATTTCCAACTTCTGTTAGCTCACGATATAGCGCAAACCGCCACCCAATGTCATCGTTGAGTGTCTGTCCTCACGGCCATCAGGCTTTGACTCCACCGGTCACAACTTCTCATTGGAACTTCGGGAATACTTCTCGAAGCTAGTCACCAATGAGCACAAGTTCAATTAAATTTTGAGAAAGTTGTGGAGATTTGAAGATTCGAAGACTGACATCAGTCTTCGATGAATAACAACTTGAAATATTACCAAATCTCCACAACTCCCTCAAAAGATTAGTTTAGTTTTATAAAGGTAAGACTAATGCAGGATAAGACAGGGGACCAGTTATACCATAAGTTCGATTTTGAACCAACCTATTTAGTGACTACGATACACATTTAAGTTATAGTTTCATCAGTTGGTAAGGATAAATGGAATAACATTGGTTTCTTTGTTTTAGTTGACTGTTGTGCTCTATCCTGTCATATAAATGGGGACCATTCGCAATCTAAATAGCTCATTTCTAACACTTGGAGCTGCAACACACTGAATAATACCAGTTAGTATTTCTGAAGAATTATGAGTTTCTCATTATGTTTATTTGCATTATTTATTTTAATGGGTTTGTGAATTGTGCTGATTTGTAATTGTTTTTGCTTATTGCATGTGTTAACTTAGATAAAAGAAAAACGGTATACCTATTTTGTATTTTGGTTGTTGGTGGTTAGAAGTGGAATTCAGGATGTATATATGTATTTATTTAGCGAAAAATCCCCATCTTGTCATTGAAAAACAAAAAGAGATCATTTTCTTTTCAACGACTCATTTTCATGACTGTATATTCTTAAATGTATAGGTGAAGTAATAGAACTTTTCAGACAAATTTCTGGTCAAAGGTCAAGCTGAATCGGTAGATGTATGTAGAGCATGAAATGATGTTACATAACACAAGACATGACTTCACTTGTTTTTATAAACGATAAGATTTGGTATCTGGTACAAATAAATGAACACAAAAAAATATATAAATAAAATACAGAAATCAAACATAAGTAGAGGTGCAGAGTATCTGGTTAATGAGGATGTTTATGCATGCTTCTTTTGAATAAAAAATTGAGGTTTGCAGCTGTGAATTGCCAAAGTTTCGGTTGAACACATTTAATTGTAGATAGATTGACAGATGTGAACAATACACACTATGCCACAATTATGAGCTATGATCCAAGCTGCCATACTTTACTTCAATACACTAACGAGTAAAAACGTTGGTATAGGTAATTCACTAAGAAATAACGACTTCCTCTACTACATTATCAACCAAGTTTATTTTACTGGAACTTAATTTGTGCTGCTAACTAATTACGTTATCTTGAATAAATGATATACCTTTTTCAAAAGTAAGTAAGTAAGTAAGTTAAGTCAAGTATTAAATGACTAGAAAAGGGATTCACAACTCCATAGACCTAGGAGAATCAATAAGAAATATTTCTTTTGAACTGTTCACCAATTGTTTCATTTAACCCATCATAACACACATTACCAATTTCTATACACCGGTATGTAGCACCATCTTATGAAATGTTTTTATTTACAATTCATGATTTTCATTATGTTGGGATGTGGATTTTTTTTTGTTTGTATCAAAAGTTTTGGAATATACCTATCAGCTATTTTTTCTAGGCATATCTTGGCATTAACTATGATGTACAGTGTAGATAGTTCAGCTGTCATGATTATGTTTTTTTTTTGGATTCTTTAAAATTGTTAGTATTTCCGCTGATTTGTGATGCTGTCCTAAAAATATAGACGATTGAGTTCCGACACAGTGGCTAAATGACGACAGTGTGCTCTCTGTGGGACCTGAAGGTCCCAGGTTTGATCCCTGGCGGGAGTCATGGTTGCGTACTGCCGAGGAGTTACGTATTAAAACGAAACAGCTTTCTAATGCTTCCAGGTTTTCGATGGTGTTAGTCCGTGATGAATATTAATCTAAAATTAGTAAATCTCTACAAACCTCTAGATTGAATTTCTGTTTAGTGTTCCTTGGTGATGACATGCTTCTATTTGCGATTTCCGGAAGTTCTAATGAAAAGTGGTGACCGAAAATCTTTCTGTAATCACGAGACAGCAGTATGAAGTGGTTATTAACCTTTCATTTTAATTAAGGCAACTTGTTTCTATACAGATTGGTAACGACATGCAGATTTACTATTCATATACAGTTAATTGTTAGTTGGTAAAAACACGTGATGATTTAATGCCATGTTATGCCAACTATGTATCATGAACAACGTACCCTGAATGACATGTTGATGTGTATCACTGGACTTTCTGAATTACTAGCATACATAGTTAATCCTTTTAGTTGCTACTGAGGTCATTGCACATATGAGATAAGATAATAGTTCTTCATGTAAGGTAAAAGATTCGGTGTACTCTCCGAGTGTCACTGAAATCACCTACTTGGTATGTATGTGTGAAAATATTACTTGAATTTACCGTTGAGTATTGGGTCGGTTCCGAAATTAATCAATATTCATGTAAACTTTCTTGCATTCTGGTGATTGCTTAGATTGTTACAGGATATTTGATTTGAGTCAAGATATTTGTTAAAAAAGGAAAATCGCCAATGCCATTGTGAATTGTCGTTTTTGACTCGAGTTGATGTTTCAGCTTGATGCACAATCATGTCTCTAAAGGTTGAAAACTATGATAATTTGCTTGTTGGTGGCCAGCAGAAGAATCCAGGACGCTCATTTCATCCTATTTGGGACTCGTCAAGCAAATTACTATGATTAACATTCAGGCAATATCGAGGCATCCGCATAGGAGCCTATATGTCAATAGAGGTAGAACAACTCGATCCAATAAAGCAATGGAGAACAACAAGTATATCAATAATTAGTTGGAAACTATGTTGGAGAATCATTGTCAAGGGTTTTAATTATAATTGGAGAATTATTATAAAAATAGCAGTTCATGTTATTTTGTATATAACCTATTTTACAAGTGATCAGTTATGAAATATCTGGCGTTGAATTTGCATCACATCTATCCCACCTATTCGTTAAAACTAGATTTTAAAATGACCATTATTCTCTTCGTAGTGTCGATTGAGTATGATGCAATCATCATGTAAGGAATGCAGAGACTAGGCAAGGAAAATACTCCAGTTAGTGAAATTATGGTCATTTATTGACTGACGTATCTGGTTATTTGGTACACATGTGTTTTACCCACTATGTACTCCAGTCCTCAATGTTAGCTGCAGTAGAAATGCGTTGGGAGAAAGCTGTGATTGGCTAAACCAATAATTGACATCTATTTTTCGTTTGAGTTCTATACGGAGGCTACAGCTTCTTAGTTGGCGTCCGCATGGCAGCTGAAAAAAACCTCTAAAACTTATATCAATAAATAAATATTTTATTCTCATATCAATAATTTAACATGAGAGAAGCCAGTTTACAGGCATCGTCACATTGATATATGTTGGAAAATTTACAAGATTTTACGGGATCTAAATGGTACGGAATAGAGGTCATTAAAATAGATTAAAAACATCAGAAGATTACACAAGTCATGAAATGAACAAGAAAATACAACTTTCCAGCGTATACAGAGTGTTAAAGTTTGGATGGTTTTCAGTCATACTTTCTTTTTTCACCATTTGTAGCACCAAGGTCGCGCGAAATTCCAAATTTCTGTTACAAGCAGTCGACTTGTTTGATTCCTCTTCGCGATGCCCCGTTACGCTATATAAATGTCTATTTTACCATGAATTCTCATGCTTATAGCTTCGGGTACCAGAAGAACCCATACTGATGATGTTGAGAACCTGTAAGTTTCCACATAATCATGTAATCCAAGTGAATATCTATTCAAGTGTTATTATTCACAGCAATATGGATTTACGCCATCAGAATTAGATATTGTGGTGCAAAGGAATGAATATTTGAACGGACCAATGGCACTGAGTTTTCCATACTGTTCACGTTAAGGTATGCAGCATTGTCAAGGACGTATATTCACTGTTAGATGAAGTACTGGAGAAGTCTGTTTCATAGCATTATTGTGAATATGTTCACTTTAAAGTTAATAGATGAGTTGGTCTCCTGGATTTTACTGTCTCTCCAGATTTTCGATGCCATTATGACCGTCCAGAAATTTGAGTAATTCGAGGATTGATATATGTTCATATGGTGAGAGGGTCAAATGAGTGAATGGGATTGGTAGTTCTTGCTTATTGGACAGTAATTTCGTGGGGGCATAGTTTCATTGCTTCGAAAAGAAGTGGAATGTTGAGAATTGGTAACGTATATTCCTCATTTGTGTCCTGTTGTCATCATTGAAGGTTATCTTGATGATGTGGGTATTCGAGGATCCGAGTTAAACCCTTCGATCGTTTAGCGTTCAGATTTCCAGATAATTCGGTAAGTTTTCATCATAGTCCAGTTTCTTCATAGTCTAATGATATCTTCATGCTGCAACCATCTGAAATTTTGGCAGAAAAACAACAAAAGCAGGTGCAGCCTCTGCACCTCTCAGATTATATATTGAGAGTTCCTAATATGTCTGTAGTTCTAGTAACACTATTAGTGGTGCTTTTGATGGTGCTGTCCTGTAGTGTAGAGTTAAGCTGTCTAATAAACCTAGTCGAAGTTTGATTCTCGTACTGCCCTAGGTAAGCTGTTCCATATCTGAGCATATTTTATCACAAAGAAGTTCTCCCTAGTGACTGTTCTGAAATGCTCAATTGCTACTGTTGCAGTTACATTTCTTAAGCCATATGCAGTTTTGTTTATGAACCACACGTCTGTGAATGTGCTATAAGTTAACCTGTTAAGGAGCTTATAAAACAGTATCAGGTTCAGTCTGAGCCTTCGTTTCCATAGTGGTTCAAGTCCTAGGATGTTGCACCTGGTGGCATATTTTACGTCCTTATTCGTGTTTAGTATTCTCATCGTAAAGTATCTCTGCACTCCTTCAACTTTCAGTCTATCCGTAACCCTTATACTGCTGTATATAAATGAACAATATTCGAGCAGTGGTCGGACACATGTTTTATACAGGATAACTCTAGATTCGGTACTGTAGAAGTTCCGTAATAAGAAACCCACCAGTTTGCGTGATTTCGACACCTGTGTGGATACGTGCTCAGAGAAGGTTAGGTTGTGAGAATATCGGAGCCCTAAGTCTTGTATAGACTTCAGTTTTGGGAGTGAATGCCCGGTTATCATTAAGTTTAGTTCGAGTCCATAGTCACCTATGCATATCCAACCACATTTTTCTGTGTTAAATTCTAGTCGCCAGGTGTTGCATCATTTGCTAACATATCTTAGTTCCTCTTGCATAGTGCTAATGGTCAGGGTTAAGTCACTGCTAAGGCATATGTATACTACCTTCAGGTCATCCGCATATAAGAATGGCTTACCTACCTTGAAACACGCTATTGATGTATGTTATGAAGAGACGTGGACCCAAGACGCTGCCCTGGACAACTCCACTGGTTATTGGTTTAAGCTTTGAGATAGTTGAGCCAACCTTTGTTATTTGGTAACGGTTAGGGAGAAAGGATTTTAACCAGTCTAAAAGTGGATTACAGATCCCAAGGGATCCTAGCCTATTGATAAGCAAGTTGTGTAGGACTCTGTCGAAGGCTTTAGTGATGTTGAAGTAAAGTATTATCACTATCTTTTTCTGATCCCTTTTGCTGGTGATCTCGTTAAAAAGTCAAACAGGTTTGTAGTGCAAGATCTTTTCAGAAAACCATATTGCGACGAGTTGATGTGGTTAGATTCCAGCAGGTAATCAGACATTTGATTTTTAATCACCTTTTAATTAATGTGACTGGAAATCATTGGCAGTCTCTCATTCTTAACTTATTTTGTCTAAAGTATGCTATCATATATCTTGTTTTACTGTACATCATCTCTTATGATTCCCTGTATTTGCTAGTATTACTTTCATTTCTTCCAATTTTTCTTTATTCTATTCCATTCACATATGCTAGTGTGAAGTGTGACAACGTCGACCGATTTATATTTATTCTAAATGGTTGTTGATGTGTCCAAAAATACGGGACACATGGAAATCATGAGTTACACTTTTCAGGTCTCTTGGGAAGCATGCCTACATTATTTGATATTTCTCAAGTTGACTTCAACTAGGATAACACTTTTATCTGTCCTATTTCGTTGGTTCATAAGTATGCTTTTTGGTCTACTCAGTTATATTAGTGTTGCTTCTAATATTTGTCTCCAGTAAATTGTTTTTAGCTTCATGTTTCTCTTATCCTTTCTCTTTCTTATTGTTTCATATATGTTAGTGTGTTTTTATTCAATGAATGTTTTGGGAATGTTGACAGTCAAATTGCTATACAGATGTTTATACATCTTTCTGTGTCCATGTCAAAGAGAATTTTTTTTGATGTAAATGGTGTTATTCCCACTGGGATTTGAACGCAGGACCAGTTGCTTCAAACGTTAGATCGTTATCCAATAGGTTATTGAGTCACGACAGCTACTCTCTGTGCAATGCGTATAACACAATTTAGATATTATAGCTTGTAATTTCCCGTCGTTGAAATTACAATATATAATATCTAAATAAATATTCCGATACAATATTCGGATAACTATTTAATGATATATAAGTATGACAATTTGGCTGGCTGATACCATTAATTGGAATAGAGTTATGACTTGGTTAAGAGTCATAGTCTTCGCTGTTAACGAAAGGTAGTGGATCTCCTAGAATATTCCGGTCTAAATCTGGTAATGTTTTAAATTCACGTTTAGTTTTCTGTCATCATCTTGGTATACAGTGATTAGAACTACTTTATCTAGCATCTTAACCGGTAGATGAATACGCATCAAAAAGCCCTAAGATACCGGTTTTCGGTGGGAAACATGAAGAGATTGGTTGACAATTATGTACTGGTCCAGATTGCCATATAGTATAAAACAGTAAAACTGACAAAATCCAAGAATAACAGGAATGTCTTTCCTTCTAGACAGTTGTGAGTAGTATTAAAAAGGATATCGAAATATCGATTGATTATAATAGCATAAAAAATGTATGGAACTTCACTACTGAAATTATGTCACAAGTTTGCATTGATTAATATTTGTTTTCCCCAAGGAATCCATCTTTATCAGATCACCTTGATGCCACTGACACTGGCATCTAAGAAAATCGCTATTTATTTTAATTCCTTTCATTATTGATTAGTTTACTTGCTTTATGAAATATAAATAACAGTTTCGATTATGAGATGTCCTCAGAAAGTGATTAAGAAGATAAGACATCTAGCCAAAAACATACAGGTATTGTTTTGTTAGAAGGCAATAGAACAAAGACATCATCATTCATAATAGTAACATGATTCAAAATTGATCACAATGATACCATGGCTCATTTGTTGAGGCAGCTGTTGACTTTCAACTTAGCGAAAACTTCACTCATCGATATTTGGACAACCGATCAGTGTCATCAGCCTTCAAACAATAGGCTCATCACCTACTGTACAAATATATAAATTGTGGCTGGGATACATTATTAATTCAATCTAACCTACTAGACGTGGTTTGTTAGTCTTTATATCCATCGTTTTCATTGTTTATTCCAACATCTGTCTATTTTCCTATTATCGTGCTGCTGCAAAGTGTAACAGCTTGAACTAACGGAAATTTCTACGAGGATTACTCTGTCTCTCTCGGTGTACATCTGATATCATTCGTGTTGCTTAATTTGTTTAAATGCCAATCTTTGTATTGATGTGTACATGCTTGAATATGTACATCGTAAATGAAGTTATTATTTTGTCTTTTCAAAAAAATCCATTTTATTAAAAAGATAATTAGGATGAATAATATCCAGTTGGGTGTTTTGTTTATATACATATTTGTCTACATAAACAGTGAACATAGGGAAGTCAATCATTTGCCTATAGTTTTGTTTATGCAATTATTATAATATAAGCAGTTAAGAAATGAAGAAGGATTCGCCGAGTAACGGAAGGTCTATCTTAAACATTTTGATTATTGACTGTGTTGATTTCTTATTTAATATAACTTTTATATGTCTTTCTTGATGATTTGTGTAGTCTTCTGGTCGTAATCCTGATTCGGGTTTGTTATTAGGTCCTATGGTTAACGGATTGCACAGAAAGTCCTAACTATTATTAGCCCCCGAGTTACTGTATTTAAGTTGATACCACAACCACTAAAGCAACACTACGTGACTCGGAGACAAGACGGATTTAGAAGTGATTGTAAGGGCCACTTTAGCAACTTTGAGGAAGGCAATCATATTTCGATATTCCAGCTAGAAAGGTGGTTTTTCTTAAAATCGAGGAGTGTGATTGGTCATTTCGGTCGTTGCTAGACTGGACTTTAAAGTCACTCCAAAGCGTAGGTGGCGAAATTAGAATGTGAAGGAACAAAGACAGATATATGAGGGACATTCAAAACTAGGTGTTTGTGAATTCTGCTTACAAGTACAATAGCAACGGGAGTAGCCAACGTACATTAGGACCCTTTAATAATAGTTTGTAGACCTAACTATGAAGAGTCATTCGGTTTATGGAAAACAGAAAGAATCATCATATATATAGGCTGTCAGGCAGTGGGAACCAATCACCTCCTGCAAGATCATGACAACAAGATTCAACTCAAAAGGAAGGAAAGTCACAATCATTCAATGCTACGCTACGCAACTACAAATAATGCAGATCTAGAGAAGAAGTAGGACCTCAACCCACCCCAGTTGGCGATATCGAATTTGTAATGGGCGAAGTATTCCATGAAATGAATGAGAATAGACAACTGTTTGCAGACTTCTGCACATTCAACGATTTGGTGATTGGAATGCAGCACTGTGTACAAACACAAAGATATTCACAAGGCAGCGACATGGAGGTGATTTCACCAGATGGACACACCAAAAATCAGATCGACTTCATCTCAATGTGGAGAAAGATGAGGTACAGCCTACTGGACACAAGATCACATCAGGGGAAGCAGATGTAGGTTCATGCCACTCACTATCTAGCAAAAGAAACCTACCTTCAAAACCAAGTTGAAAGCCTTCGAAGAAGAAGCTGGTGATAGACAACAGTTGAAGTTAAACACCCAGAATAGAAACTGAACTGAAGAACGAAACTACAAAGGATATCTTCACACCACTCAGCCATCAGGACAAAATGGGAGACATTAAGCAACATCCCCGAAGAAACCTGCCTGGAAGAACACTGGGGCTCTTTGAAAGAGACGTGGAAAGAAACCTGCATAACCGTGTTAAGAAGGAAGAAGAAGAGGCGATACAAGAAATGGATCTCCACTGACACATGGAAGCTGATAGAGGAGGCAGAGGAAGATGGTGAAGTAGAAGATGAAGAAGTGCAGTGCAAGGATGAACAACGAAAATAGGGACTGATTATAACCTATAAAACACTACACTGGACAAAGAAGTGAAGAAGAATACACGGAAAGACGAAAGACACTTCTACAACACACTTGCAAGTGAAGCAGAACAGGCTGGTGATAGGGGAGATGTGACAACATTGTTGTACAAAAAATAACCAGGCTGCTATCTGAGAGGGGGGAGATCAACGCAGATGAGACCAATGAGAGATAGTGAAGGAAGCCTAGTTACCAAAGAGGAGAAACGAGGAAAATGATGGACTGACCACTTCAGAAAACTCTTGAATCGATCACCACCACCAGCACCTGCAAGTCGTCCAGAAATACCACCAGCAGCACAGCCACAGAATTACCAGTGAACACAAGCCCTCCGACGAGAGCAGAAGTGGAGTCCTGAATGCCATAGAGCTGCTGAAATCCGGGAAAGCAGCAGGACCAGATGGAATTCCTCCAGAAGCAGTGAAAACAGCCTGAGAGACAGCAGCAGCGGACATGCTCACACCACTATTGCAGAAGGTTTGCAAGGAAGGAAAGAAGGAAGGAAGGAGAGGTATCTGCCGATTGATTGGAAGAAGGTCTACCTTGTCAAACTCCCAAACAACGCCGACCTAAGTGTTTGCAAGAAGTGGCGTGGAATCATGCTCCACATCTGTCTACCCGAATCGAAATATAATGTGCATCGTCCTGGAGAGACTGAGAAATGCTCTGCTTTAAAAATTATGACAGGAATAGGCTGGCTGGATGGCTTCAGGAAGAGCTAATCATGTGCAGATCAAATTGCAGCGCTACACTACAGTACACTACACTACACCATACTACACTACACTACAGTATGCATCATCATAGAACAAATCGTAGAATGGCAGTCAACTCAACTCAACTCTACCTCTTCTTCATCGATTTTGAAAGGGCCTTCGACAGTGTCGACCGAGAAGTAATTTGGTAGGCAGCTGTTTCAACACTACGGTTTTAGTGCCACAAACCTCTATCAACGTCATTCGATAACAGTTATATGTTATATGATGAGGCTACATGCCAATTGATTCACACAGCAATGGGAAGCTTAGTGGTGCGTTTGAAGTGAAGATAGGAGTACGACGAGGCTGCCGCCTACTATCGCCGATGATCTTCCTAATTATGGTCGACTGGTCTGGTCTGGACTGAATCATGCAGCAGACAACTGTGAGTAGCTGTGAGAAGAAGGGTATACGCTGGCTGGACCGACGGAAAGATCCCAAGAAGAAGATTTGGATTTCGGCGATGACGATTTATGTCTAATTTCTTGTCGAACAAACTCGAAGATCTACAGGCGAAAACTAACAAGATGTTAGGAGAGGTGAGGCAGCTTAGGAAGACGGGACCTCAGATGAATGTGGAGAAGACAGAGGTGATGAAGATACCCAACCAAAAACAGCATCAACAACAAGCACCAATCACCATTAACGGGAGAAACGTAAAGGAAGTATTCTCTTTCACCTGCCTATTGAGCATCGTTTCAACTACAGGGAGCGGCACGTATGAGAATGTCAAAACCAGGAACGGAAAAACAAGACAGGCTTTGATTAATTTGAAATCGGTATGGAGATCTACTGTACTCAGATTTTTGACACCGACGTCAAATCAGCGCTACTATATGGTTCAGAAACTGCGCTTCACGGAAAGCATTCCCAACAAACTACAGACATCCATCAACAGTTGCCTACGCTCGATACTGAAGATCAGGTGACCAGAAAGAATAAGAATAAGCACCAAGGAAATTTGTCTGGGACGAACGAACCAAGAACCTATCAACCAACAAATATGCAGAAGAAGGTGGAGATGGATTGAGCATTCACTGAGAAGGTCGATTGGGGACATCACATGCCAGGTCAGGTCCTCGAGTGGAAGCCAGATGGGAAACGACGAGTTGGGCGTTGGAGCCGAGGGTGACATGGTGGAGATCATTTGACGAAGAAATGAAAGGTTGTGGGCAGTCGTGGAGCGAGGTTGAAAAGACTTCAGTGAAGAGAGTGCAATGGAGAGGTGCTACTGTAGCCCTATGTTCCACTAGGAACCTAGGGTATATATATATATATATATATATATATATATATATATATATATATATATATATAATGATTGATTGTGAAGATTTTAATGGAATTCTAGGCTTCTTTGAGTGATATTACTGCAAGCCATAAGTCTATCGAGAAACTGTTTTTGATATTTTAAGTTACTTTAGACATTCTATCCTGTAGATGTGCAGTTGCCACCATCGAAGCAAGTTAAGTTTTTATTGACCCTTTGATGATAAACTCGATTGTTGACAGTATGTTGAACTGATCAAAAATATATTGATAGAATGTCTCGTTGCCTTGTGTGATTGATTCACTTGTATGAAATGCAACGGCTTAAACTATGACTTCGTATTTTTAGGCCTCTTGTTGATAATGATTGAACTATTGGTGGTTTGTGTGTATGGGTATGTGCGTTCCTGTACTAAAATGAGAAGAATTTGCCTTTTTCACGATAACTATTACGGATCGATTTACCTACGGTTCACTGCTTTGATTTTTTACTGGTTGGATTGTTTTTCCAAGTATATGTTTTGTTTTTGGTACATGTTTTTAATTTACTTGCTGCTACACTGAATCTGAGTGGTTTTTCCACGCTGTCGTATTTTTATCTTTCCACTGAAAATATACAAACACTTCAATGCTTATATATATGAAACTGGTGTGAAGACGCGAACTTTTTATTGGGTTATGAAGTCAACCCTCAGAAACTTTTGGATCATTGGTGGAAATTGGTTTCATCTGCCTTGGTATCGGCATGTGCATGGTAGTTTCTCTACTTCATTGACTAGAAGGCTTGTGTGCGAACCGTTACTAAGCTATTGAATTGCATATATTTCAACTTATCATTTTAGCAGACAGCTATTTGAAAATTCGAATATCATACACTGTCTTTTATCTACAAATTGCCTCTTTAGCACCAGCATATATGTATGCTATTCAATTATATAAAAAGAGTTAAGTTTATTTGTAGAGTGTTATTCAAAATTCGTTTGTTCACTCAACATCTAAGCCATCGATCACTAGCGAAAAATGGTCTAAAATTTAGGAAGAGCAATCAATACAATTAAAGGTAGATCCGGTTGAATGAGACTGCAAAACAGATGAATTGCAGGCTATTGATTAGATTTCGTTATGTTATTGATGTAGGGATCTAGAAGTAACTGCTACCATATGTTTCACTGGTTATCACAAAAGTGTATAAAAGTGTTCTTACAAATGCTTGGCATTAATCTGGATTGGTTAAAATATATTACGAAGGCGTAGAGGCCTCTGATCCTTGTTTTATTTTAAGAATTGATTAACTTTTTCTAAAAATAACTTATTTTCCATTATCTCATTAAAAAGTGTTTGCGAAGTGTAATTTTCCTTCAACTGGCTAATATATCCACAGTATTCAATAGCCATTTCTGTCAACTAGTATTGAAGCCTGCTTTGATTACTTACGCATTACTCTTTTCCATCTACTGACCATCGATTTATTGTTGTTCAGTTTTTCTCCAATTTCAATTCAATTATACGCTACGTTATGCTGTTTGACCGTCCCACTTATTCGATGTGTGTGTGTGTGTATGTTTGCACTTTTTGTTGCTTTTCGTGGAAACACAACTAAAGTAATATTATGTTCACCTGATTTCCTCTATGATTAAACAGAAAAAAAGAAATAGTAAAAAGAATAGAATACTATACAATATTTAATGTATTCTGTTAGTTTCTCTTTTTGTGAAAAAAAAAATAGAGAACACAATTCTACTAGTTTTTCTTTATGAAGTTGAATTGCTTTTGTTTCCATCTAAGGTCAAATTGATTTTCATTCCCCTTTTTTTAGTAAGTGAATTTCATCCTTTTCAGTGTTTTTGCCTACCTTAATTGTTTATTTGTTTACTGTTAACCCACTGGAGAATGAGTCATATACAATGTAGAGTATACAAGAATATGCGTACAACAAAAATTCTGAAAATCACCTGATAAATGGGTATGCTACTAGTTTTCTGTTTTACTTATTTCTCGTTACTAAACTAGTTCTCCTATGAAAGTAGATGTAGAGCTACTCATTTTAGTTGAGTGATATGAAGAGGTTGCAATCAGTACACGCTTTGAAATTGAATGTTAGTGTAGAAAAACACTATTTATCAAGCAAGCTATCAGATGTTATTGAAAATTCTGCTTTTTGACTGAATTTACTTACCAAGGTACATCACTAGTGAACGTGACTTCTCTTTGAACAGGATTTGCAGACTAACAGGGTTTACTTGCTCACTAACGTCATATATATATATATATATATATATATATATATATGCAAAAGTATACTGTGCTGGGGTCATATTTGGCATCTACTAGCTGAATACAGTATGCTGTATGGCAGTAGACAAACAGCGATACAAAATCAACATAAAACCTCGCACACAAGTGCTTCGGTCCAAGTTGCCACAATTCGTAGTAGTATACAAAGAATGAGTAGGTGAGAAAGACTTATATTGAAGTTAAAAAAAAGGTGTATGGAAAGAGAGGAAATATACAAATTGAGGTTAGTCATAAAAAATTAAGGCTCTCTGAGACGTGAAGGAGTGTATACATCTACGCTATTGTCACTAATTTCCAGCCATTTTACCAAGAGTCCTCATCAACCACTGATTTCCATCTTCTCGATGACCCCAACCAAACAGTCTATATCTCACCACACGGCTCAGATCAACAGTCAGGGACTTCATGCACTTGTGGCACATCTTAATTCGACCACTTTGAACCCTCTTCCAACTTAGTCCAACTTCTGATAGCATTGCGCGTTGAGTTATCCGGTTGCTTGGTATTTACACTACATTGCAAAGTCATCCTAGTCGTTGACGGTTCATAAGCTCATCAGTCGACTTGTTTTGGGTACTTAGTGCTGTTCGTCTAACCTTGACCTTGCTCACGTGATGATTCCACCTTGCGCGGCAGCAGGTACTTTGTGGTCCTGCTGTAGGATAGATATATTATTTACAGTTTCAAACATCAAGGTCTGTTATCAATAGACTGTCTAATTAACAGCAGGTATGGACCGGTTTAACTTGATACTCTATCTAAGCCCCGTGTGTGTTGGCGCTCACCAGCTAGGCTTATCTGCAGCCTATAGAGTTTGAATGAAGATATGAAACGGTTATTTATCGATTCACTCTGAAGTATTTTGGGATGTCACTAGTAGCTTCTAGGCAATTTAATCACAAACTTGATGATAAAAACCCTCATACCTATATTTAATCTCTGTATGAACTCTGTCAATCGATTGTTGACGTGATCATCTCATATAATTAATTTAACACTCAGGACCAACAATCAGTTGTTTAATATAGTGTACATGGTCTTGTTCCGTAGGTAGGTGGGTCATTTGAGACCTGAATGGCTTATCGATGAAGTTTCGTTCTCTGATACTGAAAGTTATAGGTCCTTTCGATTTAACCGGCACTTCTTAGTAAGCCGAATTAAGAAGTATCTGCTTTAGAAAATGACAATTTGCATCAGGTGACCGATGTAATCTGGCTATTATTGAATACTAACTACTAGTCTGTGGAATGTATTACTTTTATACAACTACTAGTGCATAAAGGCTGTCAGAGAATGTAACTGATCTGCTTTTATGTCGACCTTATGATATAAATCCATTGGATTCTTTTGTCTCACATAAAGGCATTCTTTCTCTCTTCATATGCCTGCCTCATTTCTGTTTGTATCTTTCTTTTTATTTATTCCGACATGCTTCCAATTGCGTAGACTTTTTTCCTTCGCTGTTACAAAGTGTACTGATTGCAGCTGGTTCACTTTTGTTCAACATCCTACATTGTTACCTCTCTTACAAGATCCATAGACCACATCATTTCTTCTTTATATAGTTTTTGAAGATCGGGAATGAATTGTTATTTTAGGCATTGATTATCAGTAAACAGTATAGTTTCAGTGTAGACAAATAATTTCCCGTGAGAAAATTTTGTAAAGGTTTTTAATTCATATGAAATGAATTGAAATGAAAAATCTGTAAACCAGTGCATTTACTGTTTTATATCCGGAAAATAAGGTAATACAAGATCGTAAGCATGTTTTGTCTTTCATGCTACCTGACAGTCAACGGATATAATATTTCTTCGTGTGTTCTTTTCCAGCGTAACGCTTTCTTTTGTTGTATAGACTACAGTATTGTTTATTCATTGTGACATTTTGCATGTTTAAGCTCATCCTCTTACTCCATATATATGCTGATAAACCAGTGCTTAACTACATTCATTGTTGATTCTGTCTCGCCGTCTGTAACTGTAATAAAGGTAGTAATAAAACTTCAATAGTTGAACTTTATAATTCTCTTACATTCTGTTTCTTTACTTTCCGAATACTTTTTCGGGTTACCAAGAGATTTTTTCTTTGGCCAATATCATCATTGTACATGTTGAATGTTACTTTTTATGCATCAAAAAACTCCATTGTGATCATATTCTAAGTTGCTTTCTGTATTTACGAAAAACTTTGTCCTGAAGCTAGTTTCTTGGTAATGATATTTCCCAGCCTCAAGATAAAAATGTCAGCTTTATTTACCCAACCTGCAAATTGAAGAAAAGATGACAGTGTGTTTTCCAGTTAAAGAGACAAGTGGATATTAGAAAAAAGTCCACCTGCACATTGTTTATAAATGCATATAGTGATATTGTATTGCGCACCTTGACATATGGATGAATTCAAATTATTCCAGTATATATTTTTGTTATTCAGTTTACTTTGTACCTTGATCGACTGACTTAGAGTACATTACTACATTTAAATTATCAAAAATTGTTTTGTCTTTTTGTTTTTAAAATTATTGCGTCTTTCCTAAATATGACTATTTGTGTCTTATTTACTCCAGTCTATCTTCTGATAGTGTCTGTTTTCGTACTGTTACTATTATTATTATTATTACTATTACTATTATTATTATTATCATCATTATTATTATTACTATTATTATTATTATCATTATTATTATTATGGTGCATCATTTGCTTTCATTGTACTTAGCGATAATGTATGTTACTGTTGATGTTTTAAATTTTATATGATTTACATTCATTATATGCTAGTAAACTGACTGATTAGTCTTAAGTTAACTGTGAATGACTGGATTTACTCAATAGCCCCGCTTAGATGTAAACTAGTCTTTGCATGTTTCTCTACAGCATTTAAAAATAAAGTTCCCACTGGAAATGCGATAAATCACTGTGTGTCTACTAAAATCCTGAAACTGCTAAGTCGATTAATTCAGGCATTTTAATCATTATTGGTTTTATGGGTTTGACGTTGGACCAATTTTTTCATACTTTGAGATTTTTTTTATTATTTCTATTAAATTACCTATCCTAGAGATATTGAGATGATCGCTTTTTGAGTTCAGTAAATATTTCGGCTTCAAAATATTTTAGTCAATCACCGAGTAAATATCTTCGTTATCTTAATGAACAGTTGATTGTACAGCCATATGTAGCTAGTAGTTGAATTCATGAAAATGAAAAGAGGATAATATTGTTTTTGAGGTTAATGGGATTTTATTTTTAAGGTAGTATTCGTCACGGACTGAAATCATTTAAAGAGTAGTTGAAACCTTTGGGGCACTCGACAGCTGCTTCATCCTAGTATGTGACTCAGCAGCGTTTGCCGTGAAGCCTGTACGTCCTTAGTTCGATCGTTGTGGTTAGGTACTGCGGAGGAGTCCTTTAATAGGATGAAACAGATGTCCATTGCTCTCAGATTTTCAGTGGTTTTCTAACTGAAGAAAATGTTATTGGTAAATTTGCTGTTTACTGCTACATGTCATCATGTGTAGCATAGGGATATGGCTGAACGTACTTTTGTTTTATATCCCAAATATTGAGTGTTTCAACAACACACTATTCCTCTGCCTTCTGTAGGTTTATGTCTTGCATAAGTATTCATTTTTCACTTAGCCTGAATGTATTTAATGTTCTTGTGTTTTAGTTAAAGTTTGCAGTGATTTATCACACTTATTGGATAAATAGTAACTGAGTTAAGTAAACTTACTTTTGGACACAAATATTTGTGTCGATCGCACATGATTTGGTCTGTGTTACTAAGTGAGTCTAGGATATGATGCTAAGGTGAATAACCCTAATGTGAACGACTCAGAATTGTTGTTACTTGCAATCAAGTTGTATAACAACAATTGTAAAAACATTTCGTGTACGTGCTTTCTTGCCAGCACTATAGTCGAATTGCATGACTAATCCATTAATTGATTCAATGTGTGCTTTTAATCAGTGGTTCAGATAAACAAAGTGATGTAGAATGTCTTTGACTCTTATTTTGTGTATCGCTGTTACTATTTGTCTATAAAAGGGTTTATAAAAAGCCGCATTGAGTGTAGAATACACTCCTAATGTTATGATGTTGCTTTCAGAGAGGCAATCGTGTTTTTTGTTGTTGATATAAAATGTATATTTCATGGCCTATTTTCATGTTATGTGGTTCCCTTTATTCACATTTTGTATTGAGTCGGAGGCTTGTATGACGTTTGTCAGAGTGATGGAGAATATTTACAGCTCAAGAGGATGATTTTGATGGTGTCGTGTTCTCTGAGCGGGATGGTTTAATCGTGACACTTTCATTGTCATTCTAGAGAACATAATCAGCATAAACTTTAGGAGGAAGTGGTTTATAGAGTTTTCTCCAGAAGCTTGTGTGGAAAACCGTGTAGATCACTTCCCCCTGAAATTTGTGCTGATGATTTTGTCGATAATGACAACAAAAGTCTCACGATTAAACCATCCGGTTCAGAGGACACAACATCATCGAAGTTATAGTTGGAATAGATTCATTTCTACTGTTTCTTTCTTTGTAAGACTCAGTTAACCTTCTGCTAGTTTGTTGTTCTTCAAGAAAGATGCTTCTGATAACTTATGTTTTACTTTTATGCCCCGAAAATACCTTTGGTATCAGTTTTAGTTTAATTACCGCAAGTTTTATGCGTAAAATAATTTTGGTTTTACAATCAAATGTATACATTTGTTATTTACTTTTCTTATAAATTCAGGAGTCGAGTACTACTACTGCTGGTGCTGCTACTACCACTACAACTATTGCTAAAACAACAACGACGGTTAGTACCGTTACCACAGTGACAACAACTGACAATAATGACGGAGCTAATGCTGTCGGCGGAGATAATCCTACTAATTGGCAGTTATCAGCAAATGTCACTTCACCGGTGCGTTCACACTCAGTTACGGTGAATACATTTCAACATCAAAATTCTTTAAGCAACAGTTCATCAATTGTACCTGGTTATGCTACTCTGTAAGTGATACAATATGCATATTGTGTTAAGAATTTATTGCGTTGATTTTCATCACTGTAGATTAGATAATTAGAGGCATTTTTTTTGACTAATTTTTCTCTCTTATTTTCATGCATCAGAAAAACTTTTCTATAACCCAGAAATTTACATATCACCTACTTTTAGAGGTGAAGTCGATGGTTTCATGAATGATCATTTTTTAACGTGGAGTATTTATTTGTCATCCCAAAATATAAAATAAAAGGCTGTCTTCGTTATCACTTAGTTATATCAGGTTATAGCAGGTGTTTATTTGAAAATAACTTTTCAAAAAGCCAACCAGCTATGTCAACAATCAGAACATTGGAAAAACATTTTTTTATTTTTCAGCGAAAAAAGTCTTCCGTCAAGGTTGCTAACATTTCATGCAAGTGGTTTTAACATCGACGGAGTTATGCGTCCACATATTTTTACGAACACTTCTACATACTGGATATATTTTTTCTTTTCTGTTTGTATCTATATACAATTTGAAGCAATGGCTTTGCTTACTGAAGCTTAAGTGTTATTCTTCTTGTTTGTTTTCTGTCATTATTTTAGACGAAAAGTTTCCAGTCCAGCCTTAGACTCATCAACATTAAATTTCCTATCCAACTCTCTTGTGAATCCCAATCCTAATAGTAATAACAGCAACAACAGTAGTAATGGTAGTACAACAGTGACTCGCGCTGATTTGGAAGCATTTAAACGCGAACTGATATCTGAATTTCGTCGGGAGGTTCAACAGTTAAAGAATGACGTAATCGAAGGTGATCTGTTCATTTGTCTGTCATTTATTCATTCTATATCCTTTTGAGTGTAAACTGTTTTCACTTTACCGGATTATTGGTTTCAGTGATATACTAGAATTGTTTCGCAATATTTTGTCTTTCAATGAGATTATTGGCAAATCATTTCCATATGTCGTTTAAAATATCCTCATTAATGCTCTAATGATGAATTGGATGTAATTTTGATGCTACTTTCTTGATCATCAATCGGTGATATAGGTTGGTCCACTTTCTATTGTCTGATGGTGATGTTGAAGTCGAACTGACATCACAAACCCTGTGCATATTTGTGCAGTAGGCAGTCGGCCACACCTGTTGTACGAGGGCCAATGATACTACCTGGCTGCCCAAACCCCTAGAAAGTGGAGCGGTGTTTGAACCAGCGACCTACTGGTTGGAAATCAACTTCCTAGACCATTTAGCCGCCGTTTCACTATGATGGTGTCGTTTCTGTGAAGAGGACAGGTGTTAAATAAAATAATGATAGCAGAGATACGATCAGGATACATTGAAATCCACGTTACTCAACACAGTTAACTGTTTTTTCCTAATTCTAAGCATTTCAAACACTATACCTCCCTGCTTCCGACTTTACTGAGTCACTTCTGACTCAGTAGGTTAGTATTATCGTCTTATTCAGGCCTATGTTATGCTACTGCTCCTTTCAGCTGTAGACTTTGAATTAGGCTGTGGTGAGACGTTTCCAAATGACATCTCAACATTCTAATTTGGTACCTGTTTACATCCTTGTGAAGTGATTTATTTGCGCTACTTAAAAAACCTTCGTATTGATTATTTATCATTTAAATAGTTCATAGAAAGGATCGGTGACCAAACAAATTTGAAGTATTTTCAGAGGGTACCATACTAAGTTTCATTCTGAATCTCTGATAGCCATCAGAGATCTGAACAAGACTCTTTAAATGTTTCTCTCCTATTTTATTGTAAGCTGTGTTATTTGAAGAACCTCATTCCGTACTATCTGGCAGGTTGAGCTTAGCCGAAATAACTGGATATGATAGGTCATTAAAGATGTTGATTATCTGCTTGAATGTAATTTCATTTCATAAAACAACAATTGATCGGTTAGTTACTTGTACAATTTTTCTAAAAAATCTCTTGTGTAACTACTAATATTTTTCAAACGTTCAATAAACTGGAACTAATATGAATGACTTATTTTTAAGAATTTTTGTTTAAAATAATTAGCATATTAAGTTTTCCCAGTTCAAGGTCTCTTAATCTGACTATTTATCATATTTAGGTCATTGTAACTCAATAGTAATGTCCACTATTCCCTTTCACCATCTTTATTCATAAATGGTATAGTAAGATATTTTAGTTTTCCATGTTTTTCTTCTCTCTTCTTTTACAGCTCTTCGTGCAGCGTCTATTCGTAATTGTTAAAGCAGAAAGCAGCAATCTTTGATTTCAAGTTTCTTTATATATTGTTTGTTGTTCCTCTTGGGATTTTTTGTGTTGAATTGCTATGCTTGAAGTAGAATTTCTTATCATTCCATAGCATTTTTTTCATTTATTCACCATTTGTGTATCATTCATTTCAATATTCAGCTTGTTCATATTTTCTCTACTGCTAGTGTATTTTACATGTGAGAATTATATATTTTTTTTCAAAGGGTGTTCTGTGCGGTTAGTAGAAATGTGTAGAACGATAGATATGACGCGTGTACTCTAGAAATGTATATTTTCTTCTGTCACGGTTTTCCTTGTTCATATAGCATTTCATTATCATCACTATTAACTCTGTCTCATTGTTTTTCATTTATTAGCAATTTCATTTTTTAGTTTCATTTAGCCTGTCACTCTGCTTGTTTCATGCAATAGATGAGCTGAATTTTCATGGAACAGAAAACGGAACTGAAATTAGCATGAATTATTGAACAAAAAGAATGAACCAGCAATAATAAATAGTTGATTTTTACAATTCTAATCTGTCTATATGTTTAACATATAGGTAGAAAGAAATAATTGAATGAATTGTCCGTACAGCATTTTAGATCTCTTTATGGCTTGGGTTGTTTGTAGTTTTGTCATTCTTCTGTCACTCTTTATACTTGTGTCATATGTATGTATGTGTGCGTGTTGTCATCTTTGTTTCAAAGCTCGAGCTTATAAGCGTGTGTTTGTGTAATTTTCTTGAAATGAAATGCGGTCACACAATAAATCCCCTTATGCCAATTGCATCTTATGTATATTTATTTATAGTCATAATTTTCAGTTTTCTTATCGTGTTCATTTTATGCATAAACACTGCTTGTTCTGCAATTGTGTATACATTTGTTCCAGTAATGATAGTGCTTGCTTTCCTAGGGGAGAATAGAGTAATGAGGTTCTCATTTACACTGACGTACAGTTTCTTTGAGTATATACATTATTAACTATTGAAACCGGTTCACTGTCAATCTGTCGAGTTTCCATCTATTATTTTTTTTTTTGTATATTTCTGAGTACGTATGATTTTTTGTTTCAAGGATGTGCGATTGGACCAAAAATGAAGATAATTTTAATTTCTTGTTGGTGGTTAGCTGAGAATGAGTGACTAGCTGAAGTATTTTAGGTTCACTTGTTTAATTCAGGAGAAAAATTTACTCGTTTTCTCGTTCGCCTTTCCTGCTGTAACTCTGATCGCATACACTAAAATCTATTTAGACCGGTTTAGAAGGTAAAGTGCATTGTCATCATAGTCATTAATTATTATTATTATGATAATGATAATTATTACTGTTACTAATAAAATTTTGATTATCTATTTTGCTTTAAGCTGTTTCGTTTCCATGAGGATGGCTGTATAATTTGTCTCCTTAGCATACTTTCTTCTTCTTCTTCAAAATCTTGTCGTTTTGTTATCAAATCAGTGACAAATTTTATAAGGGTCAGAGATATAACTGTTGTTGTGTACTACTTTTCTTTTTTCCTTCTCTAGCCTTCTATATTACTCGAATTACTTTTACTGTTTCTCACTTTTACGCTTACTTCTGTTTGCGGCTTATATTGCATTTCATAACAGTTAACTAACTATTACTCTTACAATGGCTTCACTAAACTTCATCTATCTGTCCCTGCATCTCTCTCTCTCTCTATTTTCATTCGAAACTGCTTATCGCTAAAATAGCACTTCAAAGAATCTGCAAACCACGAATTGTATGTTATCACTAATGTTATTACCAATAGTATTATTATTGTTAATGCTCTGTTAATGTATCATCTTTTTGTGATATTTGTATGACATCGTTATAAGTGCATATTTAATGTCATTGAGGACTCAGTGGTAGCTTGTGTAATGTTATTTGAGTATATGCTGAGTTATGTGTAATAATCTTGAAATAAAGGATTGATTGGATTTTTTTCTGGTTTGATAAAAAAATATAAGAACATTTTCATTACTAAGTGTTAAAAAAAGCCAAGAAACGAGAGAAAATGAAATTTTTGATAAGTGTACACCAAACTTCGTTATATGCTGTCCATACGATTGCTGTTTACCGTTGAGAAATTTTGGGATAAAATGAAACGCCTGCTTAGTATAATTTACAGGTGAGTATTTATCATCAACTGAAATCAGTCGAACAAAACAGGGATAATCTGGCGGCACTGTATAACTGTTTCGTCTTAGCACTGCGTGCCTTCGCCCCCCCCCTCCCCCCCAGGAGTCGAACGCAGGACCGTTAGTCCTCGCGGCGAGCAAGTTGTCATTACGTCACTGTGTTAGAAGTGTGATTTACGTCGGTGCGCACTACCGGGGAGTTTCACACTAAGACTAAAAAGATGTGTAGTTCCTGAAAGTTTTCAATAGTTTCAGGAAGAAGCACAATGAAATTCAAATATTGCTATTTCGATTACAGTTTCACGGTATCGAAATTGTAGCCGTATTATTTCCGAGCGCTTCACAGTTATATGATCTCTCTTTTTGTGTTTCTGTTCTAGTCATGATTTGTTAGTCATATCTCTGAGACATACGGTACTTCTCTTATTCATTATAATATGTGCTCAAACAGAAAACGACTGATCATTTAATTACCTGTGAATGAGTGACACGGGCTATCAGTCTGCCATAACTCCAAAATGACTGGTAAAACATGTTGGTTCTTCGAACCCTGTCGCTAGTTGAGTATTCTTTCAGCTGTTATCCACCTACTTCGAAACTATTTCAGTTGAATCTTTTTCAACTTAATTGGGTTGAAAATGCGTGGTTTAATTAAAATTTTTAATGGGTTAACAACAGTTGTTAAACTTGAGGTAATAAAAAACGATATGAATTGTTGTTCGCTTATCGAATTTCATTCAAGTGTTCTAACATTTTATCATCATTGTTATCCTCATTTAAACTGAAGTTGCAGATACATTACTGGAGACAACTTTTGACTAGAAGAATGGTTTTGCTGGTGTTCTGTTGTATTAGCTACGAGATTTGGATGTGAAGCTATTTAATGTTATTCTGGAAAGCATCATTAGCGCGAATTTCAGACGGAAATGAGCTATAGGAAATTCTCCGCTAGTGACTTTGTAACTTGTGCCTTTTTTTATATCTGCCTTAATGTTATCATTGCCTTCATATGTATTTCTGTTGGTTGACTATGCTGCTTTTCTTCGTTCCTATCGGTAGACAGATTTGGTTGATGTCAATATGCGTACTGATATCTGAGTGCCAAACCTCTGAGAATTTCCCTAGCATTCTTTGTATTTTCTCCACTTCGTACAAGCGAATATATGCATTAGTGTGAACGAAGATATATCATTATGTAGACGCACACGAAGAAGGCAGCCATTACATGTCAGCAATAAGAACTGTCAACTAAGCTGAAGAAGATGCTCTGAAGATGAGTTTCATCAAACCATTAGGAATCTCATACTCTATTCGCTTATTTGGACTAGGTGGTAGTGATGGATCATTATGAATAAATGACGTTTTCAGCACAATTTACGGGTATCAATCATATTGAGGAAATAAGACAACGTAAAACATCTAATAAATCTTTTACTTCTCATTCTTTCATTTTAACGGTGGTTAAATTTCTTCGTTGCGCGTTGGTGTATTTTTTTCACGTATCGGTGGTTAGTTCGATTTACGAAGCTTCAGGGGTTAATCTGTCTTCACTTCAATATATTGGTCTTGAGAACTGTGACTCCATCTCATCCTACTGTGCGAAACTTGTGAGTCACTGGTTTGAAACCTGTTGTGACTCTGGTTTTCATTTTGGCGGCAGTCATCATGTAGGTTACTTAAAGAACTAAACTACAGTTCACATAACTTAATCAAAGATTCCAGGTATACTTATCAGTGAATTATATGATATCCTTATATGCTATATCACATGAACTAGTGTAATATAAGGTTATATAATTGTGAAGTGAATAAATTTCATAATATGTATACAGATCTTTCTATTCTATGCGGAGCAAGTTATAAATAGCTGTTACTGAAACCTCCGAATCAAAAACTGCTCTTTAGTACAAGACTAAATGGAGAAAATTGTAATCTAACGAGAATCCCATCCCAAACTTTTCAATGTACTGTCTACTCAACAATGTATTAAATGCATCTTCGTATTTAACTGTTGACGGAATCAATGCCCTGGGTGGTATAATTTTTGTTGCATTAGTATGGGTTGTGGATTTAAAAAATTCCTGGTGTAGTGTGTGATAGGGTTACTGCAAAGTGTTAACTCATACTCACTTATCTTGTAGAGGCGGATAAGTGAAGACAAGGAGGTAGTTCTATGCTATTTATTTAATAGTCTCTGTAACTACTGACAGGGAAAAGAAACGAAACTCATTCGTGTTACGTTTTAGTACTGAGATTTAAATTTTCTCCACAAAACATACAGTCAACAAATGAAGTCGTTAAACAGTTTATGACTCTACCCAATTTTAGACTGCTAACATCATTTCCACGTGATAGTAAAATAACAAACCAGACTTAGTCTGGGATCATAATGGCCTTGAAGTGTCATTCATCTCTATCGTGAGTGTTATGTAAATACTTTTATGGTTGCAACACCAGACATTCAAAATAAGGTTGTTTGCTGTGTGAATAATTTGGTTTGCATGTTGAAGAGAGTTGAAGTTGAATTGGGCTGATAGCTTAATAATGCTTGTATCTTGAGGTATTGAAAGAAGCAAAATAAGACTAGACAACCGAAGAATGATTTTGATGCCTGTATTTTAGCAGTAGGTTTACGAATTTCGGAACAATCTGTGCTGCAACTTTAGACGTGAACAGTGGTGTATAGTATCTGGTTAAGTCTACGGTAATGAGGGTGTTTGTTCATGTTTCTTTTGAATAAACAGTTGAGATTTGAAGCTATGACTTGCTAAAGCTTCGATTGCACATAAGTGTCTAATCGTCATCCGTTCTGATCGGTTTGGTCGAACTTTGAACGGGGTGTTCAACGATGGAGCTGTAGATAGTTTTGTGTTCACCCTTCAGTAACCAGCCTACGTAGTGTTCGTGAACAAGTGAAATGAACCATCTTGAATATGAACAGAAAAAATCTGGATTATTTAACTCTCATCATGCTAATATCCATTAAGAGATTCAAACCTATTGAGGTTGCAGATACGCCTTGCTGACAAATGGCAGCCACCAAGAATCCTAGATCCAGGACTTCCTGTTAACTGTCTCAAACCACCTAACATCAATCAAAGTGCACCTTGATGTCGATTCTCATCGGTTTTCAACCAAGTTACAAAATTATCAGTAGAATTCGGTCGGTACTCCGTATTAGACAACATGAAATCGCTACTCTCCAATTATCAGACATTGTGCAAGTCGGTAAGGAATGCAGGAATCAGACAGGCACAAAAGAAATTGACTGATAAAAATGACTAAATACAGTGTTAGCAAATTAATTAACAAGGGACTTCAGAATGTATTTAAAGTGTTACCAAAATAAATTCACATTGACCACAGTTTCCTTCCGGGTTGTGAACCCGAGTCAAACAAGCTTTTTTGAATACAAGCACTTATTTCGTTTTATTTTGGCTACTATAAGTGGTTTAACAGATTTGATATGATGCCTGTAGTTTAACAGGCGTCTGATTACAGGACCTTTCACAATCTTCTCTTCAGAACGGTGTAACCACTTGCCAGATGCTCAGTCATATTAGTAGACAGTCAGATCTTTCACAAACCCATTCTATATACAAAAGCAGACAGACAAGCAAATCAGCGTAAAAATTCGCATATAAGTGCATCTGTTCAGGTTACCACAATCCACAGTAGTATGCAAAAAACAATTAGATAGGAAAGAATGGTATTAAAGTAGACAAAAGTGAATAGGAGGAAAGAGATTTTGAAAATGGAGGTTGGTCAAAACATTCAAGCTCTCCGAGACGTGAAGGAGTGTATACATCTGCGCCATTGTCACTAATTTTCAGTCATTTTACGAAGAGTCCTCATCAACCACTGATTTCCGTCTCATCGATGACCCCAACCACGTAGTTAATGTCTCATATCAGCAGTCAGGAACTTCATCGACTAGTGCCAGGTCTTGGTCTGGTAACTGTGAGCCCTCTTCCAACATAATCCAACTGCCTATCTCATAGCATGTCGAGATGGGCGGTGACTTGGCATGCTCAACACATGTCCAAGCCACCTCAGTCGATAAGGGTTCATAACCCCATCAATCCGATCGCCTGTTTTGCTTAGTACTCTTCGTCTGACCTCGGCATTGCTCTCACGGTGATTCCACCAAATGCGAGCGATTCTACGAAGATACCCGAGGTCAAGAACCTGTAATCTCTGCATATCTCATACTTTCAACGTCTGTCTCAGTACCATGTAACCAGACAGAGTGGAGCGCAGCTCATTATACTTGTCATTTAACAGGTAGTTTAATATCTCGATAGTCAGGTATGACGTAAGTTGGCAAATGGCGAACGAACCTACTACATCTAGGCTGAGATTTGGTCAGCAACCAGTCCGTTCGGCGGGCTAATGAAACTCCCTAAGTAGGTGAAATGATTTACCCATTCCAATACTTCACTCCCTATCATTAAACTAGGAGTGCTTGCAGACCAATCCTGTAGCACCATCTTACATTTGACAGGTGTGAAACGCATCCCAGACAAGCATACTTGGATTTATATTTAACGCGTCCAGAAGACCCTAGGTTTTGTCAATGTCTTCAGCTAGCAGGACAATATCATCTGCATACTCCAAGTCAACCAAATGGCCTCAGATAAGTAGGTCAATCACTGTGGTCACAGGTACCTAAATTTTTATCCATTAGTACATTACAATGAAGTGTAATAGGGGGGATTGTCCGTACGCATCCTTGGTAGATACCACTAGTTGTCGTCAACTCAGATGGTAACTCTCCATGATCCCTTACACGTTTGTGTGAGTTTGAGTACTTATTTGAGTACTCACTTCACAGTTAAACACTTATAGAACCTCACGGTTGACAGAGTCGAATGCCGCCTTTAGATCAAGAAATATGACGAATCTCGGCTGCCGGTAAGTATGCCTGTTTTCCAGAACGTGTGGGTGAGTGAGAGCTTGATCGATGCACCGTCATCGAATGAGTATGAAATCCGAGTGGTTTTCTCGAGTTTTCTGTTTTCGAGCTCCAGTTATGTGTCGTATAACTATGGAACCTAGGCTCTTCAACATATAGTATAAGTCAAACTGATTCCTCCATGGTTGTGAAAGAAGACTTCTTTCCTTTCGTATAGACTGGAATGGTCATTGTTTCTGATACCTATACAGTACCTAGTACCTGCGTTACTCTTCACTGTATTTTCCTAACTCAATTCTAAGAAGCTTCTGGTGGCAGTCCTTTAGGCTCTGCTGCTTTCCATCGTCTCAAGTTCAAAACAGCTTTCTCATCTTTGTGGACAGTTGGTGGACCAATATTCAATTTACATAAATAGTTAGAAGTCTCTGGGAATGACGTTTTATAATTCCTAGGTGCTTTAGTATCCACTTTATGATTCTAAGAAATATTCGTTTTATAGCGTAGTTAGTACAGCTTTTGACTTCGTCGAGCCATCACCTGATAACATCATGTACGTTATCCGCTTCATATCGTAATTTCGTATACACAATCTACGAAGACAGTTTGCTTTTCTTCTATATATATAAAACTACTTGCTGATGAATTTTAAGAGAATTGAACTCTAGATATTTCTTTAAAAGTTTTTATTTCTCATTCGATCTAGTTATCACAATAAACTTTCTTTGCTAGACAAAACGGTGTTTCATTGGATTCCTTTTTTATTCGAATGGAACAGAGCTTTTCAAATACAGACACTTCCGTTCAAAATGGCCTTCAGGGAATAAGTCTCCTACAGATGCATCAATCATTTTCACTGGAGACTTTTGAAAACTTATCTGCTTCAATTCATCATATTCTGATGTAAAGTTAAAACTCAGACGGCATTAGTTGAATTCCATATTAGATTTGTTTATTTGATTTATAACAAACAGTGATATAGTATTATTTACTTGATGACATTTCGAGCATAAATTATCATTGCTCATAATCATATCAATGTACTCACACCATTTTCGACATTTAATTTTCATAGTTACGTTACATAGTTCGTTACATAAGAAACGAAAAAACATATATATATATATATATATATATATATATATATATATATATATACATTATCTTTGAATCATAACAAACTACTAAATATTTGTTCTACGTTATGTATTCAAAAGAAAACGGAAATTTGACTTTTATTGTCATATACTTCTGTTTGATCTGTTTCTTTTTATAGGTACCTCTATTGCTGAACTTTTTAAACCGGAATTATGCCTTTCCGAATTATTTTTTCTACATGGTGTTCACAAATAAAAACAAACCTGGAAGAATATGGTAGGCTTTGTGTGTTTCTTAATGAAACTAAATTTTATATTGGATATTCCATATATGAATTTGAGTGTTGTTGCTGTCATCCAGTGGTCTTTGACTTTAAAAATCAACCATTTGGTTGACAGTTTAAACTTCGTTTTACCCTATTCATTCAGCATCACAAAGTGGTTTCATGATCGCCATCATATTTAGGGTTTAGCTGGTAGACCACCGGATCTTTAAGTATTCAGAGTGTTGTTGAAATAGTTTCACCCACGAACAAATGTCTTTAGATAAAGGAGTAGTCAGTGCAACTATCGTCTTATGAGCTTGCCCAGTTGATCAGTTCCCTTCAGTTTCTCTTGTTCATTAGAGTTCTTTGCACTTTATAGATAGGAAACGAAGTGATCTTGAAGATGATACACATACGAAAAAACAACGAATTTACAAAATGGCAAATACTGTATATAATATACTAACCATGATATGGTAGATACACGTTTAAGAAACTAATCTCAATTAAGTGGGGATCAGTCGCCGCAATTTACCGTAAAACATTTGTGTTATTTCATTATTTTCCTTTGGGCTTTAAGGTTACGGTAGGAGGAACTCAGACATTCAGACGAAGCATAACTATAAAGCCTAGTTTCAGGCTTACTTTCTTGTCATTAGGCATTTTTGAATTCCAGTCTAATACTTTGAAAACTCTGTGTCCATGCCGGGAATTTTAATTTTGAGTCAGTATGATAACAACTCAGTCAAATATAAATAGCAGATAACAATTAACGGGAGAATCTTTCCGTGGACGATCAGTTTACAAATGACTTACAAATTGTGCACACCACCTTGATATTTTTCACAGCTGAGCAGTTTTTCAACTTCTTAAATGTGGTGTCAACAGGGTCTCAGCAGGAAAACAACTAGCCAAAATGACAAGGAGCATCGTGTGACAAAAGTGTTATGAACTAAAGAAATATACTACTGTTGAACAACTTGAGTGGTTATAAGTCAGTCAGGCTGATCTGTAGATTTTGCCAACCGTATTGGACTGATCTAATCACCGGACAGCCGTTTTGCTGGTTTGCGGTCGAGCTCATCAGCGGTGTAACCGGTCTATGAAAGTCAGCTAGTCAGATTCAGATGGTCTAAGCTGATTCATCTGTATGCTGTGAATTCGTCCAGGTACACCATCGATGAGCTCCTCCCCAAACGAGCAAAACAACCATCCGCTATTTAGAGCACTCTGATCTGGTTGGCGAAGTACTACATACCAGTGGTTCCTAACTACTGAGGTTGTTCAGTAGTAGTATGATCTCGTGGCTTGTCCCAACTCCAACGACTACTATTTCAAGATCAGTTAATGCACAAAAGATCTCGTCTGGTATTCTTAGCAATCGATGTATTAAGTATTACACGTTGTTTCGTATAAGAATAAAGCGATTGAAGGTTAGTACCTTTGTTTCGAAAATAGTCATTGCTTATCCCTATTTAATAAGCTTACTTCCATCATCTTCAAGAATATTTGAAGTAGCTCAGTAGTTTCGTCGTATCCGGATGAAAAATTGCTAATTCATTCATTGCTTCGTTATCCTAACCGAGTCAAAGTGTGAGTTTTTCTTTAATCTTCTTCTTTAAAGAAAATAATGGTAGAAAAGTTAATTATACTTCAGATAACAAATTCTCAGTCAAAAAACCGAAAACGCTACATTTGAGTTAGCTATCGAAGTAAATTAGAATTTCTTCAAGTTTAACAATAACAGCAAATGCAGACATATAGAAAGGTTATTTGTGCTTTTGTGGATTAGATGAAGTAAACTTCTTCACTTAAAAACTGAATCACCAAAATTAGAGCAAATGAGTCATCTAGTAGGCGAACAAATAAAATGTAAATTAAATTTACCAACAAAACATTAATTAAAAATAAGGATTTTGTCTTTGAATCGAGGAGAAAATGGTTGAGGAATTGATTTAAATTCGAAAAACATATCTAGAGAGGAGAAATATTTTAGGGAAGAAACATCAATAATGTTTTCGGGGAAACAGATCGTTTATCTATTCAGTAATAATGCTGTTATGCATTTATCTACCTTAAAGCGAACCTTGATGTTGATAATTGTATGCGACCTTACTCTTATAATTGTCATACGATGTTCTAGCATTCAAAATCACGTCAGATTCAATTACATCGTGTCTCAGCAACACAGCAGGAAGATATAGAAATGCTCCAACTGGACTACCATTAATTGAATCATACTTTATATTAAGAAAAAATAAAAAAAGTGTTTCATCATGATTTACTTGTAAACAAGTGTCACCTTGATATTCTATGAATGAACCTAACGTTTCTTAACTGGAACTATCTGCATGAATTGATGAGCGGATGAGTTCTGCAAATGAACCGAAGTGTAAAAAGATTTATTCAAACTTGACCTACTTATTATCTCAGAAAATTGAAAAAAAAAAATCCATACATCAGAGTTATCTAGTCAATGAAATTATATTTTGTAATAACAGGTGAATAAACCATTTCATTATAAATATTGACCACTTTTCTCCTCGTATAAAGTGCACTGAACTAAGAGTCATGTTTCAGTACACGAATGCTATACTTGCAAGAAATGAAACTACTATCCAACTAAATTTACCAGTCAGTTAATGGTATTCTTTTCTCTTTCACCTCACTAATAATATCAAGAATAATGAGCCTCAATCATATTTACTTCACAGATTCTGCATAAAATCGTTGCTATCCAATGAGTATAAATTCTGAGACTGACGAAGTTAATGCTTTGCACAAGTATTGCGGTCAGTGATCAGTTTTCAACGTTGTACACCATCTAACTACTAAATGAAGGATGTTAGCAAAGTATATGGCAGCTACGGATAATCCATGAGACTAGTTCCGTTGATGATTGATTGTCACTTAGACGTAGTCATAGATTATCAAAGTGACAGATGATGGCACTTTGCGATGATGCATTTCAATAGGAAATGCAATGACTTCATTTGATAAAATCACAAAAAATATTCGGTTTGCATTGCTAAATATGAAAATCCTAGGGTATAACGAAACTTATCTAGTAAAAAATGTAAATTAACCCTTTTTCAATTCATTTAGCAGTTCCGTAAAAATTAAGTCCGCTAGCACTTGGCTGTAATGGATGCATGTAAAACATATGAGGACATCAGAGTTGACAGATCTAACAAGTGTATATTTGTCATTTATGATTGATAACGTGAAGAATGGAGGGATAATTGTTCAAACAAATCTTTCAAGTAAGATATGGTCCAGAAAATCCTTCTGGACTAAAAGTTTCTGCTCAGTCGATAGAATTAATGAAAATGGAAATCGGCAAACCTTCTTGATATCTAACCTTGTAAGCACAAGATGTAAACTGACCTTATTCAGGTTGCTTGTGTCTTGAATCAATTGGTTGAATGGAATAAGTTATTTGAACTGATTACTGGGAAATTTCTTCACTGTCAAATTAGTGGATTCAGGTACTATTGTCTTTTATGAAACTTATTATTTAACCCTGAATAAAACCAGCCATCACAGAAAAATTAACACCATCGAAATTCTTTTTTTGAATTACAAACATTCTGTTCTATCTCAGAGTATTATCGTTGTAAATCCATCCAGTATTTAATGGCGTCCACTTTAGTCTGCATACAGTATAATAATTAAATGCACTAATAACTTTACCCTCAATTCATAATATCGTATAACCAGGCATACATTTGTATTCATCAAATTAGGTCTACAGACAGTTACAGATGTACACATATTTGGAGTATGACAAAAAGCTTACTATGTATGAAACTGTCAATCAAGTAACCTGAATATAAATTTATGAACCAAGGTATTTTTCATATTTTGATTTTAAATTACTATGTTGACAAATAAATTGGCATATTTTTCACGTGTATCTTTCAAAAAATGAAAATGTTTATGATAAATGATACAGTTTTGATTCAAATAAGGTTGTCTAACTTAAATTTATCTAATTTTACTATCAAGGAAGGTGAATTAAAGTTACCAACTGATACAAGTACTAAATTGATGTCCAGAAAAGTTCTCATTTTTCGCTTTGAATAATTTAACTTTAATTCTAACAAAAGCTTAGCTGAATTTCGCAGCATCAGTTGAGAGCTTTTATATCAATGTTCCTTACTGAAAAGGTGTCTAATAAGTATATCCCACTGTGAATATTCGATACCAAAACACTCATTGCCATATCAGAGTTTAGAATGAGACATCTATATCAGGAGGTGTTTTTTTTAGAATATCTACTCCCTCTCCCCCACTTTTTATTCATTTCAGTCACATGAGTACTTATGGACGTCTCCTTCTTAGTGTTTGACTTTACAGGAACTCACCCCATAACGGGAAACTCCTCAGTTGAGCTAGAGTATGCAGGAGACATAATTTTTTCAAGTAATGGCTCTGATAAGATACAGAATCCTATAAACATTTTGGAAACTGTGTCTCATCATCTCAATACAAATTTTTTGTTTTAGAACAAGTCTGTGCTTACACTTCACCCAACAGCATGAAGTACAATACTTGATAGTGTTGAAAGATTCGCTTAATTGAGATGTTGGATCGGTGATCGGTGAAACTTATGCATAGATACGAAGGGTTTGACTGACTTTCTTCAGATACCATCACCAGTGGTGCAGGCGAGATATCTGACCACCCATTAAGGGTTCAGTTTACTGCGTCACAACTACCTCTATGACCACTGAAGTGGGTAAAAAGTTATTAAATGTTCAACCGAAATTTCGACAAGTTCACTAAATAAGCATTATAGAACATTTCCTACCCTGAAACAAATTAGAAAAGTTAATTTAGTTGAATGGAAGCAATCAGGGGGAATCTTTGTCTAACCATGGTTTCATGCATCTCTATACATATTATAAGGGTGTATCTCTAACCTAGAGGGAATTATTGACCCTTCAGAGAGCTTAACTTGGGTTGCCTAGTTCCTCAGTCATTAACATCTTCGTTAGGCATTCGAACTGTATCTCTGAGAAGATGGCAGTTTCACTCAGATTGGAGATACATTTTCTTGACAAATGTCAACGACTTTGAAAACTTGGTGAAATAAGGCTACTTGCCTACTGTCGCTAGAAAATTGAAGTTCAACTGAATGAACTGTTTACTAGTGTGCTAACAGCATTAAGAATTTATTCGGTTGAATTTGGTTAACATTTGAGATTAAGCAGCAAAACATTATTTAATCTCCAATGAAGAATTAATTTGCATAAGGTATCTTTGAAAAATCGATGTGTGATGGGTGCAGAAAATAGACTTCATAGAAGATTTTGTTACTTGCTTCATAAGGAATATCTTTGGATTAAAGAAGAGAAATTTGTAGTTCCACTTAAGATGAATAAAGTGACAACTAAAACATTAAACTCGATCAACTTGATAATAGATTCTCTCGTTCGATTTATGAAGAATCAGATCATCTGGAACAGTTATTATCACGAAGTGAGATTACCTACAAAGTCAATGAAAGCTAAAGAACATATGTATTATTTTAGTGTAGGACTATTCATTAGTAGGAAGAAAAGCACATTCTGGATTACATTGTTAGTTACCAAGCAGAATACAACACAATGAGTAATCGGGCGGTATCGAGGCATCCGCATAGAAATTTATCCACCAACTGAGGTCGAGTAATTCGAATGGAAACTGTAAGTCCCGATAAACAACAACGAATAGCCGTTGCATAAGAGGTGGCTGTTGTGCTTCATTAACCTGGTGGATAACTCCTTGGCGTTTGAAGCGATGGGTAGTAGGTTTGAGTTTCAGTGATAAAAGTTTTGCTCAGTGTCGTGCAGATACATACAGTTAACAATGGAGTCCGAAATAGGAGAAAACACGCCTCCTGGATTCCACTGCTAGCCACCCAGCAAAATACTCCTCAGTAGTACCTTTATACATTAACTTGACGTTATTCAACCTAGATTGTCAAATTTCATACCAAGTAAGCTACCACCAAATCACAGCTTTATGAGATTATGAAAATCTGAGCAATTAAACATTTTCAGTAAATTTTTATTAGGCTGGAATCATTCAGATAATGAGTTCATATTTGTTTCCATAAAAGCTACCAAATCCCTTCATTTTTCCATAGCTGTTGTTTACCTTTAGTGGTATATGGTTCATTTATCAACAACCACAACGAGATACATTATTTTGTGTGTGAATTATTTTTGAGCTTTAATAGTTCCAGATTCTTTACTTCTCGTAGCACAAACAAATGATTTTTTTGAAATAATGGAGAATATTTGTAGCTCAGGTGGATGGTCTTGGTTGTATTGTGTTCTCTGGAGAGATATTGACAGCTCACTTCATACTGAAGTTAGTGCTGATGATGTCGTCTAGCAAGGCGATGAAAGCTTCACGATTAAACAACCCAGTTCAGAGAACACAATACAACCAAAATGATTTTTTGACGTGTTAATTTCTTTAACCTCAACTATAAAACACTTGTAAAATAAAATGAACTAATAAATAGCTTTTAATCGGAGATTATTCAAATTCTCATGACAGTACCATTCTTCTAATTCATACAGTCATTTGATGTGTATAGATTTCTTCTGTAAAAATACTTCACTTGAGTGTTAGGTATTATAACCTTTTTACAAAAATGTTCATTTGTTCAAATCCCCTTATTCTCAATGATACAATACGTATATCCCTTTTTTTTATGAATGAAATACTTTTTCAGACAGAAATTTATTACGCATTACTGTCAACTCCACGGCAAACACAAGACTGTGACAATCACTTAATAATATATGTATGATCAGACAGCGTATGTTTACAGATTATTAGATTTCATGTACTCTTCAAAACATGTTATTTTAGTCTTCATGAATTTCACTGGTTGCATGCTGATTGATTTCAATCTCTCCCTCTCTTTCTGTGTCTCCACTTCACTGGTATTTTCCATTTCAGACAGCTTTACTTAAATCTGTTTTGGTATAAAATGATTCTTTTCTTGTCATTAGGGAAGGCTCTCTCATCTCCTGTTTGTTAAAGTCTTGCACATAGCTTCAGTAAATGTAAGGACAAAGTTCAGTCACTATAATCTGCCAAGCTGGTTGTTGTCATGCTTTAGAAGTTAGTAGAAAGATATAGCTACTCGAATCTCATGGTTTGCATGAGAAATTTATAATACTCCTAGAAGATATTTTTGCAAATTCATGAAGTCGACAAGTTACTTTGTTAAAATAACCTGATACTTGCTCACAATCTTGCATAATTTACAACCAACCAACAAGAACTAAGTAATGAATGTACAGCCAGCCTGGCTTTTGTTTGACGACCAATTTCACATCAGTTCCACAGCATTTTGATAAATCCTGAGCCACTTTGTCGTTATGACCGAGATTCGTTCTTTTAAAAACATTTCGCAAACTTTACAGTTTACAATGAAGAGTAATCTATCTAATATTGTCTTGCACTCACTTCTAACTCAGATCTGTTGAACATATATACAGTGAGAATACTTAGCTAGTTGGCGTGATCATTGGGTAAATAGTACTTCAGTGTTAAATAAATGGAAGCCATCTGCAAGAAAACGTGGATATATACTTCTTAATTATTAGCAGTTCCATTTAAATTTGTCGAATATGAAGATTGGTGGTATTAACTTGTACAAAGTTACCACTTGTAAAATGTTGCCATGGTCACATCGACGTGCATTACCCATTGCAAGGTAATTTCTCTAAATTACTTGCAGGGATTGTGACTGGTTTTATTTCCTTTACTTGGTAGGCTGGACTGTTTAACAACCTTGCGTCTCATGCTGTAAGCATCTTAGGAGTGTATGTGCTATTTTTATGCGCCATAAGGAAAATGAAATTTGCTGTCACCAAAATAAAGATATAGTTATTGGGACTAAACTCAGACCGTGATAGTCTAGTCATCCAAAAAAGGGAAGTATGTCAGGAATTTTAGTTTATAGTCGTGCGTTGTACTGAATTTCACATCTGTTTATTAATCAACAAAGAGTTGGAAATATGTGAAAGCTAAGTATCACATCTTCATTATTGATGTTTTTCAGGGAGATTAAACTACTGGCACTGTTTGTGCTTGCCAGTTGTAATTTTCTGTTGTTTTATAAGGTCGTATTGTTCGACCTCTGTTGGCATATGGACTCCTATGCGGATATGTTTGAAGCGATGGGTACGAGGCTCGAGTGTCAATGAGAACAGCACCACTTACCAGGAGGCAGCTACATCCAACTGATGGGTCCCAAATAGGGTGAAAAGCGCATCTTAGATTCCACTGAGAGTCACCAAAATGAATACTGACAATTTTCTGAGACGCTGACTATTTTAATCACAAAGATAACTGATTGTAAGGCACAGTATCTCTAATGTAATGCACTTAATTCCCTTTTTAGCAAGAGTTGTATATAATGTACTGCTGATACACTTTCGGTTTTCAGATAACTTCTTCGATTAGAAAACTGACCTCAACAAAGTTTCCTACTGCTAGAAACATTATATATATATATATATATATATATATATATATATATATATATATATATATATATATATATATATATATATAAAATAAATTAATTTTACCGAAACCTTCCCTTTATTAACACTTGTAGATTAATAAATATACATAGACGTAACTACAAAAATCAAATGTCGAAAGTAGCGTGATTACATTGTTATGATTATGAGCAATGATAATTTATGCTTGAAACGTCACCAAGTAAACACTACTAGATCACTGTGCTAGAAATCAAATAAACAAATCTAATATGGAATATATAGACTTATTTATTAGAAAATGTCTTATCATTTATTTAGATTTGAACGATAAACATATCTGGGCTATAATACATATGACGATAGCTGTCAGTTGAATCGAAGACTCATATTTCACCCTATTTGTTACATATCTTACGACAGTAACTTCAGTCATGTTCATGGTCTTATTGTGACTCAGACCTAGTGCATATCCCTTTGTTTTACTGGGCTAATGAGTTGGGATAGGAAAATCATGTGCAACACTAACATATTCTTGAAAAGGATCTTAGCAAGACCGAGACTTTGGAGAATGATACTAAGTTTTGTTTACGCCGGGATTATGCAAGTAAAAATACACGTTATATGATCTTTAAATTTATTGAAAGAGAACAGAATATCGGTTGCTGGTTCCGATGGACAGAAATAATCATAGATTAAAGATCGGAAACCAACGTCAACAGGTCAATACACTTTAGTCCCCTTGCAATATAAACGAAATCTTGTCATATGTTTGCTCCAACGGGCAAGAATCATTTGTTCAGTTGATACTTTTGATGAAGAGCTGCAAAATATCCACTATCTACTCAACAGTGATAGATTCCCAGAAAAATTTCTGGCTAAAAACATAGACATGTCTAATATGAAAACCAGGATACTGGCAGTATCCAAGACACCATTTCCACTTTCGAGATAATATCATCTGCGAAATTGTGACACAGCACCTAAGAAATGACATAAGAAGATCATTTAATGCCGCAAAGTTATGGTGTGTATTCTACAGTCGGGTGATGATGACCACGCGAACCAGGAACAGATTGCTTGATTTCTCCTCTTCTGTGTGCATTTACCACTTCAACTGCTCCAGTGGAGCTAGTCACTTTGGACATACAGATAGGTAAATCCGTCGTCGAATCACCAAGCATCATTTTTCATGGCTAAGAGGTAAACCAGATCTAAACGAAACTAAATACTCTCGGATCTGATTGACCCTGGCCACCGAGTTAACATTCAAGATGATATAAAAGTTATTTATCATATTCCTCCTAATCTCACTCATGCTCTGAGTTCCTTTTCTACAAAAAGAAGAAGCCATAGGAATAAAACTGAACAAGCCAAGTATCACTGTTCAAAAAAATTCGTACGGCATCTTAACTTGCATTGGCCAGGCATATACCTCAATTATCCAAAAAGACCCTACATTTCAATAATACAACAAATGATTACAAATAATAAATTAATGTGAATATTAGTGCCCGCACATTGAGTTTCTAAAGAAAAATAGGGCTTCAGCAGCACGTCTCAGTTTCACTCCCTTTTCTACACTCTTTCCAATCTGGCTCCACAACTACCCATAAGCTTTCACCTATTCCTCACACGTTCTCCTACATGTCAACCTCGACTCAGACGCCAAACTCGTCGTTTCCCATTCCAGTTCCACTCAATGACCTGCCCTGACACATGATGTCCCCAAACGGTATTCTCAGTGTATGCCCAATCCAATCCATCTCCACTTTGTTCTGCATATTTGTTGGGAGATGGTTTGTTGGTTGGTTCGTTGCCAGCCAGCCAGCCAGCCAGCCAGCCAGCCAGCCAGCCAGCCAGCCAGCCAGCCAGCCAGCCAGCCAGCCAGCCAGCCAGCCAGCCAGCCAGCCAGCCAGCCAGCCAGCCAGCCAGCCAGCCAGCCAGCCAGCCAGCCACCCAGCCAGCCACCCAGCCAGCCAGAGTTCCTTCTTCCCTAGTCCTATTGTTCTGGCCATCTGATTTCCATCTTCACTATCGAGTGGGCGTAGACGACACCTGTTGATCATGTTTGTCTGTAGTTTGTTGGAAATGTTTTCTGTAACGCGCCAAGTCTCTCAACCATCACATAGAAGCACTGAATGACCTGACTGATATTAATGTTGAAAATCCGGCTGTTGTTCACACCTAATGCTGTGTGGAGTGGAGTGGAGTGGAGTGGAGTGGAGTAGATCTAGACACTGGTTTCAGGTTAATGCAGGAAGGCCTGTCTTGCTGCCTTTCCGATCGTGGTTTTGACATCCTCATCTGTGCCTGTGCTGCCTGTAGTTGAAACGATGTTGACCTGCCTAGGTAGTTGATGTTGTTGTTGGTTGGGCATCTTCATCACCTCTGTCTTCTATACGTTCGCCTGAAGTCCCGTCTTCCCTCGCTACTCTGCCATGCCATGTGATGCCACGCCCTAACCTACCCTACCCTACCCTACCCTACCTCTTCTGCCAACCTTTTGGTTTTCGCCTGTAGATCTTCTAGTTTGTTCGACAAGATATCAGACGTAAGTCGACATCATCATCATCATCATCATCGCCGAAATCCAAATCTTCTTCTTGGGATCTTCCCATCGGTCCAGCCAGCGTATACCCTTCTTCTCACAGCTACTCACAGTTGTCTGCTGCATGATCCAGTCCAATCCATTCCAGTCCAGTACAGTTCAATGCAGTACAGTCCAGTCGACCACAATTAGGAAGATCATCGGCGATAGTAGGCGGCAGCCTCGTCGTACTCCTATCTTCACTTCAAACGCACCACTAAGCTTCCCATTGCTGTGTGAATCAATTGGCATGTAGCCTCATCATATAACATATGACTGCTATTGAATGAAGTTGATAGAGGTTTGTGGCACTAAAACCGTAGTGTTGAAACAGCTGCCTACCAAATTACTTCTCAGTCGACACTGTCGAAGGCCCTTTCAAAATCGATGAAGAAGAGGTAGAGCTGAGTTGAGTTGACTGCCATTCTACGCTCTGTTCTATGATGATGCATACTGTAGTGTGGTGTAGTATAGTGAAGTGTAGTGTAGTATAGTGAAGTGTAGTGTGGTGTAGTGTAGTGTAGTGTAGTGTAGCGCTGCAGTTTGATCTGCACATGATTAGCTCTTCCTGAAGCCATCCAGCCAGCCTATTCCTGTCATAATTTTTAAAGCAGAGCATTTCTCAGTCTCTCCAGGACGATGCACATTATATTTTGATTCGGGTAGACAGATGTGGAGCATGATTCCGCGCCACTTCTTGCAAACATTTAGGTCGGCGTTGTTTGGGAGTTTGACAAGGTAGACCTTCTTCCAATCAATCGGCAGATACCTCTCCTTCCTTCTTTCCTTCCTTCCTTGCAAACCTTCTGCAATAGTGGTGTGAGCATGTCCTCTGCTGCTGTCTCTCAGGCTGTTTTCACTGCTTCTGGAGAAATTCCATCTGGTCCTGCTGCGTTCCCGCGTTTCAGCAGCTCTATGGCATTCAGGACTCCACTTCTGCTCTCGTCGGAGGGCTTGTGTTCACTGGTAATTCTGTGGCTGTGCTGCTGGTGGTATTTCTGGACGACTTGCAGGTGCTGGTGGTGGTGGTGGTGGTGATCGATTCAAGAGTTTTCTGAAGTGGTCAGTCCATTATTTTCCTCCTTTCTCCTCTTTGGTGGTAACTAGGTTTCCTTCACTATCTCTCATTGGTCTCATCTTCGTTGATCTCCTCCTCCCTCCCCCCTCACGCTTTTGATACAACAATGTTGTCACATCTCTCCTACCACCAGCCTGTTCTGCTCCACTTGCAAGTGTGTCGTAGAAGTGTCTCTTTTCTTTCCGTGCACTCTTCTTCACTTTTTTGTCCAGTATAGTGTTTTACAGGTTGTGTTCAGTTCCTCTTTTCGTTGTTCATCGCTGCACTGCACTGCACTGCACTGCACTGCACTGCACTGCACTGCACTACACTGCACTGGTTCATCT
>OX104134.1:98085376-98128352 GCA_944470555.2 Heterobilharzia americana
CATGCTGAGTGCAGTAGATCTCCACACAGGTTTCAGGTTAATGAACGCCTGTATTGCTTTTCCGATCCTGGCTTTGACGTCCTCATCTGTGCAGCTGCCTGCATTTGAAACGATGCTCCCTAGATAGATGAAAGAGACTAATTCCTTTAAGTTTCTCCCGTTGATGGTATTGGATCATGTTGTTGGTGGTGGTGGTTGGGTATCTTCATCACTTCTGTCTTCTCTATATTCACTTGAGTCCTGTCTTCCTTCACTACCTCACCTCTTCTGCCAACCCATTAGTTTTAGCCTGTAGATCTTCAAGTTTGTGCGATATTAGACATAAGTTATCGGCGAAATCCAAATCTTCCAGGATCTTTTCCGTGGTCCAGCGTATCCCCCTCTTCTCGCCCCTCACTGTTTAATGCATGATCCAGTCGACCACAATCAGGAATATCATGGGTGATAGTAGACAGTCTTGTTTCACTCCTGTCTTCACTTCGAAGGCCTCTAATCAGTTACTTTACTGAAGCTTGTTTGAATTTTTCTTGAATTTCTATAACACACATGGTTTTATGAAGTTGATTATAAATTTCATTTTGATAAATCCTGTTAAATTGGACATTTGTTTTTGCAGTTGAAATAGAAATGCATAATTTGTCGACATTCTATATGAACAAAATTTTTATGATACATAGGGTTTAGAGTATCATCAAGTTTATAGGTCAAACAGAATATGATATGGATGAACATTTTATGCCAGCGAATACCCTTTTAGTTAATCGCTTAGTATCTCAATATCAGCCACCATACTCTCAATTACAGTTTACAAATAACACTTTACAAAGGCAATCGCTTCTTCTTACCTGTGGTTCTACTTGATTACCACAATGAAAATTGTTTTTGGTCATCACCATTTTTATTAGACAACAATTTCCATAATTTCCTTTCTATCCAATCTGTAACGATATTCGAATACGTTTTCTTATTTTCTAAAAAAAAACATTTTTACTAGGCGAAAAATAGTAACTTTAGTAAACTGATGAACATAATGAGCGAAGTGATAAAAGAAAAAAGGAAAGAAGGCGGTATTTTGGATGCGAGGGAAGAAAGTAATTCCAGTAAGTAACAAGTTACAGAATTTTCCAGTTTTCCGAATAAATGACTTGGTAACCACACTGTTTTTCCCCTTCAAACACCATTGTTTTCTGATGAGATTACTTTACAAAAGATAACAAAATGACTAATGTTCGTAGGACAAAAGATTATCCTTTGTCGACATTTCTGCCAAACTACATGAAAAATCTTACCAGTAATTAACTAAATTGCTTCCGAACTCTGTAAGCGAAAGCAATACAGTTTATTCCATTTTTTGGTTATGATTGAATAAGACTAATTTTTTGGTATTTAAGAAGGCTTATTTTTGAAAATGTCTTACAGATAAAAATTATCAAGCTCTGGATATCATGAGACTCTGTTTACAAAATATGATCCATTTTGTAATAGAAATTTCTACCAAATATGCTTCTTACAAACTGACTCTTTCTGCAATCGGATTATTACTTCCAAATTTAGTTTTGCCATTCAGTTATGTGACACTCTTCTACCCTTCTCTAATTCAGGTCAAAAACACATATAATCGGACTATAGGTGTTTTTCTACTGCTTATCTGACTAGCTAATTAAATCTCGGATGATGGTACTGATACATTTGCAGATTCTCCTTTTCATTTCTACCATTTCCAGGGGATTAACCATGTTCAGAAGAGTAAGAAAAACATTCTTCACACTCTTTTAAAGTTGGTAAAGGGAAATATGTATAAAAGATTATCCATGTATTGAGTTGCCTTACAGATAACATGTCTGTTGATACATTTTACGGATAACGTATGCAGTATGTTTATGAGTTATTTTGCATTGGACATCATTCATTAAAACTGATACACGCATACACGTAAGCTAGTTAGCTGATTACGAATAAGCAACTGACAGTCAAACAAGTTATCAGTTAGTTAGTTAGTTACTGATCTGGCTTTCAATCCCTGTGTGTTGATTCTTAACTGAAGTCAATAGACCACGTTGTCATAGCAAGCACAGAACCACCTTGAAGTTATACTAACTTATCACTCTTTTAAGGAATTGGCGTTAGTTCTACGCACTTAAATGTATTTAAGTCTCTGAAGTGTAAAGTAACAGGTAGTAGATATTGTATATGGTTTATCATGACACTGAATTGTAATTAATTCACTGTTTATAACACTTTAAGAATGGATAAAAAGCTCACTGTTGAAGGTATGAAAGGACTAATTAATTGATTAACTAAAGTAGGTGAACGTTCTAAAGACTCATTGATTGAGGTAATTCAGTTCATTATTGATTACTGATAGATTAACTTCGCATATCATAAAATGTAAACGTGTTTTTCAATCTTCCCATTATTACAGACAGAATGAATAATGATAGGGCTATCAGTCCGTTACATTGATTGATTGACCTTCAGCTGACTAAAGACATGTGCTGTGTCATTGGACAAATTATCAAGTTCTAGTACTGAATATCAACAAAATAACAAGAGAAATAAACGCTTTCAAATTCATTGTATCTTTCATTTATTTATCAATATTCATTATAAACTAAGCCTTAACCTAAGTGGATCGTGAACAAAAATGGTGAAAATGAATTGAGAAGTATGATCAATATATTTTCAATCATAATCATAATAATTATAATCCTCTTAGTTGATGTAAAATGCAGCACAAAGTATTTCATTAAGAAATACCCTATTATACTGTTTGAATAATATCTAAAGGTAACTGAACTGATGAAAAGGGATTTGCGATTCTCATAAATGGAAAGCTGTTATATGAATGCTCTTGTGTCAACCAGGAATGGTCTAATTTAGTACTCATCTGGTCAGATTCCATTCTGCTGAGAAATCCAGCTGTATTACAATGTTTCTTTTTTCTCCAAGAATTACAAAATATATTCAGTTCAAGTAATATATATATGTAACATTTATGTGCACTTGCTTAGAAGGTATGTCCTCATCAGTTGACTGTTATTCAACATTGAAGCCTCCAGGATCAGCTGAAGACGTTATAGTCGAGCTTTCTGTATATGATACGAAGAAGAAAGACTGATAGTTATTGATCACACAACCTCTACAAATCATCTTTCACTTTGATTGTGTTCTACAACTGTGTGAAAAAAAACCATCTTGTTCAGTGACTAACTTTATAAAATCAATCTTTCAAAGTATCTACCTCGGCTACATTACCTTTCTATCAACATAACCTGGATAAAAGTTTAAGAGATTTCCAGTTCTTCAGCTGTTAGTAAACGTAATTAAAACAAAATGATCAATTTTAAAATGACTTACAAACTGAACAGTTCACGTTTACGTTTTTCACAACTAAGCAGTTTTTTCAAGTGCCCAACTGTGGTGTCAGAAAGGTTTCACCGGGAACCAACCAGCCAAGATCACAAGATGTGATCTCCGACACAAAATTGTCACGAATTGGTGAAGCATACTACTACTGAACAACTTGAGTAGTTAGAAACTAGTCAGTCTGATCCACAGATTTCGCTTGCCGGATCATTTGCAAATTGTTTATCCTATTTCAGGTATACTGGCCAATGCAAGTCATCTAGCGAGATCTAGATGATCTAACCTAATACGGCTGTTTGAGATGGATTTTTCGAGGTAAACAGCGGACTAACTTGAGTGTTTATAACTATTCAAGTTGTTCAGTAGTGTATTCCAAAGTAACTGAAACTTGGTATTATGAACATAAAAACAGCAGTATTGATGGTGCTATCAAGAGTTGTTTGTGAACCGGGGATTTCAACAGATCTTGGTGAATTTATTGGAAAAATCCCATTTCATCACAGAAAAGGTAAAAGTCGATTACAATGAAGAAAAATGTTTTTTTTCGAAAAATTCATTCTGTTAGCTTTACATTTGCCAACATATAATAGAAGGTATGCTGTTGTTTGTATTAACCCATCGTTCTTTGGATCGAATCGATAAGTCTGTGTTGGCTCATAGGCTCCTGTGTGGATGCCTCATTATTAATTTGATGACCTAGTGGCTAATGGTTAGGTATTTGAAGTGGTTGGTCTTGTGTTCGAGTCCTAGTAGGAACAATATCGCTCACTGGAATGCAGGTATATTCAGCTGACGAGTCCTAAGTAGGAAGAAATGGGAGTTCCAGATTCCACTGCTAGCCACTATCCATCATTAACATATGATAAAAAGCATAAGACATTTCGGAGGTCAAAATACACTCCACGAAAAAGAAAAATCAATTGATATATATACCGGAATTTAGAATATAAAGATCATCAGATGATTCGACCATGAAATACCATTTCGTTGTAAGTGCAATATTCAGAATACTTGATCCTCGATGATGGTATTGGTAAAGAAAGACACTGTACGTATTGTGAAAGCTCAACAACGGTCTGAACATTTGAATGATTAATGCTCCAGATATTGTCAGATGTCTTATTCTTACTAATAGTTATTTGCTTGGTAGCATTCTATATAAAACGTCCAGTGGTCAATCAAGTGGGATAGATCTTGAATATTTTAGCGTTCCGCTGCTGAGCTAAATATGCATTTCTGTCCTCCCTTTAACGACCAAGCTGAATAATGTTCACAGAACATTTCAGAAAATGTTCTATAGTAGGCCAGAAATAGTCAGGTACGCAGGAGCAAGCAAACTAATACATAAAAATTAATGTAGCTCAATGAACATACTGGTCATCAACATACTGAAGAATGAATTTCTCACATGTGAATGTGATTCTGAGACATGGTAAGCATGTTCTGCTCACTGACCTAGATATTCACTTACTAAGAATATCTGCCACACTCTCATTCTTGAGTTCTAAGTTCGACAGTAAAATGACTTCAGAGCAAGGTGTATGCCTTCCATGACGCTATTTCGCTTTAAATTTCGGACGGCATTCATTTTTCATCTGGATTTTCCGCAATTTCCTTTGTTCATCATAGATCATATTCCTTATGCATATGTTTCTTAATATTGAGGAGAATTTATTCATTAAGTTTCTCATCCTGCTTAAGGTGACAATAATCTTAAAATTAATAAACTGTCAGTTCCATAAGTCGGTTTTTCTGTCAATAGATCTCAAGACTGAGTTGTCATCCTTTTTAAAGCTGGACATCGAGGAAGTAGAATTTCAAGTCTAACTCTGCTTCCAGAAAGAACTTGATAGAAGGATAAGCTCTGCTGGAAGTTTGAAGCATATCTTCGAGGTAGTTATACTTGTCATGTTTTCTGCGCATGCCATAAAGAAATCCGCTAACTGGAGTCCTAGAGGCGATCCCATACCATGCCATCTACCTGCCAGTAGATTCCGCCTATAAACCTGATTTGCACTTTTAAAGTAGGCCAGAAACCAACCCTATCTAGGTGATGATTTGGGATGCAAGTGGTTATGTTGTGGAACTGAATGAAGTCACACAGAAAATCTCGGTGAGGCTGTGTTATTGTAAAAGAGAGGTGCTTCTAGTTAAAGTATCCAAATGTATTTAAATCTAAAGATACTTGCACTGTTAAATAGTAGTTTTATGACAAGAGAATGCTGTAACTGCAGAACATGTGAGTCACTGACACTAGCAAGATATTTCAGAGACAGAAATAGCCGGTTGTTGGAATCCGACGTGAAGAAAAAGCGCTATCAACATGTAACGATGCATACCGTTGATTGACATTGTTGAGAACAGGAATAAAACTAGGAAGGTTAAAAATAACATTGTTAAGTTAGGAGTAAGCTTAAGATGATGATTACTAAGGTCACTGGATGTACTTGACAAGTTTCACTCCAGCTCGTCTGGTACACGTGATATCTATCTCAGTTAATAGACACATGTATTCGCTTATCATGATAGTTAACAGTTTGATTTTCAGTTTAGTGTAATGATGAGTTGTAAAAGGAATTCTTTATATTTCAGAGAGATATGTTTATCTTTCTGGAACCTCTCCTATGATTAACTATGTCACCTCCATAGGCATATGGTGATGATGAGGATGGGTATTAGGCATACCCCTTTTAAATCAATTCACTGTGAGTCTACCAAGAAGAGAACTCAATCATCAGTAATCCAGTTTCATTTTAATGTTTTCCGCAAGACGTTCTAAGAGCCAAGAACTTCCATTCTGCTATCACAAATTCATACGCTTTGTATGCCATCTCTGTTGTTATCTCTTCTTTTATCAAAATTCCTGCCACCTTAAGCTGGAGTTGTATGCCTGCACCACTAATATATCATACTGTTTTCATTGTGTTTACTGGTTGATTTTATAGTTTGATTTGCTACATTACTTGTTCTCTGTATTGGTTGATTAGGTTGTGGACTTTATCATTCATCTCTGTTCCCATATATATGTGGATTGATGTCTATATATGACAGAGATGTATTTGGTGTGGATTTCACCACTGAAATGTATCAAATGACTTATGTTGGACAGTGATGGTTCACTGTACAAAATTTGAATTTGGTGCTTACGTGGAAGATGTGATGAATTTGATTCATCCCACAATGTTTGTGATTCTTACTTTCATTTATCATGTTGTCCTGCAGCTTTTCAAAGATAATCTGATTATTTGACAACTTGGCCCTTTAAAATGTTCACCTCAACACATGATGAGTAAAGCTTTCCAGGTAGAATGATCTTAAAGCAGTAATATTTCTTCTTTTAAAGTTTGGTATCGTGGGGACTTCAGATAACATAACAGTATACCTGATGTAAGTCATAGTGTATGGAGTGCTAAAAATCTACAGTCGGTTTAGCGACACATTATGCATTTAGATGAAGTTATCACTTGGGTATAACGACAAGTAAGTCTAGGTACTACATTTCACCATCACAGTGTCAGAATCATGTTTTTATGTCTTGAAGAAGCAAACCCAATAGCAAATAGATTCATATTGACAGGCTGAATTCAGTAGTATTGTTCAATTTTTTGCATTTGTTGACGAACAATGGAAATTCCTGATGGAACGTTTCGTGATATACTTGTGGTCATTTTTATAACTGGCTGCCATCCATTATCGGTAGTACAATTTTATTTCGACACTGTTCATTCAGTTAGTTAGATTACATTCAGTTCCCAAATATGGAAGCATAAATCCAGCTCATACTCCTGACAAGTATGATCCCAGGAAGGTGGGAGCATTAAAGGATGATGCTGAATATTTGTTGATTTTTTTCGCTCAAATGCACTACACTGGGACTATCCAAGTTGAATGTGTCTGATGAAATACAATCACAGTGACCCGGTGCTTGAAGTTTTCTGGGCATCTTCATCAAAGTTAGTTCGGATCCTGTCGCAACACAGGTTTCCATTTCACCCTCAATCATTACCCAGTAAGAATAATACAAATGTGCCTAACTACACCTATCTCAAGTCACCAAACTGACAAATTCAAACATTACAATCGACACTGAACTTAGGTAATCAGTCGCTCTAAGGCTGAGTAGAAAGATTCAATTGACCATTCTTAGTAAAATTTGAAGTACCAATATATGGACCCTTTCGCCAGAAAGAAATAAATACAGCTTCCTGTACTCACCAATTTCCTTCTATGTGATAGCAGGCTCATTCCAATTTTAAGTTTATTTCTCTATACTCTACAGTCCAGTACATATACTGCTGTTCGAAATGTAGGAAAATGTAAGTGATTGAAATGCAGGATTCATCTCCCACTTTTTCTCACACTTTGAATACAATGACGACTTCTGTGCTGATCTGTTCTTCTGCGATATACATCAGTTCCATTTTAGTCTGTATATTAGATAAGAAATCTAAAGAAAAGCTCGTCTATGGCTCTGCATGCGATGACACACAATCACACAGTAGGGTGGGATAGGGCGACAGCGTTGAAAACTAACTTAGTTGGGTGGAGGGAGAGATTGATAACCGAATCTTTGTCTATCGAATCAACACCAAATACATGCAATCGAAATGATTCTGCACCTGTCCCAGATATGTGGAAAATTCTACCATCCTTGGCATCACAGAGAAGGAGAGAAAATTAAGAATATATGAAGTCTATCTCGAAGTTGTGGAGCTACCTGATATGAATATGGACAATAAATTGTGTTCAAAATGTTATCCAGTAAATGCTACTGTTTCACTGTGTGATATTTCTAATAAACAGACTAAAATGGAATTACAGTCGACCACAGTGCCCAAGTTTTACTCTTATATTAGTGATACACATTAGTGTTTAATGCAATCAGTAATATTTAGAATAGAAGTCCAAAGGGGGGTTAATATAGATAGTATTCAGTTGTTTATTTCCTACTTTAAAGTATTGTGACCAAAGTCATATCAATCATCTCTGCCTTTCCTCTTATACGTAACACAATGGTTAGCATGCTTGTGATACTGAATGTTATTAAATGTTAGATCGGCTAACGGTCTGGATTTAGACTGTCTAATAATAAGCGATAAGCCACCCAATAAACTGGCCGTAGGGAATTTAAAATTGGGTGAAATATCACAAAAAATATCATGGGAACACAAACGCAAATTCTGCATACCTAGAACAAAGCTACTATAATAACCAGAAGATAACACTTCAACAGCACAAATCATATTTCTTGCTCATGAGATTGGTTAAACACAAATAGCCAGAACTAAAACAACACGCAGATGGGGTGATTATTGTGCTCAGGTTTCACTTATAAGCTGTGAAACATGAAACCGATTTAATAAATTTGGTATTTATTGCCCAATGTATGTTGGTCATTCTTATTTCGAATTTCATTTCACACTACTGCTACTGCAAAAGTAGTATAACTGTTTGATAAGATTATGCACACATTCCATTCACCACTCAACAGTCCTTTATGATTATACTCAAAACAGTGCACACTGATGACTGTCTAACTCAAACACAATTGAACAGCAAGATCAAATGCACTGGGGCAAATGGAAATGAACAAGCTGAAATCGACAGTCATCATTTAGTCATATAAAACAAAGTATTTGGTGATCAAAAAGTACTAGTGCAAAAAGAGTGAAGTCATTGTCATTCGGAAACATGATACTTCGACACACCACAGAAAGTGATCTAACAAGACCCAATGAGAAGTAGACAAGTGTCTGTGTTACTTACCACAAAACAACCACTAATCACACTAACTATTCCATGGTCAAAATGAGTAATATGCTCATTGATAGAACCGATCACAACCTCACGAAAGGTGACATCAAATGGATCACGAGGCTCACACCCCCAACCGTCAACCTATCAAACCAATACGTCCGTGATCCAATAGTTTAACGGCATGTATTCCATTCGCATCTCTGTACCACTCAGAAACCTCCCTGATACAAAATTTCATCATCTTCACAAGTAGGTATAAATGCATATAGGCTCTTAGAGTTTCGCATCAGTATTTTCCGTATCAGAGTAACATAATACAAATATCTTCGTCAGAATAGCTGAACTGTTTTGTCTAGCGCTCTACACAGTCTGTGGTGTAGAAACAAACCACCATCACAATTACAGCGATCACAAATATTCGAGTTACACTGATCATAATGATGTCGACGATCATCATCATGAGCACCACCACTGTAATCATCACACACCAACCCTCACAAAGTGTGTAGAGAAGCAGTCTCCCATACTACGTTTAGTTATATGAGGCTTTCACAGTTCGGTCTCATACTCCACAGTCACTCGCTCTTGCAAACACGTGCACAATCATTGACTCACTCTCATGAATTTTAATAACTGATTAGATTAATGTTTATCTACCAGATTTTGGCTGAAACACGTTTTTACTTTCCAACCATTTGTGTTTTCTTTGGCTTATCTTGCCTTTTTCTATCAGTTATGACGGTGAAAATAGAAGAGCGTCGCATCACCGTTGAATTCATTGTTGAAAGGACCGTGTGCAGTAGAACTATCATACCAGTCGTGCGGAAGTAGGCGTTTCGGATGAGCACTGCTAGCTTTTAAACATAAACACACACCAAAGGTTATTTCAATACAACATCTTACCCTTCGGAGTTAAAAGTGTCCCCACCATATTGCAGCAATGAATGAACAACATCCCGGCTGACATTCTGGGAGTTGCTACTTCTCTGGATGATATGCTGGTAGTCGCAGTTTCCCCCGAAGAATAAAGAGAGAGAGTCAAGGTTTGTGCTTCAGGCAACCCACTGTATTGAAATAGCCCTCGGTACGCGTTTATCGTTAAAAGCTGGTGGCACTCATTCGAAACTTCGGTCTGCAGGTATGCATCAGACAAATCAATCTGTGCGAAGACTTTCCCACCATTTAGGATGCTAAATAAACCACCCGGAACTGGGAGCGGATAATGGTGCTGTTCTAGAGCTGCATTCAGACCTGTCGAGAAATCAGCACAAATAAGGATAGAACCATTTGCCTTTTTGATGACCACGATAGGGGCTGCCAGCCACAAATAGGTTACTGGAGTTGCAACTCCTGCTTCGTCTAGTCGTTTCAACTCAGCTTCCACAATTTGGTGTGAGGCATACGGAACAGGCCTTTGGGGCGAAAAACTAGTGTGGCATCAGGTCGCAATCGTAGGACGGTATTTGGGGTGTTGCAGCGCCTTAATCCAGGCTGGAACAACATCTTGAATTCCTGTAGTAACGTTGAAGCCTCTATAGCTTTGACCTTACTACATATACTGTTTGAGGAAATCTCCCGATTTCTGCCATAGACTCTCCGATACTTTCGCTACGTCTGATGCCGTTTCTTTCTGAAGACGTGTAGGCTGGGAGTTGATCATGACACCAATGTATTTGCCTGGGTGCGAGTGCTGATTTTGTAGGTGGGTGTGATACTCAGAGACTTTGGCATGGGACGTCGATAAGATTGGCTTCTTCACTTTGGTCGGGTATTCTGTTTATTGTAATCACTTTTTTGTCCAAAAGTATGGGACCGCCGGCATTCATGGTGTTTGAACGGGTACAATTTTACGTAGTCCCAAGCTCCACAGTTTCAGCATGCTGTAGAGGGTTTGTGATGCTATGAGTTCAGCGTCGACGGCACTGGATGCATTATATGTACTTCTACTGCACTCTGACCACCTGACTGGACCACAGTAGTACCTTTAAGAAGGTTAGTTAGTCGCTGATACTCTTCTCCAACATCTTTGAATGTCAAATGTGGGTCCTGCTTTAATCTGTTTAATAGGCATGTTCGTATATCGGCGAATTGTGGGGACTGTAGCCTACAAATGATTAATAAGACTTTGGATTGGTCTTCTGTCAGTGATTTCAATTTGAAATGTTAACAGGTGCAGTTGACTATACCTGCGTGTGAATATCGTCGTTTTTGTTCAACACAAGCTTCACGCAGTGATAACGTTTGTTAACCAACAACCTGTAGTCACCAAACTGACGACGAAGCGTCTGCATGGTCCTTTCAGATGTTCTATCACTAGGTTTCTGCGGCACGATCAAATTGCAATATTTATCTATTTCGCCCGCTCCCAACTTTCGAAGCAACAGTCTAACCTACCATGCATTATCTCTATTTGCGAAGTCTTCTTTAAACAAATTTTCATATCTGCGAAACCATGTATCAAACGTTATGTTTGCCTCTGGGTCATAGACGAATTCGGATATGATGGTATTGACACTGTCATTGGCTGGAGATAAATAGACTGGGGAAGATATCCGTAAGCCAGCAAGCAACTCCATCATTTTAAGCTGCTACTCTATCAATTTCTCCAAGCCTGATGGGTCAGTTTCAAAATACACCCGTCACCAATTTACTATGATCGGCAGTACGACCTAGCAGACCATGAGCGATACGAAACTAACGTGCAAATGAATCGACTCTAACGTAAATCAGAAAGTCAACCACCACTACAACAATACCACCGATGGGTGAGGGCAAGAAGAGAAGACAGACCAGTGACATAAAGCTTTTTATTGTCTCAACAGCAGTCAATACAGTTGCCAGCAACGCTGAATACATACATTTCTAGGTGACCTTGACAACACTAAATCCACATGTATGTTAAAATAGTTAACAACTGATGAGAGTTCAGCCTTGAGAGGAGAGAGACGAAAAACTAGCGACGGTTTGAAAACAGCTATGTAGGTGATTTTACGGTCATAGGGAAAATAGCCGGGAAAGCTATACAAAAATAGGGTTATATAGCACTTAGAGAGGGGATTCCTGAAATTTCAATGAGAAGTTGTGACCGATGGGGCAAATCTGGCGACCGTGAGGACAAATACTCAAAAATGATATTGGGTGACGGTCACGCTATGTTGTGAACTGACAGAAGTTGAGAGTATGGACCAATGTATTCCAAAATCTGCTCCTGCATTTTTAATAAGAATCGATACTAATTTCTCTCTACCGATGATACGATTTGCAAATTCTCGAATAGACTTGTGTGACTCTAAATCCAGCTCCTCACAGATCAGCTGTGGAGAAAACAATGACTTCAAAAGTTAATATATGCTTCTAAACGAACCTCGATTAAAAATGGTTTTTGGATAGAAAACCATGAGGTAGGTGTTTCATTACAGTAACAGATAAATAAGGAATGAATCCGACTATAGTCCTTGCAACATTTGCATCTAATCAAAGCATCTATAATCCAACGGTTAGGCTTCTCTAACCTAAATTCACTCATCATTCGACACGATTGTCTTCAAAAATCAGTGAATGATATCCAATCTAACTAACGAATAAGATGGAGTAACTCCATATCATACCCTTGGTTCTCAGTATCACCACAAAAAATGTCGGCTCTATGACTCATTAGTATCCTAAGAACGTCAATTTGAGTTATATCTCTGTGTTTGCATGATATCAATATGAGCATATTGATAGTCTGAACCAGTGCAACGACGAACAACGAAAAGAGGAACTGAGTAAAAACTATAAAGCACTAGACAAAGAAGTGAAGAATAAGGCGCGGTAAGACACTTGCAGGTGAAGCAGAACAGGCTGCAAGGTAAGAAAGACCCGACAACATTATATCGAATAACCAGGTCACTATCTGGGAGGGAAGACATCAACGCAGATGAAATCAATGAGAGATAGTGAAGGAAACCTAGTTACCAAAGGGTAGAAACAAAGGAAACAATAAGTGGACCAATACAAGAAACTCTTAAATTGAACACCACGTGGAGCTCGTCCAGGAATAACACAAGCAGGCAAAAAAATATCAACCAACATAAAATATCTGAGAAAATCAGAAGTCTGAACAATGCAAGAACAAAGATATGTTCAGAATAAAATGAGTCCAATTAATTTCATGGTCTTTTATCAGCTCCAAACAGCCTACAACTGAAATGAATTATTAGCAGTAATAAAAAAATAACATACTTTAGACAAACAGAAACAAACGGATTCAGGATTAACAATAGGGTAGTAAGTCAAAGAAACACAAGATTAATAGTTACATACCTTAGTCAAAATTTATGCTATCTATATCTGATGAGATGGAAAATTCTAGAGCTGTGGAGTAGGGGGATGACCAACGAAAATCAGTGCAAAAGAAGGGACTGTTCAAAGGCCAATAGGTTACACAATTACAAGAAAAACTGGAAGAATCGTCAAGTGATTAATATTCAGTAAGTAATTAATGAAGAGATGATGCAATTAAAAGAAAAGGGAAGACTATATACATCCATATGCAAAAAATTACATACATTTACCGAGGTAAAGAAAGGTTAATTAATTAAAGTCTCCTTCTAAGTACATAGGTCAGGTTCAAAATGTTTGATAGCGAGAGCCTCCGCAAACCGTAATAAACATGGTGTTCTTTGTTTGTTGATCATCCTGAAAGATTGAGAAACATCTATTTGATGTCCCGTTTCCATCAGATGCCTGGCGATTGCGCTTTTAAAGACCTTTCTCCCATTCAGACACAGATTTCTCGGAATATGCTCATGACATCGAGTAGACGCCCTTCTTTCAGTCCATCCTAAGTACTTGCTACCACTAGCACAGGTGAAATGATATACGCAGTTGCAGGTGACGTGAGATGGGTATTTGTCTACTTTCGACTGTTCTATTGAGCATAATGTATTGTAAACTGATATCAGTCTGGCATCACGGAAGCTTCTTACCACCTCATTTTGTTCTGCAAATGTCTTTGTTCGTGCATTGTTCAAATTTGTCAAGGGAAATAAATGTATGACATTTCTGAAAAGACATCCCCCTCTTCAAACAATAAAGTCGCTGAATCGGGTAGTGACTACGTTGCAGAATGGCTAGACAGTCCACCAAGGTCAAGTTTTATGAGCGATGTTTGCAAACTGACTGCTTCCTACGTACTTCTTCCAAAGTTATTCGGTCAATGAAACTTCCTCCTTTTCAGAAGAATTTACGTCCGATAACCAAATGGCATCTTGAAACATCGAATACAAACATCTCCACACTGAAATCTCAGCTATCTATATTTGATGACCTTCTTGATGAACTGAATATTGTTTGCCACATACATTTCACTAATTTTATCTATGACCTACAGTCGAAGACATCTAGAAGCTGGGAGAATAAACTCATCAAATCCATAAGTCCATAATCTGTCAACAGTCTGATCTACTACCATTGCCGAAAACAGAACTCAATCAATTACTGCTCCTCTGTACAAAAGGTGTTCAGCTCCAGTTTAATAATCAACTATACTGGCAAACTGATGGGGTGTCTACGGGTTCACCACTAGGACCTATCTTAGCTGATATATTCGTGGCTCATCTCCAGCGAACAAGCCTGAATGCTGCGATCAAGGAAATGACACATTATTGCAGGTATGTCGATGATACTTTCATCGTTTGTGATAATATGAATCATGAGTCAAAGTTGTTCGACACCTTCAATCAAGCTCATTCAAACATTAATTTTACAATGGAATATGAAAATGAGGACAGATCCAGTTATTTTGATCTAAGTATAAGACGAAGATGTGATGGTACAGTTGAGAAAATTATCCACAGAAAAGACGCGTGCATCGGTCAGTACCTTCACTACAATAGATTCTGTCCAATCAACTATGAGCGTGGTTTAGTCAGGACGTTATTCACGAGAATAAAAAAGCTGAGCTCTAAAGATATACAAGAAGAAGAATTCGAGATAATTGAAAAGGCTCTTATAGAGAATGCATACCCGAAGGAACTCATCATGAAGCATGGAAAAGAACTTACTGAGAGACCAAAGCATCCAACTGTTGAGAAGAAGCCTGTTTTCCTTCGCCTAGCATTCAAAAGCAATGAGACATCTGAAAGAATAGACAGAAGAATAAAAGCTGCACTGATAAGGAGCTTCCGTGATGCCAGACTGATATCAGTTTACAATACATTATGCTCAATAGAACAGTCGAAAGTAGACAAATACCCATCTCACGTCACCTGCAACTGCGTATATCATTTCACCTGTGCTAGTGGTAGCAAGTACTTAGGATGGACTGAAAGAAGGGCGTCTACTCGATGTCATGAGCATATTCCGAGAAATCTGTGTCTGAATGGGAGAAAGGTCTTTAAAAGCGCAATCGCCAGGCATCTGATGGAAACGGGACATCAAATAGATGTTTCTCAATCTTTCAGGATGATCAACAAACAAAGAACACCATGTTTATTACGGTTTGCGGAGGCTCTCGCTATCAAACATTTTGAACCTGACCTATGTACTTAGAAGGAGACTTTAATTAATTAACCTTTCTTTACCTCGGTAAATGTATGTAATTTTTTGCATATGGATGTATATAGTCTTCCCTTTTCTTTTAATTGCATCATCTCTTCATTAATTACTTACTGAATATTAATCACTTGACGATTCTTCCAGTTTTTCTTGTAATTGTGTAACCTATTGGCCTTTGAACAGTCCCTTCTTTTGCACTGATTTTCGTTGGTCATCCCCCTACTCCACAGCTCTAGAATTTTCCATCTCATCAGATATAGATAGCCATAAATTTTGACTAAGGTATGTAACTATTAATCTTGTGTTTCTTTGACTTACTACCCTATTGTTAATCCTGAATTTCAAATCTCCATTTATTTCTGTGTGTTTAAATCATGGGTGAACGTGGAGAAGAAAGGGGTGATGAAGATACTCAACCAGAGTCAACAACAAGCACCAACCACTATCAACGGGAGAAGTCTAAGGCAAGTTGTCTCTCCCACCTACCTAGGCAGGGCACCATCGTTTCAAATACAGGTGGTGGCACATATGAGGATGTCAAAGCAGCCAGCATCGGTAAAGCAAGACAGGCCTTCATTAACCTGAAGTCAGTGTGGAGATCTACTGCACTCCACTCCACTCAGCGTAAGGCGTGAACAACAGCCGGATTTTCAACACTAATCTCAGTCAAGTCATTCAGTGCTTCTATGTGATGGTTGAGAGAATTGGCGCGTCGCGAAAAGCATTTCCAACAAAATGCAGACATACATCAACAGCTGCCACCTACGCTCACTCGATACTGAAGGTGGAAATCAGATGGCCAGAATAATAGGACTAAGCAACAAGGAACTCTGGCTGGCTGGCAACGAACCAACCAAGAAATCATTGCCCAACAAATATGTAGAAGGAAGTGGATATGGATTGGATTGCATTGCATTGGGCATACACTGAGAATACCGTTTGGGGACATCACGTGCCAGGGCAGGTCGTTGAGTGGAACTGGAATGGGAAACGACGAGTTGGGTGTTTGAGTCGAGGGTGACATGGAGGAGATCGTGTGAGGACAAAATGAAAGCTTCTGGGTGGACGTGGAGCCGGGTTCAAAAGACTGCAGAGAAGAGAGTGAAATGGCGACCTGCTACTGAAGCCCTATGTTCCACTAGGAACCCAAGAGGCAATAATAAAAATAGCGTTTATCAATTGATTTACTCATGTTGTGTGTGACTGACAAAAGTCCTATGAAAAATAATGACATCATCCTATTTGCAAATGGTGTTATTCACTTGAAACATAGTTTCATCCACCGGGCAGTTAGCGCAAAATCACTTCACACTGTTTCGTGAGATAATTGAGCACATTCATTTAAGTAATATCAAATGCACCACACCTAAGTTGCAACTCAATGTTTTTGATGACGAAAATGTCAGTCGACTCCTGGTTTCTCCGACATCGTCACCATCATCCGACAGGCAGATGCAATTAGTTACTTTTCGACAATGATCCAGGCTATGCATCTTACAACTTTAATGAAGAAATATTTCGTTGCATATCACACGACATTAAAATACGGCGCTTCACGGAAAATGAACGGGTTGGGAATCTAACACATAAGGGAAATCGAACTGATTAGATGACTGGACATAAAGATCTCTGGAACAATAAATATGGAATATAAATAGAAAATATAGTGGTGGATGTTTTTCAGTAGAGAGAAGTAGCAACTCCCAGAATGTCAGCCGGGATGTTGTTCATTCATTGCTGCAATATGGTGGGGACACTTTTAACTCCGAAGGGTAAGATGTTGTATTGAAATAACCTTTGGTGTGTGTTTATGTTTAAAAGCTAGCAGTGCTCATCCGAAACGCCTACTTCCGCACGACTGGTATGATAGTTCTACTGCACACGGTCCTTTCAACAATGAATTCAACGGTGATGCGACGCTCTTCTATTTTCACCGTCATAACTGATAGAAAAAGGCAAGATAAGCCAAAGAAAACACAAATGGTTGGAAAGTAAAAACGTGTTTCAGCCAAAATCTGGTAGATAAACATTAATCTAATCAGTTATTAAAATTCATGAGAGTGAGTCAGTGATTGTGCACGTGTTTGCAAGAGCGAGTGACTGTGGAGTATGAGACCGAACTGTGAAAGCCTCATATAACTAAACGTAGTATGGGAGACTGCTTCTCTACACACTTTGTGAGGGTTGGTGTGTGATGATTACAGTGGTGGTGCTCATGATGATGATCGTCGACATCATTATGATCAGTGTAACTCGAATATTTGTGATCGCTGTAATTGTGATGGTGGTTTGTTTCTACACCACAGACTGTGTAGAGCGCTAGGCAAAACAGTCCAGCTACTTTGACGAAGATACTTGCATTGTGTTGTTTCTATGCGAAACTCTAAAAGCATATGGGTATTTGTAGCGAGCGACGTAAACTTAACACAACGGTATTATCTACTGTCTGTAGAGATTCACAATGTGACGACATTCGAAATGACAATTGGCATATTTCATTGCCAAAGTTTTGTAAGCCATACACACAATTATTTAAATGAACGCACAAGTCGTCTTCCTTAAGTTCGGGTCCGATGTTTCTTTGGTTTACTTCTATCTATTTCCCTGCTAACAAATTATCCGCATCGATGATAGAGTACAAGAAATACCTTTACTAGCGATTGGCGACTGATATATATATATATATAAATATATATATATATATATATATATATATATATATATATATATATATATATATATATATATATATATATAATGGTGATCCACTATCAGAGTTCAGGATGACACATCATTGGCTCTTTTCTCTCTCAAATACAGTTACAAAGAATTGGATAGGAAGCGATATGAAGTTGACTACTTCGTAGACGGTTTTTCGGTACAATCTTGCGACCTTATCAAGCTGGATCGTTGTTGATAGTGACTCGGACTCAGTGCAAGCTAAAACAGTATCCAAGCAGAATGAGATGCCCATCTAGGGCTCAACTACTCAATATTTCAAGGAAATACTTAGCTGACGCATCCATAGTGATTAGTATCTTACAACGTTTATCATCAATGCCAGTTTGATTGGACCAATGATGATTGAAGAGAAAAATGGGTGGCGAAAGATTCGATTCGAATCAGTGGCCTTCGGATTGTCCATCCGACTAAGCCACAAGACCTAGCCGCTGACCACGCTTTTACTTCACTTTAGTGGCCGGGGTTGCGTCAACGTTTCATGTGATTCTGCAACGCGTAACTGACGGTTAGTCGTAATCACACCATCTGCCCAGCCAGAACCTCTCATCTAAATTGAACGGAAGAGTTAGAGCATAGTATTAATTGTTGATGGGATATATCTGCATGAGCTGTGGTTAAGAAGACACTCAATTGTAAGAATGAGACACCAAACGCCATTTTGAGATGCCATATTTCAGTGACTTCTTGAAAAAAGTAAACAAGCACACGGAAGACGTATCTTAAGCAATGAATTGTTTAATATTCAGAATGAACACGAACAGTGAATGACATTTACACTATCCATGTTCACTCTAAATTTTCATCGCAACCACTTCCTTTTTCAGACTTTTTCCCTCATCCTTTGGACCTTGACTGTTGGTTTGAGCCATGCGGGGCAATGTAGACTAGTCTGTTGGGGTCCATAGGACAAGAGGAACCAGTGGTTGGAGATTCTAGGTGATATGACTGAGAACCGATGTCAGTGGCACAAATGTATACACACACCATCATCATCTTAACGACGCTACACCGAATCTCACCATTTTCTCATTCTTCCTTCCTCTCTTTTAGCACTTTATATTTCTTTTGACTGAATTTTCTTTTCTTCATCATGCGCCTCACCGCCTTTTCACTTGATGTACTGATATGAGCTGTGGTAACTTAGACCGTTACGCAGTAATGCTTGGTCCTATGTTGATATTGATGATGATGATGAATCACCAAGGTCTCATTTCCTTCTGATTTCTACAAACTCTGCATTCCAACCTAAAAGCTGGTTAGTTTAGGTTTCAAGGCGCCGTAACTATCCGTCATACTAATTTACTCCGGGTACAAAATGTTACATGTGCTCCGACTAAATCTTTCTACTATACTGGGTGATGATTTAAGGTGAAATGAAAATCTGGCCCGCGGTAAGATTCTGACTGGTGACCTCCAGGTTATTGGGCCGATGTTCTACCGACTGAACTACGAGACCGGACGCCGATCAGATCTTAATTTCACTTTAATTACCAAAGGTTATGCCCGACTGTCATGCGAATTCGCGATGCGTGACTACTGCTGTATCGTATTCACACTGGCTTCCCAGTGTGTAACTATCTGAAATAGCTGTGGTTTAGCAGACTACTATAGTAGTGGCATAAAAATGCAAAATAATTTCTTTATTCAGTTATCACAGTAGTGTACAATGGGAAAAAAACTAACTTCCTGCAAAACGATACTTGAAAATGTAAATACGTTCGATTACAGGAAAATGTTGCCACATAGTTAGTTTATACGCATTCATTTGTGTACGAATGTTGACATATAGGCTTCTTGATATGCTAACCATTCAGCTACACGTTCCTTGTATGATGGCGATTTCTGCTTACTGAAAGGTTTTCGTTTAAAACGGTGATCGATATTAAATTTCATCCGTGGTGTTGTACGTCGCGAATAATCTTTTCTACCTATATGTAAAATAAAATGATAAATAAAACTGCTTATTGATACTTGTAATTTCCCGTTGCTATAGTGGATCGAATTGCTTGTGCCCCAATGGGCAACGTCTTAGAGCGGTAGGTACTGGGTTCGAGTCCCAGTAGGAACACTACTCACTACGGGGAAGAGGCAAGTATGCTCAGCTGACAAGCAAATACGAAATACGAAAAAACGCGTGCCCTGGATTCAACTGCTAGCCATCAAGTAGACCGCGATAAATAAATAGGTCAGCTATATTAACTATGAATAGATAAATCATACGACTCATCATAACCGAGTAGTATGAAATTATCTTAAATGCACTACTGAGGAAACTGTGACCACAGGAAAATTCGCTACACGAAATAACAAGAGAGCTGTAGCAACATATCAATGAAAAGCTTATGCATTGTGGAATAGATTAATGTGTTTTGATGAAAAGTTTACAAATGGTGTTTTGGTAATATTCCCAATAAAATACAAACTTATCATTATGTAAACTACTCATTAGAAACCTATTTATAACACATAGCTGTAACATTTATTCAGTACTACTGATATGACTACCCATGAGTAACGTATTTAATATGCCTGCCTAGGTTTCCTCTGATTGGTTGTTTGTTGTTGTTTGGATAATTCCTGTTATCTGATTGGTCGACCGAATAAGTCGACCGCTAGCCGCATTAAAATTGTCATGAATGAATGGATAAAATTCACCTTTATGATAAAATGAAACTGATTTTAAAAGTCAATAAAATGCACATTTTATGCAGGCTTCCGACGAATAGGTCTCTGAACTGAGTTATCATTTTTCGGAGTTGAACATCAAGAAAGTGGAAGTTCGAGTCTATCTCTGCTTCTCGAGTGAGGCACCAGCACCAGCGAAAATGTGAAGATTTTCAAGACTCACATTCTTATTACAAATAATGAAACTACCTACGTATCCTTTTATTTATAGATATGAAAGCTGTTGATTGCGTTGAAAAGACGATGTTTTCCATACTTGCCGTAAGGTAACTAGTCAGTATTTAATTAACAACATTTGGCTAAACATTTCAAAACAAAATCAGATGATTGTGGACAAGCATTATGTCAACTGTTCGCATATCACCCTAAATTATAGAATCACTAACTTACACTTCGGTATAATCTCTAGTTAATGTGGAAATGATGAAGTTGACTGCATCTTCTACTTATTCCAGAGATCTATCAGATAGCTAACAAGAAACAGCCAAGTTGCATGAGGTCAGCTGCTGACAAAAATTTAAAAAGCACTCAACAAATATATGCACTTTTGCAAAGTAGACAATGAGCTAGACGTATGTTGTGAGGGCGAGTGATGCTTACTATTAAGTTGCCTAGAACTCGATAGGTGGAGAAGGGATGCAAACCCACAACCCACTGATTCATCTTAAACTATATTTGAATACTTTTTATACTATAAATTTAATAATCACTAATCACCAGCATCCCACAAGAACAATAGGAAATGCTCACCTGACGGACCATTCTTTGAACTCTCACTACTAGTGAATGAGTTCGCTATTTCAACTGAATTAAATCTTCGTCTTTTCAATGGTAAAACTGGGTTTTCTGATACTGTGTGGCAAAATTTAGAAAATGTTTTAGTGACATTTTCAAAATCTATACTTACGCAGACGAGATAAGGACACACTTATATTTTTGTGACTCTACAATAAAATTATTTTTAAAAAAATATATAGCAAAAGTGTATCATACCTTTTTGCCACTGCTATTCCTGGTGTGTTCAACTTCTGCAGTCCGCGGAATTCTTGTCAATTCGTCGTCTGCATCAGAATCATAATCTCCACTATCAGAACTTGTATCTACAATATCTGTGTGAGAGTCTGTTTCACAAAGAAATGTCCTCGAACATACTATATGGAAAGAAATACCTGTATTACTGGTACGGAGAGGTTGACAATTTTCACCATCTTCATCACTATCATTATAATTATTATAACCGTTCTTATTATTCGACGACGCTACATCTGGTAATAATGATAAAAAGTCTTTGAAGACAATCAAGTGTGAAATTTAATAATAATGTTATACCTCCTTCTTTGACGACTGAAAAATCCATCAAATCTACCACATCACAGTGTGGGAATTCATAATTATACTACGTGAAGAGGGAGAAAAAAGATGATGCATACATACAGATATGCATAATATACCTACCTTATCAGCTATACTGTTCAACTTTGACGCAAAATCGGAATTTGTACGTTTTTTGGCCATTTTTATGATTGCAGGGATTTGTGCTATAACGTTAATATGATGCTGTATAAAAGAGACATACTTAGTACAAATAAAATGATTAGATCACTTATATTTAATTACCATGACTGGAGAGGTTTAAACACGGGCAATATACACACATAAGTAATAAATAAAGTTGTAACTTGGAATGGGAAATAGAGCTGTTTAATCCTGTTCAGTATCGTTTTCGCATCGTAACTAATTTCATAAAACTGGAGATGTGGCTTATTGGTCAAGGTAGTTACCATCAAACCGCTGGGCCAACGGCTCAAACCTCAACTCACTAACGGAGGTTTGAGCAGCCAAGTGATGATATGAACCTTCACATGATAGGTGTAGCTCATGGCCTGGTACAAGAACATGTACACGGTCGCTGAAAGAGTTTAGTTTGTAACTACACCCTTCGTATATCATGCAAATGATCGGTATCAATTGTGAATGACCGGAAACTAGTCTATGCGCTAAACTTAATCACTAGAAACAATACAACTCAGTAATAGTGTGCAGGTTCGCACACTAGGCAATAAGTCACACCTATGATATAAGGGTGGTGATTTCTACTGCCTAGTCGTCTAAACCCCAGTATATGCAGTGGAGAAATTGACATGTACCTGACGTTAAGATCACTTTTACTACTGATTATAAAGTTGAAAAATCCGCAAAAATTAAAGAGCATTTTGTTCTTTTAACTAAAACTGACAATATTGTTCTGTTGTTATGCTGATATCAAGTTACCACTTGATTTCAGTGGGAGAAATCCCAAGACAATGGTCTAGCAACCATAAGAATATGTAAAAATGAACGTGTACAACCTTACTGATACTTGTAATTTCTTACTCATTCTTACAATAGACCGAATTCATTGGTCTCTGTTATCAAATGAATTTCTTTAACGAACGCTGAAATTTAGCTTTACGTTAATTTTTGGTGTTATCTCCGTCATGTGAAAACTTTACAAAAAACTTGCAATTTCTCTTGCCAAAATAAGCGCTAAGATCGAAGTTATATACAGGTTAAACACCCACGTGGAAAAGCACATGATATTTCAGACTACGACTGACTAATATATAATAAATTTTATAGTTTGTGGTTCTGACTGATTTTTCCAGCGAATCTATCTATTCTAACAGAAACTATGCTATAAAAATTGTTATAATCTAGGTCTAATTCTACCAAGTATGAAATCCAATCTTTATGAACTATATATAATGCATAAATTACTTGAGTATAATGGGGGAAACACTTATTGGTGAATATGAATAACTGGTTGATGTTAAAAATCGAAACTTATTGCAACCAATAGGTGTCATCAGAAAAATTAGTAGAGTGGTTAATTAGTTTCATATACATGGATAAAGAAGTTTCTAAAAACATGCAGGTTGGTCATTCTCACGAACCTGCAAGTTGGATAACAATTTAATGCTCGCTAGCCACCTTCAAGTTGAGCTTTTAAAAGCTCTAGCGAGAATTCATGACTTATTGGGTCAACCATATGATGTGAAAGAAAATACTTGCCAACGGTATCAAATGACAGTAGCATTATATCACGAACCAACAGAAGTTAAAAACGTGTATCACTGAATTTCAACCCATTGGATGAGTTGAAACCTGCCCATTATGAGACCAGATAGTCGTGGGTACATACTGCTAAGAAGTCACGAATTGAAACAAAACAGCAGTCGAGTACTTCCACAGTCTTAATAGTTTTCTAAGTGAAGCCAAAGTGTAATGAAAACTTTAAAATATCAGCATGACGTTTTATCTTCGAACCAAATGTAGTGTACCAGTGATTATTAAAACAGAGTCCGAGGGTTTGTAAATAAGCTATGAAAGCGAGAGACTACTCTACTTTCAGGTGAATAAACGTGTCTAAGTGCGTAGTACCTATGTGCCACTGTGACAAATGAATTTATGATCCATTGGCCAAGGATTTATTCCTGCAGATCGAATCGAAAAAAGAGAAGTGAAAGAACTGAAGTCCCGATTAGCAATAGGAAAAGATGTGGTGGATTTTCATGTAGTAAGGCTTCGGAAACAAATGATGCCGAAGCCCTTATAAACAAGACGAAAACGCACTTAAATGATTTCATCATTCTGTATACAAATGCCCAGCCTCCTAAATGAATGGACCGAACTAATGTAATAGAAAAAGAAAACCCGACATGACTGCAACCCCAGAAACGTGGCTATCGGAGATTGGTAATAATGAAGCACATCTACACAGATTCTTTGTTAAAGTAACATATCAGCGTGAAGAGGTAGTACTGACTACCTTTACTTGAAGAATAACTTTAAGAGCCATAGAAATAGAGGCATACGAAGGTGGAACAAATGAAATGTCACGTTACAAACTGAAGTGGAAGAGATACGATGTCAACTTGGTCATAGTATATCGTCGTCCTGAATGTGAGGCTGAAAACTCTTTCCTATACAAAACTGACTAACTGGGCAGATGGTTGCAAGAGACTTGAACACACTATCAGTTGACTAGAACAGCCTAACAGAAGCGTCAAGTTATTCGTTTGGTGACAGGTTGACGAAAATACGTTTACTTGGCTCTTATGCAGCACATTATAGCTGCACCCTGATGCCACTATGAGCACGTCCAATTAATTCTAGGCCTAGTATTTTTGCATACACCACCTGGCGAAGGCGATCATGCTGTTGTACCAGGATAGCACCCCAGCTCGACCCGAAATGTAAAGCGAACATGATAGCTGTTAAATCGACAGCCTTTTCGGAGGACTGCACAGTCATTGCAAAAGCCCCAGATGATGGTGTATGCTCTTTCAAACTTTTATACTCGAGCTACTCAGCCGTACATTCTATGGACTGTCCTCAAGTGATGAGAACAATGTCTTGCGAGCAGAGATTACGAACTCTGAAGTATACTAAGGCGAAAGAAAGTGTTGAGGTCTTGTTAATAACCATAGTGCAACTAAGGTGTAGTGTTGAAAGATCCCAGAATAAATGCATCACAACTCACTGGTCTCTAATTCGCGTCGAAATCGATTTAGTTCAAGTACCAGTAGTAGGAGTGAACTGTAGGAGTGAAACACATCACGTTATTCCCACCTTATTTAGAGAAGCAGAAACTATCTAGTTGACTGAAGATGACAAATCAGAGGATACGGCCAATTATTTTCCCGAAATCACTGCGTAGGAACACCCAGTGGAAGCTACTTCAACAAAAGCATAGAACTCCAACTGTGCAAATCTATTGCAATGACATATTTAGCGCAGTAAGTACTCTGGATGCAAGAAAACCAACGAAACCAGATGGACTACACCGAAGGCAACTCCTGCAGCTCATATAGGACATCACTGGTCCAATGACTGTAATAACTCAACTGCAGCACTCAATCCATACATATATATTACTGGGAGTGCCATAATCGCAGCTATTCATAAGACAGGTCCCAGAAAACAATGAATAAAAACATGCAAACTTCATAGCATAAAGTGTGAAATCAATGTGAATGTGGAGTCAACAAGGGAAATTCTAATATAATACTACAATGATCAAACATCAACAAATAGCACGCACGTAGGAAGCCTCATAACACCAAAAGACTGAAGATGTGGTGAAGAATAAGCGGTATCTAACAGCCTATATACCAACTTGTGTCGAGGATAGATACACTAACAAGTCAACAGTGGCGTATAACGGAAATGTTGCAAGGTAACTAACACAGTCATACAAATGGTTCCCGCAGATATTTTCATAGTGCTGAAAAATAACTGGGCATTCACATACAACATCAAATGCATACTCGAACCTCAACAAATGGGGCGATATGAACTAACTACTGGAATCATAGAAGCAAACTCCAGCTTACTTTAACTACAGGCCAAGTGTACAACATTTGTTTCTCTCTGGTACAAAGGTGTTCAAATGTCTAACAAAAACAGCGAAGCTGGCAGGTGAAATTTAGCTAGCACTTGGTAGCTGACGCATACAAAATAACTCAGATAAATCTAGAAAGCATATTTGTACTATGTACAAGATATTGAAATGTGTTACGTCATTTGAAGCATCATCTGCGAGGAAAACCAGTGTTTAGAGAGTGAACTCAACCATATCTCTTTTTAAGTACTATTTCCACAAACTTGTAATTCAAGGAAAGTAACATTTTGATACGGAACCTGAAACTACCATTGCAGGACACAGTGGTTGGCAGCTGTCCCTACCAAACACCTCTCTTGAGGAAACCAAGCACATCGGGGTGAGCTGAGATACCTGAAAGCATCGCTGACGGTTAAAAGACATAGAGGATGTCTTATGGATAGCACCGGCACCTATTTCACTGTGACATTACTGTTTGTCGATTAACGTTTACTACTGTGGAAGAGCAATATTTGTGCGTGCTGAGTTGTCAGTTCACTTTTTCCGCTTCCGCTTTTCGTATTTACGTTTGCGTAAACACTAAAAATCTCACACGTTTCTCCTACTACAACTTACCCACAGTCTAGACGAAAGCCCAGCCGAAAATCTGTTGTCGCAAAATCAACTTACAACTGCGGCGCCGGCGTTAAATCCTGGGTTAAATGATGAGGTTCATGACAGTGCTCAGTGTCCAATATTTCCTAGTTGAGCACTGCAAAGCTACAGTTTCTGAGTTCTTATGTGTAGGTCTTGAAGCCGTTTTCATGTCTGATTCATCCCCTCAGTGGGAACGGACGTCATTTGTGATTTCCTTCGTTTGCTTCGCTGTAGATATAATTGCTCGTGGGTTGTTTCTGTTTTCTCATGGTTTAGCATGCCATCAAACTAAGAAGCTTCTGGGAAGATCGACGGTATTCTTTCAACTGCTGTTTACAAAACACTCTGGAGTTGGAGTTGTTAGTATGAGTAAAACGAGGGAAGTAGCTGTTCAAAACAGAAGGAAGGGAATATATGGAAAAAACAGTCACTATCATAGGAAAGGGGGAAAATCAAATGAAAGAGTGTAACTGCATTAGGACAATAACAATGACATTTCTCGAATACTGAGATATGTAAGAGCTGCGGTGGGCCAGTGGAATCACAGACTCCGATGAAGTATGCCAGCCAGTGTGTTTATTCAACAATTCTTTGAGTCCAAAGCAAGCATCAAGTGTGTAGATTTCAGGTTCAGATTCAGGTTTATCGTTTGAGGACAGGAGGCAGTTAGCCTGTATCAATCCTTCTCCAGTAGATTTCTGTGCTTGTCCAAGTCCCCTTTTGAACCAGTCAAATGATGATACGGGGACCACTTCCTATGGGAGTCGGTTCAAGGAGTTGATTACCCAACGCAAGAACCATTACTCCACAGAGACTATGTGCGTTCTCTGCCTTTTCAGCCCCCTGCTATGTCTTCTGGGGTGTTCCGACCAAGTCGGAAGAAAAGCAGAAGATGGATCAGGTTCGAAGTCACTTCTTAGAAGCCCGTATAGCATGAGTAGGTCTCCCCTCTGTCTGAGACAAGATAAAGTGAAGAGGTACAGCTCCTCAAGTTGATCTTCGTAGGTGAGGCGAGCCATCTCAGGGATCGTACGAGTGACCGCTCTCTGAAATGCTTCTGGAAGGTCTGTATCACCTTCCAGGCAAGGATTTGCAGCCTGCATGCAGTTTTCTAATTTAGACCTAACTAAGGATGTGTATAAGATGGTGGACATGTCACCACTTATTTTGTAAACATTCTGCGAAATTCCCAAACTGTCCTAAAATTCCAAGCTGCTACCATTCGACGGCGTGCTGTGGTTTCCAAGCCATTGCTCACCGTGACTCCCAGGTCATTGTGGGTCAGTACTGACGGTAGAGGAGTCCCATCAGAATCGTGGGGGTTGCCATGCATATGCCCCAAATGCATGCTCACACACTTACTCTCGTCGATTGGCGTAAGCCACTTCTCTGACCAGGTACGTAAGCCGTTTTGGTCTCTCCAGAATGCACGAATATCCTACTCATTCCTAATTTCCTGCCAGATTTTTACACCATCAGAGCAGAGAACCACAGAGGATTTGGAGGTATTAGCCAGATGATTTACGTATAGGAGAAATGGTAGGAGGACCCAGGACTGTGCCTCGGGGTACTCGACCCTCTACTGACTTCTAAGAGGAGGGTTGGGAATTGATACCAACTCTTCGTCCCGTACCACTAAGTCACTCTCTTATCCAAGCAAGCAGACTGCCAGCCATTCCTAAACGTCCCAGCTCCCTGAGCAACCTGGAATGAGGTACTTTGTTGAACACCTTACTGAAGTCTGTGAAAATGACACTTACATGTATCCCATTATCTTTACACCTGACCCAACTTTCCATGGCCGTGAGCAGGTTTGTCAAGCAAGAGAAATTTCGGCGAAAGCTATGCTGCGAAAGAGACAATAGAGTGCTGGTCTCTAAGTGGACTGTGATGGCTTTCTTGATTGCTCTTTCTAGGAATTTAACTACACTAAACAAAATCATCGGCCTGTAATATGATGGGCGCTGCCTTGAACCTGCCCTGTGGATAGGTGCCACTATGACATACTTCCAGCCATAGGGGAGTGTGCCCTCACCGAAGGACAGTTTGGATGTGGTAGTTGATGGGCCAGCTACATAGAGTGCAAGCTGTCTGAGCAGCCTTGGGTACAACTCATCCAGTCCCGCCGACTTTTCCACGTAGAGATTACTCAATGTCCGAAGTACATTATCGCGATCGATATCCACAGAGTTCTTCCTGTCATATGTCAACGCCTCTACTGCTGAATAAGTGCACACAGGAGACTTCAGCAAAACAGCCAGCCATAGCCTCTGGTTTCTCCTTATCATCTTCGATCAAACATTTGGCTTATGTCCTTTTGATTGGGGCGGGTGTAGCACGATACATCTTGTTTCCAAAGTTCATGTGGGAAGATAACCCTCAGGATGTTGAAATGCAGCTTGGGCAAGACGTGTCCCAGAGCATATTCCAGAATGGCGGATAATGGCGATACGTTTATTTCAGGCTTCTTTGTAACGCTTCATTACTGTAGAGGCACCAATGTGGGTGGCAAGACTCCAACACTTTTCCTTACCTTGTAGCAAGATTCGGATGTCAGGGTTTATCTGCGGGGGACAAAGTTCCTGCCCCCTCTGACACAGTTCACGCATGAACGGTCGAGACACTCTTGAATATAACTGTTTGAAGGAGCAGTATGCAGCCTTAACTGAGGCTTCCGGATTGACTGCTGAGTCCCCCCGAAGAGGCTGACAAGTTGGTAGCCCCATTATTCGCTTTTTTGGCATTGGGTCCAGCTGCGGCGTCGTCCTAGTGTAAGATGGCTTCTGTAAATCTGAAGATGATCACAGCGTGATCACTTTTACGAACGGGTATGGGATGTCGGATGCAGCATACAACATCTGTATGTGATGATGCTGAGTCTAGAACCGATGGAATATGCTGATGGTCATATCTGGTTGCTGTCCTAATGCGCTGCATACGGTCTAAGCGAATTGGTGTTTCCACTAGGCCGTGATCAAACGAGGTACTCGCTGCTGTTGCTGCTAGTCTAGCCCAGTCAACTTATAGTGCGTTGAGGTCTCCTATAACTAGACATCGGCATTTATCTGTCCAGGGGGATCAGCCTATTTGAGAGGAAGTTTGCTGCACCAGATTCAGGGCTTCGATATGCCACGATTGCGTTAACATCTTGTCCCCTGCATTTCAGTCAGCAGTGCAGCATTTCATACGCAACCGTTTCCATGGCTTTAACAGTTAAGGTATTCTTGACTTAAAGGATGACACCGCAACTTCTAAGCACCAACCTATCACTCCTGGAGAGGGCGAATCCTCGTGTGTCTTACTGACACTGATCTCGGAAGACAGCCAAGTTTCCGAGGTGAAGATAGCGTCAGAACTTTTTTGTCTACTATATTACTAAGCTCAACCTGACTGTTCAAGAGACTACGTGCATTTGTGTACAAGACAATGAAACTACTTCAGTGAGTTTCCGTCCCGTCCATAGGGGCTTCAGAGCCATTCATTGCCAAATCCTCACCACAGGAGATTCCGCCAATTTCAGATCTTGCTCTTTTGCCATTCGCCCGGGTTTTAGTCCTGCTTCCGCCCCCCATTTTTTGATTCGACCAGCAAGAGCCAGATCCCTACACACGATGATAGGCTATTTACCATGAAGAGCATTGATTGAGGGATTTCAACCAGAATTTGTAAATTCATTAAATCACACTTTCTACGCATTTCTTGCTTGTTTCGGATGCTCTTCGGGAAAAGGAATGTTCTCACTGCTTTGGATTGCCCCACTATAGGAGCCGTTGCTGTTTCCCCTGAGACAACATTCCAAATAGTGCATGTTTTCAGCAAGAGGACGTTGGCTGTGACTCTGGTATTAGCCTTTTGCTGAGTTACTGTCGTTGCGTTCATATGCGTATGTCATTTCCAAGATGATAGTGATCGTTTGTCAGCGCGGTTTGGCTGATATATAGTTTTTGTGCTGTCTCCAAGTCACCTCATTTCCTTGAATGGTTATGGGCGAATGGGTTAGGCTGTCGGAGGCGCTCAGAGTACAGCATAACTTTAGCCACACGGCGTTTTCGCCGTCCCTCTATGCTCTTTTCCCAGGACGTCTCAGGCTGGCGTGAGCAGTGGAGGGTTTACTGTGACGTCAGTTTCAAGATGTTATCTGAGAAACTTTAAGGGGTCCATGAGGAAGAGTTCAAAAGTGAGGACCTAGATCACCTCCAAAGGAAGTACGTAACAGGCCATCTTTGCATTCATTTATTTAGACCTCAAACTACTGTCTGGTGTGGCAAAGAAAATGAGGTTCACGTCTTGCTTCTCTGCTGTTTGTGGAATAGTGTGGGCTTCCCGGTTGATTCCACTGGCTATAGGAGTCTGAAGATGCTCTAATCTGCACTTCTTCAGATTACAGCCTCTATCAGTAGTAGCTCATCATGACTCTAGCACACATTCCAGATGGGTAAACCCTTCATGAAGATAGGATTCCGCCGTCTTTGATTCAAACTTTGATGCCCAGCAAATGCGCCCTAAACTAAGAGGTTGATGGTTCAGTGAATCCTGCTTCCAAGACCATCATTATTAATGTATTGTGTGCAGGAACCACCAAAATTTTTCGCCAGGTTAAGAAAAATGACTTGAAAAATTCATGCACTGCCTTTACCATCCATTCAATCGTCCCAAGCTATCTGCAAGTTCGTGGCACCAAACTTGGCAGCCCGGAAACTATGTGGGGTGGAGCGAATGTTGTCATTCCACCAAACAAAGTACACAAACAACATCGGTTGTCAGACTTTCCAGAACTTTACGGGCATAAACAGCAGGGCCATAGCTGTGTGTCTACTCACGTTCATTCTGTTTTCGCCTGTGAATCTTATTGAAAAGGGGTGTTGCTCTTAATTTATCTACACGAGGCCCTATCTATTCAACATGCGGACGGGACACAAAGAGGAGGCTGAGTTTCTTGGCTCAACTTTTTACTGTCACCGGTGTTAAGGCATCACAACCTGTAGATTTCTCCAGCCTGATTTTTGACAGTCTCCCCAAGACTTTACTTTGCGAGATTCCCACATTGAGTAGTGTTGTTTTCCAAAGACGCTTGTTGCATCTTGGTGCATGCTGTATGCAGGAATGTGTGAGCAGATGCAAGGCATGAGTAGCAGCAAACACCGGTGTTCCCTCCCGTTTCTTCTGCGAAGTTGTTGATAAGCAAACAAGAAATGAAACAAATAATTAATAAACGGTCCCAGTATAAAACACACTTGTTGAATACCAATCTATTTGATTGCAAGCTTACTGTCCGCGAAAAATCCACTCTTCGGCCCCCTTAGTCAGATTATTTTCTCTTGCAGAGCAGTGACATTACGAAAATCCTTTTGAAAAGCCCTGAAGCTTGCGTGTACAACGCCAATCATCACTATGGTGAGACTATTGTAGCTTAACACACTTCCCCAAAATCAATAGCCTAGAGTTCGACGACATTCAACATTGATGCTGACCTTCATAGGTTAACTGGACTCGCTAAGCTGAAGCCACCCGGTCAAGCATCCTCGCCACTTCACACGCTGTCGTGTTACGTTGCACTGCTCGCATTCAACTCTCTAGCCAGTTAGTTGGAACGCATCGGTATTTTGGCACAACCATCCAAACAAGCTATTCCATCCGACTACGCTATCGTGTTTTTCCTTGGTCTCGTATTCGTGGGTATATGACAAGTCCGAATAATTAGTGACTGGTCTTCGCGTCTGTCAAGTTCGCACCAGGACAAATCCTAAATTGGTGAGTCCGACGTGATCACATGTCCCGACCAATGGCAAATATCGAATTGTTGAGCCTGTTCCATTTTACATTTGTATGTTGTTTTCATTTCCATAACTTTCATGTGTCCATTTACTGCGCTTTCTCATGTCCGACCACACTCCCAAGCTTATTCGTGTGTAGCCGACTACGAACACGATCCAACTGGTGCCATACTGGCAAGACAATGCAGAAATATGGTTTCTGCATGCCGAGGCGGATTTTCGAGAACAGGGCGTCTCAGCTCCTCATTCTCGATTTCTTGCCGTCATACGTTCACTACCGCGGGAATTAAACAAGTATGTTACAGCACACATGTTTAATCCTGAAGTAAGTGATCCTTAAGCGCCAATTCTCTCAACCATCACATAGAAGCACTGAATGACTTGACTGAGATTAGTGTTGAAAATCCGGCTGTTGTTCACGCCTTACGCTGAGTGGAGTGGAGTGGAGTGCAGTAGATCTCCACACTGACTTCAGGTTAATGAAGGCCTGTCTTGCTTTACCGATGCTGGCTGCTTTGACATCCTCATCTGTGCCACCACCTGTATTTGAAACGATGGTGCCCTGCCTAGGTAGGTGGGAGAGACAACTTGCTTTAGACTTCTCCCGTCGATAGTGGTTGGTGCTTGTTGTTGACTCTGGTTGAGTATCTTCATCACCTCTGTCTTCTCTGCGTTCACCTGAAGTCGTGTCTTCCTTCGCTGCCTCACCTCGCCTCTTCTATCAACTTGTTAGTTTTCACCTGTAGATCTTCGAGTTTGTGTGACACAAATCATCATCAGCGAATTCGAAAATCTTCTAGAGTCTTGTCATCGGTCCAGCCAGCGTGTGCCCATCTTCTCACGGCTACTCATAGTTTGTTGAGCGGTCCGGTCCAGTCGACACAATCAGGAAGGCCATCGGTGGTAGTAGGCAACCTCATCTTACTCCTTCCTGTCTTCACTTCAAAGGCATCACTGAGCTTTCCATTGCTATGTGAATCACTTGGCATGTAGCATTATATAGCACGTAACTGCTGTTGAATGAGGTTGATAAAGTTTTGTGGCACTAAAACCGTAGTTTTGAAGCAGCTGTCTATCAAATTACTTCTCGGTCGACGCTTTCGAAGGCCTTTCCAAAGTCGATGAAGTTGGGGTAGAGAGTTGACTGGCATCCTATGCTCTGTTCTATGATGATACATAGAGTAGCGCTGGAATCTGATCCGCACATGATTTGTTTTTCCTGAAGTCAGGCAGCATGTCCCGATCGTAATTTGGAATCCAGCGCATTTTTTATTCTCTCCGGGATGATGTGGCATAGTATTTTGCTTGCTTTGGGTGGACAGGGACAGGAGTATGATTCTGCGCCCGTTCTTGAGAAGACTTAGGCCGTCCATCCTCCAATCTGCGGGTACCATTTCTTCCTTCCTTCCTTCCGAACCTTCTGCAATAGTGGTGTGAGCATGTCCGCTGCTGTTGTCTTTGTGTCTGTTTTCAGTGCTTCTGGAGGAATTCCATCTGGTAATGCTGCTTTCCCAGATTTTAGCAACTTTATGGCGTTCAGGACTTCTGCTATCGACGGAGGGCTTGTGTTCACTGGTAGTTCTGTGGCTGGGCTGCTGGTGGTATTTCTCGACGAGTTGCAGGTGGTGGTGGTCGTCGATTCAAGAGTTTTCTAAAGTGGTCAGCCCATCATTTCCTTTGTTTCTCCTTTTTAATGGTAACTAAGTTGCCTTCACTATCTGTCATTGGTTTCATCTGCGTTGATCTCTTCTACCACAGATAGCAACCTGGGATGTCCCTGGTTATTCGACATAATGTTGCCTGGTCTCTGTCTCCCTTACCTGCAGCCTGTTCTGCTTCAGTTGCGGGTGTCGTAGAAGTGTCTTTTGTCTTTCCGCGCACTCCTCTTCACCTCTTTGTCCAATAGTTTGTACATTGTACTCAGTTCCTCTTCTCGTTGTGCATCCTTGCACTGGTTCATCTTCTGCTTCACCATCTTCATCTCCCTCTCCCTCCTCTATCAGCTTCCGTGCGTCCGTGGGGATCCATTCCATGTCTTGCCTCTTCTTCTTCCTTTCTAACGCGGTTATGCAGGTTTCCCTACACATCTCCTCCAAAGAGTTCGGTATCCTTCCACGCAGGTTTCCTCAGGGATGTTGCTTAATGTCTTTCATTTTTTCCTGGTGGTTGACCTGAAGATGTCCTTTGTAGTTTCGCCCTCCAGTTCAGTTTCTGCCATGGGTGTTCAACTTGAACTGTTGTCTATCATCAGTTTCTTTGAAGGCTTCCGACTTGATTTTGAAGGTAAATTCCTTGCACTAGATAGTGAGTGGTGTGAAGCTGAATCTGCCTCCCTTCCTGATCTGATCTTGTGTCCAGTAGGCTGCGTCTCCACTTTCTACACTTTGAGATGAAGTCGATCTGATGTTAAGTGTGTTCATCTGGTGAAATCAACTCCGTGTCGCTTCGTGAATATCCTTAAGTGTTTGTACACACTGCCTCCAATCACCAAGTCGTTGAAGGCGCAGAAGTCTGCAAACAATTCTCCATTCTCATTCATTTCACAGAGTGCCTCTCAACTTATGATGAGTTCTCTTCCTGTGTTGTCTGCTTCCAGTTTGAGATTCTTGTCACCCATTAGAATTTTGATGTCGCCATCTGGGGTGGGGCCTTATCCATTACTGATTGAGGTTGTTTATATGGATAACCCTTGTAAGTCTAAAGATCCTATTGATCCAGTTAAGCAGAATAACTCAGTCTACCGGAAGTTTGAAAATTGACAGGAATAGAAGCACAGCAAAATGAAGTTAAGGCCGAGGCAAATACAAATGCTGTGCCAACTTCTCTTGCGCAAAAACATCAGGCTTCAGTTCATGGACAGCCAACGTCTCTGCTGCATTCGAAGTTGAAGACAGGTGAGACGGGAAACGTTCTAGCGTATTCCATGGTCAACATTATGTTCACTATTTGGATGCTATCAGTAATACTTTTCACTTTATGTAACACATGTAATATACAGACTAGAATGGAATTATAATCCACTACTGTGACGCAGTTCATCTTCCGTAGTAATCCAGGAAACAGTAATCCTGTTTGAAGATTGATCGGCGAAATAACACGAACTCCACAGGCAGAAGGCTGACCACGAGTCATCATTTAGCCAATATTCAATCTGTTCGAAACTAGATCATTCCTAATATCTGTGTCTACGTGAACCATTTCCGACATACAAGGTTGAAGCAGCAATAGAACGTCTCACCACACTCCGTCCTAGCCAATAAACTCACAGAATAGTCCAAAAGTTGTATAACATCTGCATGTATGTTGAAGAATTGGAATACGAGATGATGCGAGCAGCTAGTGAGCAAGACTGTGAACTGCTGGTGGACAGTCGCAATAAGACAAGATCGGCTACTCTCCTGAACTGAACAATACTCAGATTGAGAAGTTCAGTGGGCATACTGAAGGTAGGTATGCAGCCGATAATACTGAGATAATCAATACCGCTTCACCAATGGTGAATATATCAGAGTGGACTGCATATTTCTCGACCAGAGGTTTAAGCTCAGGTGCACTGAAGATTACAGGCGATGGGCTTAGCTTCAATGTACTGGTTAACAAATCGAAGTCAGAAGATGTCATTCCGTATCCACTGACAAAAGCCGTCACACTGTGAGTGATGTATCTAACAAACAGACTGAAGTGTCTAGGAAAAAATGCCAACGATGCATATCGTTTTGATATTCGCCATCAGAATCTGGATAGATTAGCCAATTTCAGTGCATCAGCTAATTTTAAGAATGCTTTCTCAATTTATTCAAAACATTTAGTTCAAGATTAAATGGAGAAAACTAACTAATTACTTCAGTGGTCAAACCATGTGCCTTAGAGACACTCATCTGCATTCCCTTAAAAAAGTTTTCAGTCGCATTCTAGTCTGGAAAACACGCCGAAGTCAAATCAATGAAATTATTGACAAATTGCCTAAGCTATTCAGTTTATGCGCTATTCTCGAAACACTAACACAAATAGCCTACAAAATATAGTTGAACAAATGTGTCAAGGAAATTAATCGTGCATCGAGGTGTCGGACGAGGCTATCCCTTCACAGTTAGGTAATCGAAATGTGATTTTCATGTAACTCACTCATTATTGTAGCCTGCCGACATAATCACACTAGCTGTGTAGCCCAGCAATCACGAACACCGTTTCGTATTCGCGAGTTCATCAACACCATATCTGAAATGTCATGTCAGCGACAAGTGAAGAAAAAAACACAGTGGTGTTAATCAGGAAAATTTATTTCAGCTAGAATGTCGGAACTAAACACAAAGGTGGGTGTTGACAGAAACACATGATTGAGTGAGTCAGGTCAGGTCAGTGTGAGTTTGGGATGAGTGTGAGGGTGAGAGTGAAGTATTTGACTGGACTGTTGAAGAATGATGCAGCGAAGCCTGCTGGGGGATGGCTGTTCTCTATGCAGTGTTTGAACTGACAGTAGTGTGATGATGCTCGTCGCGGTGATGATGATGGTGATGGTGATCGTGGTGATCGTGGTCGTGGTCGTGACTGTGTATATGGCCAACGCCTTTGTGGTCGTCGTAGTCATCATCGTGATCATGGTGATCATCGTCAGTGCAATTTGCATGATGCACATGGTGGTGGTCATCATCGTCGTGGTGATGATCACTATGGTTCCCTTTTCCGTGTGTCTCCACTTCACACAGAATGTAGAGTGACAGGCAAAGTAGGGTGGTCAGTTTGACGAGCATAGATGTGTGTTGTATTGTGCTGTGTGGTGTTGTTCGGATGAGGAGAGTGTCAGTGAAAAATCGTGAACGCCTATATATACTGGTGACAGAGATGTGGTTGTGACTGAATGCAGGTTTTGTGTGATTGAGAGTTGGAAATGAGGTCGATCGTTTATCACATTGTCGACTATTGGATTATGTGAGGTGAAACTAGTGACCTATATCGTAATGTTGAGAATGTCAATGTGAGAGGTCATGCGAGTATGATAATGGGTGATTTTGATAGTTTCCTGTGATTTGATAAGTGACTGTGAACAGGTTGAATGATGTGTTTAGTGTAGAATTTGAACATCTCTCTGTTGATTGTTCACAAGCATTTGGATGTGTGAAGTAGTCAAGGTATGTTTGTGATGTCTTATTCATGTCAATGTGTGTGTGTGTGTGTGAGTGTGTGAGAGGATGAAGGAATGAGTGGGTGAGTGATTGGATATGTGAGTGAGTGAGTGGTTAGTTGTGTTATTGATTGAGTGATGAGGTGAATGTGTGATAACTTGATATTGAGACAATCTACAAGTGTATATGTGAGCCCTTCCCGACTGCCTGCATACACTAGGTGGACTTATCCAATCACAATGTCACTCGGTGTGAATTTGCAAATTGGACAGACAACCCAAGTCTTACTGCTGGTATTATTAATACGTCTGACAAAAGCAAGGATTTTGTGTGCTTTTGAAATTGGAACCGTGAAAGTTTCATTCTGCCAAGCATCCATCGATTTCTTTCCGATCTGCCTTGCTTAAAGCACCCAAAGATATTCACAATATACCATTTGAGTGAGTTGGTAGGTGAACGAAATCATCGAGTGTCTTGTTTGAATTTCATACTATGTTTGTCAGAGACTATATGGAGTATTACATCCTGAAATATCAAGAAATTGTAGCAGTTCGTGAAGATACGCTACACAGTTTGGCTAATGTGAACATCAAGATTAGTTATAAGGCTAAGATCAAAGAATGTCAAACATAAGGCGCCAATCTGGGTGCAGAATCGTGTGTAGCAAAGGCATCTTCAGCCTGCAGTTGAAATGGTGGGTTAGGCCCGAAAACACGTGCACGCCAATCTCATTCGACCTGATTCCCCGCCTCAATATTCACCTCACTTTCATTGACTGACTGTTGTTCACATGCAATGACGAACTCCCCGATGCCTATGCACCTTACTTCTGATTGCTAATTACACCCGAAGCAGTCATATGCACAGTTGACGGTAAACGAGTATTAGGAAACAGCAAGTTTGAGTTTAAATTGATGATCACAGACGAGGTAAGAGTAGCAATAACACTGTAGCGGTGATTGTCATTGTATGTGTCGTGCATTGATCAGTGTCACAGTTCATATGGTGGAGTTAAATAGACTAGAGATGTACTTTCATCAGTCTCAATGTCGAACGCTTTAGGCATGACCATCTACGTGATCTGGTTCAAGTTTGCAATGATTTCAAATCATCTTCTTGCTCATTCAAGTAGCGAATTCACATGTTTGATACAGATGAACTCAAGACCACACATCTGTATTGAGCATAAACTTTTAAGAACAAGGAAATGAGACGACCTTTCAGTTTCGTCGATTTTCACACCTAGACTTGCACAGAATTTTGTGCATCAGAACTAAACATTTGTTTGATTTCAAACTGTGGTGTAGTTGATGGGGATGAGGAAAGTGTGCCAGTTCAAGGTTTGTGACTTGGTCATCGGGCAGCATTTTGCAGACTATGTGTGTTCCATATCCTGTCTACATTGACAACAAGTAACATTCAGTAGCATCACTCTTCTTCGTTGTGTGCAAGGAAGAAGCGAATTAAATATCCACGACTGTTCGAGTGAATGTTTTTCCAAAATACTTAGAAGCATTGGTGTGGGCTACATAACTTGTCTTGTTCATGTGAGGTTATCTTGTCGACGGTCTACGCAGTGTAGATCTGAGAAGAGTTCTCAACTCAAGGTTTCGTAACGAATAGGAGCTAGGATATGAACGCGTAAGTAATAACTTGTAACCTAGACGGAAAGCATAGTATGCAAATTGTTAATTCAGTGCTCAAGATGCAAATTTTCACGGTGAGACATCGTGATCGGACACGTCAACAAACTGTAGGTAAGCAGTTGAGGACGGACTTCACATACACTTCCAGGTTACGTGAAAATAAATTTATCAAACTAAACTACGGAGAAGGCTTTTTGATGCGACTCATGTGCCTGCAATCAAGCATCAGCAATCACGCAACAACACACACAGTCCTCCAATGAATCACACACAATCAAAATCTAACTGACACGTACTGACATCACAAACATACCTTGACTACTTCACACATCCAAATGCCTGTGAACAATCAACAGAGAGATGTTCAAATTCTACACTAAACACATCATTCAACCTGTTCACAGTCACTTATCAAATCACAGGAAACTATCAAAATCACCCATTATCATACTCGCATGACCTCTCACATTGACATTCTCAACATTACGATATAGGTCACTAGTTTCACCTCACATAACCCAATAGTCGACAATGTGAAGCAAAACACAGTGGTGTTAATCAGGAAAATTTATTTCAGCTAGAATGTCGGAACTAAACACAAAGGTGGGTGTTGACGGAAACACATGATTGAGTGAGTCAGGTCAGGTCAGTGTGAGTTTGGGATGAGTGTGAGGGTGAGAGTGAAGTATTTGACTGGACTGTTGAAGAATGATGCAGCGAAGCCTGCTGGGGGATGGCTGTTCTCTATGCAGTGTTTGAACTGACAGTAGTGTGATGATGCTCGTCGCGGTGATGATGATGGTGATGGTGATCGTGGTGATCGTGGTCGTGGTCGTGACTGTGTCTATGGCCAACGCCTTTGTGGTCGTCGTAGTCATCATCGTGATCATGGTGATCATCGTCAGTGCAATTTGCATGATGCACATGGTGGTGGTCATCATCGTCGTGGTGATGATCACTATGGTTCCCTTTTCCGTGTGTCTCCACTTCACACAGAATGTAGAGTGACAGGCAAAGTAGGGTGGTCAGTTTGACGAGCATAGATGTGTGTTGTATTGTGCTGTGTGGTGTTGTTCGGATGAGGAGAGTGTCAGTGAAAAATCGTGAACGCCTATATATACTGGTGACAGAGATGTGGTTGTGACTGAATGCAGGTTTTGTGTGATTGAGAGTTGGAAATGAGGTCGATCGTTTATCACATTGTCGACTATTGGATTATGTGAGGTGAAACTAGTGACCTATATCGTAATGTTGAGAATGTCAATGTGAGAGGTCATGCGAGTATGATAATGGGTGATTTTGATAGTTTCCTGTGATTTGATAAGTGACTGTGAACAGGTTGAATGATGTGTTTAGTGTAGAATTTGAACATCTCTCTGTTGATTGTTCACAGGCATTTGGATGTGTGAAGTAGTCAAGGTATGTATGTGATGTCTTATTCATGTCAATGTGTGTGTGTGTGTGTGAGTGTGTGAGAGGATGAAGGAATGAGTGGGTGAGTGATTGGATATGTGAGTGAGTGAGTGGTTAGTTGTGTTATTGATTGAGTGATGAGGTGAATGTGTGATAACTTGATATTGAGACAATCTACAAGTGTATATGTGAGCCCTTCCCAACTGCCTGCATACACTAGGTGGACTTATCCAATCACAATGTCACTCGGTGTGAATTTGCAAATTGGACAGACAACCCAAGTCTTACTGCTGGTATTATTAATACGTCTGACAAAAGCAAGGATTTTGTGTGCTTTTGAAATTGGAACCGTGAAAGTTTCATTCTGCCAAGCATCCATCGATTTCTTTCCGATCTGCCTTGCTTAAAGCACCCAAAGATATTCACAATATACCATTTGAGTGAGTTGGTAGGTGAACGAAATCATCGAGTGTCTTGTTTGAATTTCATACTATGTTTGTCAGAGACTATATGGAGTATTACATCCTGAAATATCAAGAAATTGTAGCAGTTCGTGAAGATACGCTACACAGTTTGGCTAATGTGAACATCAAGATTAGTTATAAGGCTAAGATCAAAGAATGTCAAACATAAGGCGCCAATCTGGGTGCAGAATCGTGTGTAGCAAAGGCATCTTCAGCCTGCAGTTGAAATGGTGGGTTAGGCCCGAAAACACGTGCACGCCAATCTCATTCGACCTGATTCCCCGCCTCAATATTCACCTCACTTTCATTGACTGACTGTTGTTCACATGCAATGACGAACTCCCCGATGCCTATGCACCTTACTTCTGATTGCTAATTACACCCGAAGCAGTCATATGCACAGTTGACGGTAAACGAGTATTAGGAAACAGCAAGTTTGAGTTTAAATTGATGATCACAGACGAGGTAAGAGTAGCAATAACACTGTAGCGGTGATTGTCATTGTATGTGTCGTGCATTGATCAGTGTCACAGTTCATATGGTGGAGTTAAATAGACTAGAGATGTACTTTCATCAGTCTCAATGTCGAACGCTTTAGGCATGACCATCTACGTGATCTGGTTCAAGTTTGCAATGATTTCAAATCATCTTCTTGCTCATTCAAGTAGCGAATTCACATGTTTGATACAGATGAACTCAAGACCACACATCTGTATTGAGCATAAACTTTTAAGAACAAGGAAATGAGACGACCTTTCAGTTTCGTCGATTTTCACACCTAGACTTGCACAGAATTTTGTGCATCAGAACTAAACATTTGTTTGATTTCAAACTGTGGTGTAGTTGATGGGGATGAGGAAAGTGTGCCAGTTCAAGGTTTGTGACTTGGTCATCGGGCAGCATTTTGCAGACTATGTGTGTTCCATATCCTGTCTACATTGACAACAAGTAACATTCAGTAGCATCACTCTTCTTCGTTGTGTGCAAGGAAGAAGCGAATTAAATATCCACGACTGTTCGAGTGAATGTTTTTCCAAAATACTTAGAAGCATTGGTGTGGGCTACATAACTTGTCTTGTTCATGTGAGGTTATCTTGTCGACGGTCTACGCAGTGTAGATCTGAGAAGAGTTCTCAACTCAAGGTTTCGTAACGAATAGGAGCTAGGATATGAACGCGTAAGTAATAACTTGTAACCTAGACGGAATGCATAGTATGCAAATTGTTAATTCAGTGCTCAAGATGCAAATTTTCACGGTGAGACATCGTGATCGGACACGTCAACAAACTGTAGGTAAGCAGTTGAGGACGGACTTCACATACACTTCCAGGTTACGTGAAAATAAATTTATCAAACTAAACTACGGAGAAGGCTTTTTGATGCGACTCATGTGCCTGCAATCAAGCATCAGCAATCACGCAACAACACATACAGTCCTCCAATGAAT